>VZTA01008995.1:0-32221 GCA_013398855.1 Mohoua ochrocephala | reverse complement strand
GAGAATTTACACCTGAGAAGGAAGACGGTGGATCTGCATGTATCTGCAATGTTCGGTCTGATCTTTGGGTTCTGGGAGCCTTCTCATGACCCTGCTTTCAATGGTGATGCTTCTCTTCAGTTCCCTCTTTCTCCTCTTGCTTCTCATGTTGCATTTTATGTTGAAAGTATGTTGCACCTGTGTGAGGAATTAAAACCAGTGTTTTGAGTAGATGATAAATTAACAGAATTGGGTTGCATTGCAGTTTAATATTCTAAGAATTTGATTAATCAACATGCAGTCAGTAGATGAACTCAGCAAAGAACACTGGAATAGTATCTCGCTGACATATCAAAGGCTGGCCTGGAATTGCTTCTTCTTTTCCAAATACTCTCAGGCTTCTGATGCTGAAAATTATAATAATAGCTTTCTAAATCATGTCTCATACCTCTAAAAGAGGCAACATTAAGAAAAAGTTATTAAAAGGGAGGTATTCATGGAAAAAGGCAATTCACCAATTTCTGCAATGGTAAATTGTGTCTCACTAATCTATTAGAATTTTTGAATCTGTAAGTAATGCAATGTAAAACTGCAAAGCAGTGTAAAAAACTTAAAAATCAATGAATTTTAATTTTCCAAAGGCGAGTAAAAAGATTCCTTAGAAGGTGTAAAAACATGTCTTGTTTCTGTTTGGAGAAGCAATTGGGATTGCTTGATATTGTCTAGGAGCAAAAGCCAAAAAGTAGAAAATAAAGAATCAGATGAATCCATTTCCAACAAAGCAAAAGATTTAGAGTAGAGTACTCAAGTACTGATCTCTTGAATGATGTTCCTGGAGCCTGTCATGAGGGGGGAAGGTTGTTTGGAGCTCCAGAGAACTGAACAATAGGGAACAAAATGACAGGTGGAGTTCAGTGTCAACAAATGCAAAATACTATTAATTGGAGAGGGAAACATGATTTACTCATTAACCTTACACCATTCTGCCCGTGTCAGGTTAGGAAGGGGACTTGGATGTGGTGGTTGACAGATGTGTATAGTCACAGTCCAAAGAATGGAACAAGTTCATAGGCAGTGAAGGCACGGAAAAAAGAAGGCAATGCTTCCATGTGGTCGGCAGTGTGACTCTGTGGGGAAGACCAAGTGCAGGGCTGGGTGCTCACAGTCTCAAGAGACAGTCTATGAAGCAGATCCATGTCAGCTTCAGCACAGGGTGGTGGGAATGATTGGGAGCGTGTTAAAATATTCAGCAGAAACCATGTTTTAAAAGATTGAGATCGTCTGCCTTTGAAACAAGGAAAAGTGAGAGTACGATAGCAACATATACAAAAGCAGATGATCTGGAGAAGTGAGTTTGGGAACCCAAGAATAAGGGAAAATCAATGGCTTAGACAAAGGAAATGCAGTTAATTGGAATTAGTTCAATTATAATTTGGATAATTCAGTATGTATCTGGGTTTTACCGCTCCAACCTGGGACATCAAACATCTGGGCTTACCCACTTTTTCAGTCATTGAGCCTCGCAGAGAGAAAATTACAAAGTGATAGAAGGGAATCTCATTGCCGCAGAAAAAATAATTAGACCGTAAAAATCATTAACCCAGAGTTGTGTTTACCATTAATACTCTATCAAATGTTGATTGTGTGACTATACTGCAGAGTAAAAGGGCAGCCATAATCACTGCCCAACAACATAAATAAGGTCATCGTTGCTGTGAAAGAAAACATGACATGGATGAAAATGGTCCAAATGGTACTTTAATCTATAAGTGATAAAACTGAGCAGATTTTTAGACACAAACCATTGAGTAGTTTTTCTTAATTTCCTGGTATGGAAATGATTAAGAAATTAGTGTCTGTTAAAAAAATATATGCCCAGAAAGGCACATTCCAAACTTCAGAAGCTGCTTGTGCACATCGAACTCACCTTAATACATTTTGGAAAGAGCAGCATTTTGCGTGGTATGAACATGCCTGCCAAGTACAGCCACGTGCAGTATCTGCTTTCTGCTATCCAGTGGTCTCCATTCAACTTTCTTCCATGTTGTCATGGCAATAAGACTGTTTTTGACACTGCCATTAATGAACTCTGAGAGTGAGAAAGGTCCTTCTCCAACAAAGAGTGACACCACCACAAAGCAAATTAAATTGCTCTGACAATGTATCTATTGAGAGTGAGTTCACATGTCACTGGAGCTTTTAGGATCTTATTGATGACTTTGTGGCTGCCAAAAGTCATAAAGTACTGCTGTTGTAACAGGTTTATGTTTATAGACAGTATTTGCCTGCACTGTTTGATCGCCCTAATGCTGATGTATTCTGTCATTTTACCTTGACAGTTGTATTCACTACTACTCCTCTGTCAGTGAGTTAATGAAGGTGTGTGTGTCAGTAATCATTTCTTATCTCCAAGGAGGTATAACGTATATGCCATAAACACATAACTACGTGACAACTGATTACACTACAGTTAAGTGATAAGCGGAGTTGGCAGGAGTAGCAGAGGATCACAAAATAGGCACAGGCCAGCACATTCTCCTGGGTGATAAAAGCTGAAATAAAGGTGGCCCAAACCACATGTGGATAGAGCCTTTTACAGTCAGTTTGCTGCCTATTCATAAAAGGACCCACCATCTACAGAAGTTATAAAAGACACCGAGAAGCCTTCTTTTAAAGACCATACATGAATGTGCATGGAGCTTTACACTGAAAGATCACCACCCTGCTGTGGGTGCCTTCCTGATTCTATACAGGTAGTGCTGTCAACTCAGAGTTTATTGGCTGCATAGCAATACGTGAGTCTTACTTCCCCTGAACTAAGGAGCTGACATCACTCTGTAGTTTTATTTTTTCTGGAAAACAGAGGGAATGAGGTGAGCTGTAACAGACAGACTGACTTGCCATGGTCTCTCCTGGAAATGGCATAGGGGAGATGGAGGTGATAGACGCTGTAGGTTTGGATGTCGGGGTCCTCATCCCATCCCAGTCTCCCTGCAAGAGGTTGCAAGAGAGGACTGGCTTTCCAGGGCACTATAGAAGTTTTCTTATACTGTGTAGGCAGCTGTCTCTACCTGATTTTACACACATGCCACTCCTCTGTCTTAAGCGACTGCATACCTCTGCTCAGGGCCAGCCGGTCTTGCAGGCAGTCACCATCCCTACAGGTGACACCCTGTACCTACAAGCCAAGAAAAGAAACCTTATCCTGCCCTGGCAGAGCAGGAAAGACTGTCTGAGCATTAACTGCTGCACGACGTTGCAAGAGCTTCAGGTCTTTGTGCTTGTAGCTCTTGTCTGCTATAACCTAGCTTGATCGAAAACACCACCACGCAGTTTTTTTCTTTCCCAGTCACAGAAAAATTAATAAAGCTGTGGGCAAATGTAATCCTGGGGTATTTCTGAGGAGATTATTGTATAGTAGGGTACATGGAGCCATACTATTGTCAGCAGTGAAGTCGTAAGATCCTAAAAGCTCCAATGACATGTGAACTCTCAACAGATATGTTCTCACCAACTGCTGGTGTTTTGAAGTCCCTGTTGCCTGGGGACTCACAGGTACTGTGATAAACAAACAGCTGATTTGGGATTGTTATGGCACAGCCATAACAAACATCTGGACAATGCCCTCGACAACACTCTTTAATCTTGTTCAGCCCTTAACTGGTCAGGTAAGGTAGGTCCCTTCCAACTGAAATATTCCATTCCATTCCATTCCATTCCATTCCATTCCATTCCAGCCCAGCATGGACTTCTTTCTGCCAAAGGGTTTGTCTGTGATAAACAGTGTGAGATGCTTGGCTAGTTATCTGGCTACCAAATGCTGGGCAGTACACTGCAAGAGGCATCCACCACAGATCAACATAAGAGATGTCACAAATCCTAAAGTGCCCTTCACCAGCAACAAAACTTTTCCTTATTTTTTTCAAACCCATTTCAGCTCTTCGACTATCTACTTGTTTACAATGAAGACTCATTTGGAGATCTTACTCTTCTTCTGCTGTGAGCCAGCTCACCCAGAACTGCCAACGGTAGTCCAAGGGTCAGATGTATGGGTGCTGTTTCATCCTTCTTCAGTCATGTTGTGCAGATCCTTCAAGAGTTTCCGTGTTCTGCCTTAAAACATCTTCATGCTATTGCGACTGGTGCTGGAAAAAAAATTAAAATTAAAACTAGCTGAGCCATGGATTTCAAGGTACAATCTAATCAAGAGTAAGTCACTCAGCTTTACTGAGCTTCGCTCTCTCAGCTTAGCTAAAAATCTGTATAGAAAGCAACACTGCACCGACGACTTGGTACTGCACCTGAAAGCTCCTTTTGTTGGAATAGCTAATGCAGTGTACCTTAAGTGGGCTTACGGATGGATCGCAGAGGAATTTAAACACCCTTCGGTGCATTTCCATAGCTTTACAAAAGAGATGTAGATAAGGAGTGTGCAATATCTCACTAAATAATGCCATTGCAGGCATCAAGAGCAAAATCTCATTGTTAAAGAAATATCATGACTCATAACTAGAGTTGCTTTTCAATTATTTGCTTAAGGGCTGGAGAGTACAAAAGATATTCATGACACACTTCAAATTCTTGTTGCTTTTTTCCTTTTATTTTTGGTTGAACACACCAACCTCAGAAAAACTATGCTAATCTCTTTCATTGGAACTGATCTGCCCTCGGTCTTTGTGTGTGGCTGACACTGCTGGTAACCCCCATTTCAAAAAATAAACACATTATCAGCACACACAGGAGGAAGCATCTGAAATCTCATCTTTGTCTTTCTATTTGGTCTTCCAGTCAGATTGTTTTACTCACAGAGACTCACCCCTTTAAATGACCTTACGGGAGCTGCTAAAATGCTCTGTCATGTGCTTCTTATATAAGTAAGGCTCCATTTAATAACTTGGTTCCACCCTGAGTGCAAGTGGAGAAATTCAGCATGAAAAATGGTGAGAGAAGACAAAACGCATCATGTAGTTCTGGTAGCAAAACATGGTTTTGCTCTCTGGGCTCATTGTACCAGTAAGCCCACCCTTATGGTAATTTGCTGTTTCTTTGGCATGTGAAAAATAATTCGAACTGAAAAGTAAATAATAAACCCAGTACCTCTTTTCTATTTCCTTTATGGGGACTATATTTGTTCTTTATGACAGGAATGGCTTTTTATAGACCAAATTTATACTTCTGAATTCAAATTCGGAAGGATGAAAAAGAACATAAAATAAAGATTATGCAAGAAAACATGAAATTATTTCTTGAAGCCTCAAATATTATACAAGCTTATATTTTAATAGAATGAAGAAATAAAATCAGATAAGACAGGATGCTCCATGTATAACTTATCATCAGGATTTCAGCAGTGGAGGTTCAAGTGAGCAGGTAATAGAGGTTAACAGCCCAAGAGGAAAAGCTTTGGGTCTGCTGGAGATAACAGCTGGACATGAGGTGACAATGCACTACTGCTAAACAGTGACTATCCTACCCAAGTATCTAAACAGGAGCCTAGTATGCAAGATGTGTGAAATAATCCTCTCCTCAGCACTGGAAAGGCCATAGAGATATATGAGATATATGGGATCTCTGGGAACCACAGTTCTAGAAGGATATTCCTCACAAGGACCCAGTGTAGGTAGCGCAGAGGAGACAAAGAGGCGTGGCCAGGATTTCAGAAAATGTGAAATGGTCTCATTCAGCCAAGAGCTGGAAAGGTTGTGGGGACATGTGATGGATCCTTGAGCTGCCTCAAAGGGTACAGCACAAAGAAGAAGGGGCCCCTGACTCAGGGCAGGTTTGGAGCACACCCTCTCTCTAGAGATGAAAGAGACAAGGAAAAAGCCCCTGTGGCCTTCAGCCTGCTTTTGCTGGGGGAATTTGTTTGCTTTCTGTCATATAGACCCCTGGGCATTTGTAACCTGGAAAGTGGCTGAGAAAGCAGCGTGAGAGGGCCCATTGTGCTGTGGCCTGGCAGTGGCTGTCCCCAGGACTGACAGAAGAGCTTGGTCTTCTAAGGTTCATCTCTCATGCCTATGCCCACTTCATCCTCCTGCACAATCCATCACAGATAAGCTCTCTTCTTGGTTCAAACCTTCCAAATCTTGGCGGCAACTGAAAAATCCCAAGAACCTTGAAAGAATACGTTTAGGTTGCTTACTTTTTGGTTTTCAAGTGTTATGTAGACAATGTCTGTACTGTTAGCTCAGGGCACATAAGCCTGCTGCAGCCATGTTCCTGCTTGACTTAGATACCAAGTTTTCTACTTTTATCCATCATCACCAGACAGTTCATTGGTCCATTTTTTTTAAAGATAGTAAGTGTTCACCTGTCTCATGTGGACCTCAAATCTCAAGTTTCATGACTTGAATATTCTTTATCTAAAGTCCTTGGGTGTTGTATCCTGCACATTTCTTTTAAGTTCTCCCGCTGACTTCAATCTGAATGGTGCAAACCCTCAACTCAGCAAATAGGACGATCATGAGTCCAAGTTCATTCTTATTCAATAGAAGTCCAACTCTACACTAAACTACATCCTGTGTTTGAGAGTTTTGTTGGATATGGAGAAATTTTGAAACTGACACTTTTTCAGAAACAGCCTCCAGCTGCAGAGAAACAAATTGCTTTGTGTGTTGACTGTATTTTTGTCTCCCTCATTTAAACTTCAGTTTATTTCTTTGTCTGCCCTTAGGTTTGAACCTTTCAGAGTAGAGATCATGTTCGCTTGAAGGTGCCTGGCACAGAGCTACTAAAGGTGCACAACAGTACAAATACAACAGCAGCAATAGCTTTGACTAAAGGCAATGAAAGCACTTTTTATCCTGCTTTAAAATTGTCTTAGAAATAGAAAAGAATGAGCGATTGACCAAATAATGAGAAAGGGCAAGCCATTAATCGCATCTTTTAAATTATTGCGGTACTTTAACAAAAACCTGCCTTGAATAAGAAAACTCGAGTGTGTACAATTAGAAAGTAACGTAAATCCCCTAAGTAAAGACCCAGGTTGAAAGAAACAGGTAAGATATGAGTCAGGAGGATTTAATTTATGCAAATAATCAGGACCAGATTATAGCATCCTAAATTGTAAATGGAAGTACTTAATGAGTTTATTGAATCCCTAAATTATTTCTGAGTTTTTCTGGTGAGTCAGGAAGGTAATGAGCACTGGGCAAGGATGTGGGAGCTGTCTATGCTCATATATATTTGTGAGATTGAGGCTGTTGTGCTGCTGGCAGTCAGACAGTGGATGTGCCTGTTTCTTTGAAGTTTATTTTCTTTCATTTTCTCATAGACAAGGATAAAGTCAGTGGGGGACACTGGGGCAGGAACTCTCTAAGATGAAAAGCTGAAGCTCTTAAACCCCACACTTTTGAGGAGCCATGAGGAAGTTACTTATAGCCACACTCCTGCGGGACTGCAGGGAGACTGGTATGTGTGAAATGAAGGGTTGCTGACACAGGTGGGCCACTAAGAGAAATGAAAGAGCCCTCCTGAGCTCCTCCAAAGCAGCATCGTAAATCCCATGCCAGTGCCAACAGAGCTTGCTTGTATTGGTTTTGGTGAGACCCTGAAAGAGTTTGCCTAGAGAAGCTGTGGATGCCCTGTCCCTGGAAGCGTTCAAGGGCAGGTTGGTTGGGACTATGAGCAACCTGGTCTAGTGGAAGGTGTCCCTGCCCAGACAGGGGACCTGCAGCTAGAGGATGTTTAAGGTCCCTTCCAAAGCAAGCCATTCTAGGATTTAATGGCTGTTATTTCTGAGCCAATACTTTGCACCTCTTGCTCCTACGTGCCATCTGTCACCAGCAGAACAGTTGCGAGGTGGAGGGGACACATGTAACAGGTTATAAGCACAATCTGCTTGTAAACAAAACTTTTCCCAGTAGGTTTTAAGGGCAAAAGCTCTTGGGGACTGCCAATTGTCTTGGTAAAACTCTTCTACAGGCAGAATAATAAAATAGAGGGCAAAA
Source organism: Mohoua ochrocephala (assembly GCA_013398855.1). Taxonomy (NCBI): domain Eukaryota; kingdom Metazoa; phylum Chordata; class Aves; order Passeriformes; family Acanthizidae; genus Mohoua; species Mohoua ochrocephala. The sequence goes on along the minus strand of VZTA01008995.1, from coordinate 24,293 downwards.
CTCGTCTGTCTTCCCCATCATCCCCATCAGAGCAGTTGGTGTCCCTTTATTTGAAAGAGCACGTTATTTACAGCCAGAGTCTGTGTTCGTGGAGGCTGCCTCTGTAGTGATATGTTCGTGATTCATTATATAAGTGATAGTGACTAATGTCATTTTGCATGTCATCAAGGGATTAAACACAATCCACTTAATGCACACAAGAAACTCCACTATAAAATTGTATTTGGGATTGTTGCTGATGACAAATGTTGGAGTCCAGCGTCAGACAAATATGAGGGCTTCCTCGAGGCCTGCCTATTTCCTTGAAATACCCAATTAATTAACAGTTTGCCTGCAATAAGCACTTCACAAAAGTAAGCCTCAGACAGGCATTACTGTGTGTTAAATAAATTACTGTTGGTCCTTTGTACCTCACGATGTCATGAAAGTAAATCTGCACGCACCTCTTTTCAGAATTGTAGCCTCTTAAAACTCTGTTAGTGTGAAAGTACCTAAAATCAAGGAGGAAGGTAGTTAGAAATGCAGATGCCAAACACAGCAAAACACACCAGCAGTGTCTGAGTGCCATGTTCATTCTGGTATTTATTGGTGTCAAAGGACTGGAGCCTTGTGGAGATTTGTTGTTCTTTGGAATTACACAGGTTTGTTTATTTCTGAAATAGGAGTGTGTGGTAGAGGGAGATGTTCTCTGGCCCAGCTCCTGCCATCCTCCTTTGAACATGAGGAAGAGTCCCAGGGAGCCTCTGAAAGTTTTTTGAGATTAGAGGACCCCATCCTGCTTTTGAAACAACCTTTTGAACCAGTACTGAATTACAGTTATTTGGATTCAGAAAATAATGTGATTCACAAAGCAAGCACTCTCTGGACTGGATTTCTTGGGAAAATGTAGAAAAAGCTTTGTCTAGTCTGTTTCCAGCTACTAAGTCCCAAGAAAGGGAAAGGGCATTTTCCAGATGTGCGTTGGGAGACATCTAGGAGTAGGACACCTCAGCCCACAAGCTAATGGCCTGGATAAACAGACTGTGTTGTTTGGGAAATTAGACTCTATCAGACTGTTCTTCTCTTCATCTTTCTTTTTATTCATTATTTTGAATGAAAGAATGAATGATTGTACATGACTTGTATATTCATTTACGCATCGTAAATCATGTAAGCCAAGATATTAAAACTATTTCTTTTTTTTTGATGAAAGCAAACCCAATATATAAATTAATGTTTTGCATTTCAGAATCCTCATGCAGTCTGTTTTTGCTTTAAACTTTTAAATGTCCTTTTTATTTCCCTTCACTCTTTTGGACAGAGCTAACCAGGCCTTTTTTGTCTCTCTTTACCCTGGCATACTTAGAACTGATGCTGCACATTCTAGATGCGTTGCTTTTTCCCTCTCTCCATTTCCACTACAGCTTTTCCCTTTAAGCTCGTGGTTAAAGGTAACCTCTTGGTAGATATCTGCACTGCACATTAACGAATTTCTGTCCTTTAGCAGGGGTACTGTAGGGCCAAGCTCAAGTGTGGCTCCTCATTTTAAAACCCCTGTTTTACATTTTCATTCTGTTCTTCTCTATCACTCGGAGTGTTAGTTGCAAGGAGGCTTTTGTTTGAGCCTGGGCAGCTGCCTCCTGGCAGGAGGAGTTTCGAGCAGCTGACCTTCCTGTGCTCATTGCTTGGTTAAAAAACTCTTCCATTTTCATATGGGTGGAACCAGAGGGAAAACAACTTTGGCTCCGAAAGCATCCTCAAGGAGTTCAGAATTGTTCTTCACTCCGGTCAGAAAATAGAGCAAAACAACAGCAACAACAGAAAAGCTTTCTCAGATGTGAATACTGTACTACTCCGTGCCCAGACACAGCCATCGCATTGTTCTTGCTCAAATAAAATGCACTCACAGTGCACTTACTGAATGCAACTGATGTGACTCTGGAGAGGGGGGTCTTCCACTGGGTCCTGGGGAGGAGGGGACCCCCCCGACCATCTGCGCTGTGAGCCCTGTGCCCTGGGATCCCCTCTGCCAGGTGGTCCTGGGACTGTGACATGGCAGCAGGCCTGCCCAGGAAGCATTTTGGGAACAGGATTTATAATTTCATTTTTTTCTGAGTGTTTAAGCAGCACAATTTTCTTTGTTGAAGGGGGAGGGTGCTGACTGCTGCAGTGCTCACTATTCTTCCTAAAGTCCTAAGGTCCACACTGCTTTTCCTCTCCGAACCTCCTCCTCCGATGGCCTGTGGCAAACAGGAGGAGATGCCTCCTGTGAGGCACCTCAGAAAGCAGTATAATGATTTTCCTAACATTAGACCAATGTGAAGATATTGCCACCAGTGGGCATCTCAAAATGGTATCCAACAGCCCAGAATAGACAAAAGAGTGTTGCTGTAGTGCAATAAAAACACCCCACCTTGTCCTCTGTCGTTCCGTATATCGTGTGCATGTTTGGTTTCCTTGGAGCCCAGAAATCTGACTTTAAAAAAGACGGCACATAGGCATGTGTATGCTTCTGTTTCGAACCACTTATTCACATCAGAAAGAAAACGTGCTTTGGAAAGATTTAGTCCCATTAAAATAAAAGATTTTTGTTGGGGGCAGGGGGGAGAAATTGTGTTTGGCAGTCTGCAACATTTGATTGCTGTAATGGTAGTGACGGCAGTAATCTGGTTTTTTGCCTTGCTGGTAAATGGAAGTATCCAGCAAAGATAAAAGGTTACCAGCTGGGATAACTATGCTCTAATTAGTACTGCAGATTTTGGGGGGAATTTAGAAATAAAGTGATGCAGCCTCTTAAATTTGTCATAAATAAGTCTAAACAGGATCTAGAGAAGTACTCAACATATGAACCGCAGCACCTAATCTGAGAGGGCTGCTCAGCCATTTGGAGCAAAATTCTACTTGACTTCATTGCAGAGGGAAGAGAAGAAGCTTGTTCTGAGAACCACCGTTTCCAAAAATCAATTCAGTCTTGAGCTTCTTTCTCACACCTAGTGCTCCTGAACTAGTTGGTCAGGGTATGTGGCTGGTCATAGTCATAGAGTGCAGAGGTACTAAAGCTGATTTACACTTAGACAACTGGTAAAAGATTAGGTGTAGGAGGACAGACAACCAACAGTCTTGGTTGATTCTCCCAAATAATTTTGTCAAGAAAACTTTTTAACTTGGAAACTACCAATTGTGAAGTATGAGGAAGAAGGAAAATTCCTGTAGGGGAGCACCACTACTCTGGAGACATGATCCAAAAAAATGGAAAAAAATAAAGCAGCTAAACTTGTCTGTGGACTGAAATTACGACAGCTCAGTAGCTGTGCATCAGCAGATCAGATGCCTCTGCCTTGGGGGAGCAAAGTCCAAGAATGGATCAGCAACAGCTTTAATGTTCTGATTTCAATGCCTTTGAGACCCCACCCCAGCTATTGGTGCTAATTAATCACACCAACGCCTCAGCCCTTGAGCTGTTGCCAATATTCTGTCAGTGAACGTCTACGTCTTCCCTAATGCAATCAACTGGTGACAAGAGCTGAAAACCCAAGGATAACTGCTTCCACAGAGGAGATGTAGGGCAACGGGGACAGTTTTTGCGCTGTCATCAAGCAGCTTGTCTGGGCAGACATGTTTAAACATCTGGGAAACCTGACAGATACACTCCTGAACTCACCTGGACAAGTAGAGATGCAGTGCAGACAAGGAGGACCGGGTTTCTGGAAGGGTGTGCACTCATCTGTTTCTTCATCTCTTGCTTTGCTCCCACATGTTTTTCTGAAGCGATGTGCTTGCAGACGAGGGCACTGTGGTCCATTTGTTGTCAGCGAAAACTTCTGGAGGACTAGATAAAAATCACTGCTGGGCAGTGTTTGGAGCACAGCTGCAGCCCAAAGAGCTTGTGACTGCCTTCCTATTGCATCAACTCAAAGCCAGGGCAGGCCATGCAGGAGCTGCTCAGGGTGACTCAGGCAGGCCACAAAGGAGCTGCAGCCCTGGGTTGGTCACCTCCTTGCATTCTGGTAAGGCCATGGTGGACAAGACCTGCAGCTGCTGGAAATTTATTATTCTTCACACGTATTTGGGGAGCAAAGATAAGTCTGGATTTCACTGCAAAAAACCCTTGAGGCTGCTTATCATCAGACCATGCCACTGAGTGCTAATCAGAGCATCTTCTTTTAAATGTCTTAGTCTGCTATTTTTAGGCTCTAAGTAGGGTGAAAAAAATTTACTTTTGGTCAGACAGAAAAAACACCTCTGAAAAAACAAAGTGGCAGAGAGAAGCATTCTTGGCCCCAGGTTTAGGCTGGCACCTGTCAAAGTTTTTTCCACTGTGAGCCCCTTAGCAAGTGGGGATGTGAGTTTTTAAATATACTAGGCCTTGGAGGACAGAGAGGGCTTGAAACATGTTCTATTCATGGGTGCTTTGCTGCAGTCCTAAAAGCTATTTACCAAGCCAAATAACACCACCCACACTTTAAAGTCCGTGCCCATCACGTCCTTGGATAGTCCAGGCGGCCTCACAGCTCCAACAGCTTCATCTCCCTTGTCCAGTTTCTCACCTCCTCTGTTCAGGGAGCAATAAACACTGGTGCAGATGTGACACAAGCACACAGAATTATCCAACCAGCAGTTCTTGTGCAACCAATGTCCACCCCACCCTCGTGAAATGCTTTTTAAATAAAAACAAATGTAATTCTCAGAAATCCCAGGAGATCCAAATGCACCAAGGGCCAAGGGGATGACAAGGTAGACAAAATGTGATGGAGTATGGCAAAGCCTCTGAGTAATCTCTGTGCAGAGGGCTAGACCAGCTGACCTCCTTAGGAGACCCAGTTTGGGTTTCTTTTCTGGCAAGTGGTGTTACAGAAAGTTGAGCGCATTTAAAAACTCTTAGAGTGATTCTCTTTTGTAGGTGATTGACACCTATAAAACAATCCAGGAATTTACTGGCATTTAGACCACTCAGAATTAACAACAGGCTGATGTGGTTTCTGCCCACTGTGCTATTTACTGAGGAGACACTGGCTTTTTGTACGCTTCTGGAACAGTCAGCATGAATACAACCCCTGTGGAGAACACATTACTGTCCCAGGATGAATGCTTGGGTTCAAACTGTCTTTGTCTGAAACCGGCCTTGATATCCAGGAAATTAGAGTCCTTGGCTACTCCTGTGGCAGAAACAGTCGAGCCCACATTGTGCTGATAAGCAGTATCAGTTGCTGTATCAGAATGTGCTAACGCAGCACTTTTTGCTAGATGGCCACATTGCACAGGAGGGCTGAGCTCAGCTCCTGTGCCTCAACTCCTCCAAAGGCTGTCCCCGCTGCTGGGCCTGCTGCAGGGCTCCATGCTTTTATGGGAAAAGAGTGAGCATCACAAGCAGCCACTCCTGCAGGGTCCGAGACCTTCACATGACTGCCTGACAGGAGGTTGTGGTGAGGTGGGGGTCAACTTCTTCTCACATGCAACAACTGATAGGATGAGAAGAAATGGCTTCAAGATGTGCCAGGGGAGGTTTAGATTGGATATCAGGAAAAATTCCTTCATGGAAAGGGTGGTTAAGCACTGGGAAAGACTGCCCAGAGAAATAAGTTGTTGAGGCCCAATCCCTAAAGGTATTTAGATGATGTGCAGAGGTTTCACTTAGGGGCATGGTTTATTGGTGGACTTGGCAGTGCTGGGTTTATGGTTTATGATCTTAAAGGTCTTTTTCAACCTAAAAAATTCTCTGATTCTATGCACATTTTCCTGAATTTGGACGAACTGTTCTCACATTAAGTTCACAGTGCAAATCTTGAACGGATCTTGCTGATGCTCTGGAGACACTTGCTGCTTCACCATTTTGACCATCCCAGGCAGCAGTTTAATTTTTCAATTCTGACACCAGACAAGTCAAAAAAACCAACATGGTATCTACGACCCAAACCAGGGCAGCCTGGCTGTCACTGTGATTAAATGCAGTGAAGGATCTGATCCTATTTTTGGAAAAGACTTTTTCAGTCTAAAGCATGAGATAGCCAAGACTTTGCTTTTGATACATTTTAAATAAGAAATCAATCATAATAAATAGTTTTTGTGACTTCTTACTTCAAAATAACATTCGTAAAGAGAGAATGCCAATCCACCCATGCACAACTCATATTTGGACCCACAGAAATAAGGTCAACTTGACAGGCAAATCACTACTATAGGTGTCTCTGGCAAGCAGGACCTTCAGGGACCGAATTTAGCAAGGTAAAAGCTCTCTGCTGTCTTTTGTACAGCAAGTTTTGAAAGTTCAGCCTAATATTAAAAGGCAATAAGCTCCATCTGGAGCTTAATATCTTATCTGTAGAAGAAAATACATGCTAGGGAAAAAAAAATCCCAATCATATTTGTGGATTTATGAGATTTCTGCAGTTTGTCATGAATCTCCTGGTGCTGTGTTTTCCCCAGTGCAGTGCAGCATTGCTGGGATGGTGGACAGTAACACCTCTGCCAAAAGGGACGTGTCACTGCGTGTGCAAATCAACCCCCTCTGTTGCAGTTCCACAGCCCCATGCCCAGTTTCTCTTCTGTCTTTGATATGGGTTGGGTTGCTGCCCTCATTCTAAATGTTATCATTATACTAAGCTATATGTATGTATAATTTTAACAATAAATGGCTACATTTATTTATGCAACTTATGGAAACAATAGTTTGACTGACATGTAGGGTATTTTGGAACTTGATGTTTATAGCTGAAGATGAACAAGCTAAGAGCAGTCACTGAAAAAGAGAAGTGCTTATCCTTAAATAAAAGCAAAGTTTGCTTTGACCAGGGCTTCTTGTACCATTAGCCCTTCTAGAACAGTAAAAATTTATTCTCTCCCTTATTACTGCCTGCATTAAATATGTTATTAAAATATTTATGGTGTCTCAGTTACAGTGTCACCATTAAGGTAGTCCATATGAAAGCATCACCTGCAAAAATTACCACCATTACCACAGCTTAATTGAAGTGTTAACTTGGTGCCCAAGGTAGAAAATTAAATCTCGCTGCTCTATATTTAGAAAAATAGAATTCTAGCTGCTTCAGTCTTGGTTTCTTCTCAACTTTTGCTATTAATTGGAACAAATTTGAAAACTGGTGCTTTGAACAAGATTTCAAGGAAGTACATTTTTCAATCTCCTATGGTTTGGGGATAATTTTGATAGTGCTCCAACAAGTGATCCACAATAATTTTTACCTATGCATCTACTCTTGTAACTGCAAACTAAGGAAATAATTTCCTAATTTACACGTTTTCATTTACAAAACCATGTAATTTCCACGTGTCTCTGTACTGTCAAGTATTGCATATTTTTCTTCATTATACCCTCGTATCTCTCCTGTTTTGTCCTTCATCATGTACACTAGAGTGCCTCACAAGCTACATATTTAATTCTCTTCATGTAATTGGTTTCTCATTCACTGTAAATATGGACTTTCTTGTCCATGCTGAATCAATTCTCACCTGATTAATAAGAGATTAACCAGTGTTAAATGTTTGTTTCACCGTTGTAAGAGACATCTGTGAACTGATTTCTTACTACAATTGTTTAAATGGACATAATTATTTTAAATGACACTTGGAGGATTCTCCTTTCCAGGATTTTCAGTATAAACATCAGCAATTGTTTCCCAGGCTTAGGTAGAGGTTAAGCAGAGAGCAAGAAGTTTTATTTCTTGCTAAGGTTCCCCGAGAAAGAAGGGGCATAAAGAAGGCTAAAGCACAGGATTTTAAAATGGTGTGTTATTTATATGACAGAGGAAGGAGTTGTGAGACTGTGAGCAGCAGTGCCCACCAAAATCGTCTGTCCTTGAGCCTATGGGCACGTACACAGGTGGATGTTTCCATGCACGCAGATGCTGATGCCCAAACCTCCCTCACGCAGCCTGCTGCAGTACAGCTTCTGCATCACAAACAAATGGGAAGCACACTGTGACTGCCAGGTTGGGGCGCGTATTTCTGGCATCTCGACCTTCTGTGGTTTGCTTTGTGTTGCTGCCAGTTTTGAGGGGGGCATGGTGTTGTGGGGCGACTCGCACAGACAGGACTGTGTGCAGCAGCACATTCTGCACAGTGAAGCCGAATGGTTCATCCCATTGTTACACAGAAAGGGAAGATGTTGTGCATTGCTGGAATGCAGCCAGCTCTCAAGTCAAGATTAGCATCCTGGAAACAGCAAATATTGGCAGCTGCGTACTTCTGAACCCAGTAGCTCTGTGCAGAGCTGGCAGTATGCTCTCAGGCTCTGCTGACACCACAGAGCAAGGCAGACCAGGGCCCATTGGCAACAGGACACGAGTGCAATGTGTGCATCCCCTCCCTGTTCCTGACGGGGATCATCCACCAGGTCTGTGATAGGGGGGAATGCTGTGATGGAAACATCTGCCCTCATTCTCTTCTTGCAGCACTGGTTTGTGCTGAGGTATCCCTCTCTTTCCCAAGTCTAGGAAGCCACAGGCTAAACAAATGGTGGAAATGGCAGAAGTGAAAAGCTCTATTTTGTGAGGTGCTGGATTAACACCCCCAGTATGACCCTCAGAGCAATGGAGAGGCATAAGAGCTACCTAGTAGGCTGTCTGTTGTAAAAGTGTATCCTAAGTTTGGGAAACTGCATAAAGCAAAGATTTTAGGTAGTGGTTTTATTCAGAGCGAGAAAAAATATCTGCAGAGAAGTGATCCTTGTCAAATTAAATGATCCTTAGGAAAAGTCTATGTATTACACTCTCTCCTGTGTAAAATAATCAGCCTGTCTTATCAAATGCACTTAACTGCTCGGTTTTGTCAGCCCAAATTGGAGGCAGGGTTTCTAAAAATTTTATATTCGGGCTTACTGACTCTGTTGGCTGAACACTGATTGTACAAGCGCAGGTTTGTTAACAACACCAAGCTGTGTGGTGCAGTTGATACACTGGAGGTAAGGAATGCCATCCAGAGGGACCTTGACAGGCTTGGGACATGGGTCTGTGGGAACTTCATGAAGTTCCACAAGGCCAAGTGCAATGTCCTGCACCTGGGCTGGGGCAATCCCAAGCACAAACACAGGCTAGGGAATCCAGACCAAGAGCAGCCCTGAAGAGAGAGAGCACTGGGACTCTCGGTTGATGAGAAGCTCAACATGTCTTGGCAATGTGAGCTTGCAGTCCAGGAAGCCAAACATATCCTGGGCTGCATGAAAAGCAGTGTGTGACCAGCAGGTTAAAGGATGCAATTCTGCCCTTCTTCTCCTCTCTCATGAGACCCCACCTGGAGTGCTGCATCCAGCCCTGGGGTCCCCAACACAAGAAGGACATGGACCTGTTGGAACAAGTGAAGAAGAGGGTCACAAAGACTACTGGGGGCTGGAGCACCTCTCCTTTGCAGACAGGCTGATGGAGTTGGGGTTGTTCAGCTTGGAGAAGAGAAGGCTACATGAAGACCTTAAAGCAGCCTTTCAATAACTAAAGGGGATCTGAAAGAAGACTGGAGAGGGACTTTATAAAAAGGCATGTGGTGACAGGACAAGAAGGACTGGCTTTCAACTGAATGAGAGTAGGTTTAAATTAGAAATCAAGAAGAAATTCTTTTCTGTGAGGGTGGTGAGGCACTGGAACTGATTGCCCAGAGAAATCGTGGATGCCCCATCCCTGGAAGTGTTTGAGGCCAGGCTGGATGGGGCTTTGGGCAACCTGGTCTAGTGAATGGTGTCCCTGTCCATGGCAGGAGGGTTGGAAATAGATGATCTTTAAGATGCCTTCCAAGCCAAGCCATTCATTGATTCTAGGATTCCCTAAACTTACATTAAGGTTATATAATTCATGGAGTTGCTGAACAATCAGGCAGGACATCAATGGTGTATCAACAAAGAGAAAAACTCTCCTACATCCTGGATAAATATCACTATCTTTTAAGACAAGAATCCTTGCTGTGACAAAAAGGACGCCAAAAACCCCAGCAATAGCTATGAGGAAAAAAATAAAGGACACAAAATGCTAAGAAAATCAGCTTGATTTGGATTGCTTTGAAAGTAGTCCACTTGGCTTTTAATCAGTAAAGGCTAAGTCTGAAGTGAGGCCTAGATGTACAGGAGTGCCAAGGATGAGCAGGGTTCTTTTCTGACCCAAATGCATTTCTTCTCCGCAGGAACCTGAGGACAAGCAGGGAAAAGGTGTGAGACTGATGGTCATAAGAAGCTCCCCTCAAAACCTTCGGGACCGACCCAGACCGGGCCAGCAAACATCAGGGAGAAGGAGGAGAAGCTGCTTGTTAAAAGCCAGAGCAACTCATGAAAGTCTACACAGGAGAAGATTTACATGAGGTTTCTCAGAACCAGGGAACACATTATCTTTCACTCAAAGACTCTGAATGCAATGAAAATTATCCTGTTTTCTTGACTCATCTGCACTTTCCTCTGCAGCAGAGTGAAGCTTTCAGTGGGAAAAAGCAAAACCACTTTATAAAATGACAACCATATTAAAGCACTATTGCCTTTAGAAAAGGCTTTCCACCTATTAAGCTTTATGCCTTACAAAGCCTAACGTTTGTGTTGAAAGAGTCATTGAATCCATACAAATGCATCACATGGTAATACTTGTTATAAATCTCGGGTCAAAAACTGAAGAAAATAAGTAGACAGGCAGCATCTTTCCAGACTATTTTTGAACATAATTTAGGTACTGTAAGTAGTCTATTTTCAAAAATGCATTTTATTGTAAAAACCACTAGTATATAATTCTATTACTCAAATACCGGTGATGCCTTGATGTAGCTACCTCAAAACAGAGGCTAGGCAAAAATAAGAGAATAAAAGGAGGTATTTATTTGAAGGGCCTTCAAAGGTACACCCTGGGCAGTCAAAAGGCTACACCCAAGATGGACCCCGGGTCAAGGGTTCTTCACGGTTTTATGAGTGAAGTATAAGTTCATAGCCTAAGTATAAGTTGATAGCAAAACCCCTTGGTCCATTTGCATGTCAGGGTTAATTCTCCAATTATAACTTCAGTTAATGATGTAATTACCCCAAGTTTGCCCCTCCTCTTCAGAGGCTTTTAGTTTACACATTTTGAGGCCTGGGACAATTGAGGTGCCCTTGGAAAGCAAACCTAGCGAGGGTTTGTTGTGTCTGATCAGCAGGAGAGAACAGCAGCTAGCAGGCCACACGAAACTTCGGAGCTACACACCAGGCAGTACAGGATTTGAAAAACATAAAAGTTAAAACCTGAGGCATCAGTGGAACAAAAGTTATGAATATTCATCATCATGGCAAAAAGACAAAATTTATGACCAGTTTTAGCCTATGTGCAATTTAAACTGTTCCACTGATTTATAGAATTAGGCTCTTACGTTTTCAAAACAGATTTCAGAAACACCACAAGAGAACTTGTGCATTCATCCATGTAGGAAAGAGAAAGGAAAATCATCTTTATGTGTGTGACAGCACTGTTTTCTGGATGGCTGGTGCCTGTTGTGCTTAGAAATGACTGCCTATGCCAATTCAGAGCTACTCTGGAGCCCTGCATGCATGCGTAGTTCCATTAGTATGTCTAGATTGCTCTAAATTTTGGTTACAGTCCACTGATAATACTAAATTGCTCTTTTGCCAAATAGGAAGATATTCTCTGAACAGGCAGCAGCATAGACTCTGACTCAGAGTCTCATTGGAAAATACCGAGTCATTTATGTCTACTTCTTCGCTTCAAATCTGATTGAAGTTGATAGCAAAACCCCTTGATCCTGATTACAATGGAAACACAGATGGAGAGGTTTCAGCCTGTGTCTCTAGTCTGGTCAGCACCAAGGGGATGAGGTGACTAGCAGCTAGTTATCATCACAGGAGCCAGTGTCCATCTCTGCCTCCCCAAGTGCTCTGTGTTTGCCACCAGCTAGCGTGTGGACAGGTGGCTTTGCAAAGCTTTGGATGGGTTCTTTCTCCCCACAAAATATTGTCCAAATCCCACAGGCACTTAAGAGAAGACACAGACAAAAGGGAGTTGTCGCCGATTCACAGGGTAGGAAAATCCACATAATGTAAATTTGAAAACTAGATACTCTGCTATCAAAGACTATAATTTAAAACATTATTAAATTCATTGATGTGACTTTTTCAGTAGAAAATTGCAGTCTGGTTTATATCAGATTAGGAATTTAATACATCTGCTGTTAAGTATCTAGAAAGCATTGCGTAACTTTCATCCATGAAGAACAGAGCCAGAGTAAAAGCACTAGAAGATGAAGGGAAACCTGCGACAGGGGTGTTGCATGGCAACTGAAAGCTTGGCTCTGCCAGTCAGTGGCTGTTCTTTGTACTTTAAACTCTATGGTAGGGAAATTAGTCATTAAAGTGAATCTCAGATGGATGACTCTTAATTTCTGAAATACAGCTGAAGCTCTGCTGCACACAAAAGCTTGCTTATGAAAACATCTCGTTTTGAACACAAGCGTGCTTTGTGAAGAGCTGGAGATTAAAAAAAAAAAAAAGAAGAAAAAAAGAAAAAGCCTGGTGCACCTTAATCAGAGAAGGCCCATTGCTCTTTTTCCCTAACCTCAAATGATCAAACATGCATCCCACTTTAGACCTCACACAACATTCCATCTGTCCTTAATTTCAGAGAAACAATACCTTTTCTGTTTGGAAAACAACTTATACCAAATAAAACTGCTTGGCCCTGAAATTATATCTTCATTTTTTTTCCCCCCCACTTGTTCAGTAGTCAGCCAATCCCATGGAAGACAAAAGGTTAGTTACATATGTATTTGCTCAGTTTTTCCACAAAAGTTGCACAGACTGAGCAAGGGTTGCTGGTAAACATCTTGTCCACTGGCTGAACTGTTTTCACAAAAGGTATAGATAAGCAAGAGAGAAAGGTCTTTAAAATGACTGGATATTCACTTCTTTTGCTACTAACAACCAAAACCTGGGAGCCACTTTTATTTTCCATATACCCACCCTGGCTGAGGGCCATGCATGCAAGAGTGCTGGGACCTGCTAGGCTGGGAAGGTCCTCCTGTGCCAGGTCTGTGGGTGGATGTTCTTCTCCTGCACAGGGGGAATTGTGGCAAATTCCCACTGGGAGAAAATCATACTGAGGTGACTGGACCTTAGTTCTTTTTTTAGGATCTGAAAGTGTTCCTCATATGACAGTGAAGACTACTAGAAGGAAGACTGAGGCTTAGTCATTACTGTGCAGAAGACAAGATCAGTCGTGTTGTTTCTCAGGCTTTGTTCATGGGTTTCATGCTGTTTGCTGATTGATTTCTATGCTGAACTTCCTTAGTCTTGCAATTTGTGAAAATCATATTTATGTTCATATTTTTGGACACAACACATATCCAGAGGCAAACCCGTGCGTACCTGGAGAACAGAGGTGGTGGTGAACAGCAAGTGTCACAGACACTACACAAATGCTGTTGCAGATATGTGGCCTTCTATATTTCATTTCCAAAAGACTTATTTTACTGAATTTCTAAAACTGAAGTTGCTTAAAATGAAGCAGCATGCTCCGAGAGAGGCTGGGGGAGATGGTGTGGAGTGTTTTGTTGAGGGCAGGCAGGGAGGTGGTGACAGAGAACTCAGAAGAGCCTGGAAGGTTAAAGTGTGAATATAGTGAAAGAGATGAAGAAAGATATGTAAAAGGCTTAAATTTGATTTACTGATAAAGCCATTTGTACGTTGAAATGTTTATAAATGTTCACACTGTATCATCTTAAACTTCAAATGTGTCAGACCTGTGGCTGCCTTTTCAGTTGATATCCTAACACCTCCTAAAATTTCACATTTCTCAGAGAATTTACCCTTCTCTCAGAAATCTCCCATTTGAAACGTTTACTTGTGCTGTGGCAAGAAAGAGCACGGGGTTCTGTCAGGGTTTCACTGACATTCTTGCCATGAGAAAGCCATGCATTTGTGCAAAATGCTGGAAGGCAAGTGCTTGCAAAAAGGGTGAGTTGTAAGTGTGCTGCATCTCCTTCACTTCAGAAAGCTGAGGAATTAAGGCCAATACTGCTGGGGCTACTCTGGTATCTATGGCTGGGGCTTGAGCACTGAAATCACTGCCATATCTTTGAAACTCCTTCCTTAGGATGCTTAGATATGAGCGTAGGACCGGCTTGGTTTGGATCTTGGCTGCCTTTTTGAAAGAAAATGATCTGCTTTCATTAGGTGTTGCCTTAGGTTTTAACTTTTATATTTTTCAAGTCCTGTACTGCTTAGTATGTAACTCTGAAACTCCATATAGCCTGTTAGCTACTGTTCTCTCATGCTGGTTAGACATAACAAACCCTCTCTGGGCCTGAACTCAAGGACACCTTGTTGTCCCAGGCCCCAAAGTAGGTAAACTAAAGCCTCTGACAGGAGGAGCAAACTTGAGGTAATTACATCACTACCTGAAATCATAACCGGAGAATTAACCCTGATATGCAAATGGACCAAACTTAGAAAAGTGTGAAAAAGCCATGACCCGGGGTCCATCTTGGGTGGAGCCCCTCGGAGGCTTTTGACTCCCGAGGAGTACCTCTGAAGACCCTTCAAATAAATACCTGCTTTTATTCTCTTAATCTTGTGTAGCCTCTGTTTTCAGGTGGCCACTTCAAGGCATCGTAGGTACATTGAAATCAGTGTAAGCAGATTTTGTTTCCTGGCACTTTACAATGAAACTGTATTCTTGTTAAGCTTTTGCCACTAGAAGTTGTTCCAAAATAAAACAGTCTCTGTTTTATAAATAAGTTCACATGTTTAATTTCAAATACAGTTTCACTAAACTCAGAGACCATGTTCTCCAGGTAAAGGGGTGCATATTTTACAAAATGTGCTATTGCCTGTAGTGATTGTCTCATATTAAGCCAAAAAAAACTAATTAGCAGTAGTGCTGTTTTAAATTATTTTAGATTTCATTTTTAATTAAATAAAAAAATCTCTATTACAAATTCGAAACTGCATAAGTTTGATTTTAATCAGAAATCTGATTTTAAGTAAATGGTTCCAGCTGGTCATTTGTCAAACCCTAAGTGGAAATCTTTCATGTGATTTTTATTTGGGGATTGAAAAGGCATGTATTTCCCTGAGCACAAGTTCCTACAGATTTGTGTCCCATCTTGTTTAAGCTACGCCTCTGTAATATTCCAGCTGTCCCTTATGTCTCCTATGGTGCTTCCACTTGGTAAGCACAAGCAAACGCTGCCACCGGCCAGGAGCAGTGGTCCTGTGGCTTGGGCTTCCAGCTGCTGCCAGGTGATAAATAATGTGTGAATTTGGTCTGCTTTTCTGCCAGTGGGAGCACTAAGCTGGGTCCCTCTTCTGCCTGGCCGTGAGCATTCTCAGAACCTGTAGGAACTCGGTTGTCCTCAGCTGCTGCAAAAAAAGCCAAATTGGTTCAAGAAGTGTTAGAGAAAATTGGCAGACATGTGATGTGACTGTCTAAAACTCAGTTTCTTAAGAAAGGAAGCTAACAGGGAGTATTAACTATAGTAGACAAGAGGATGGAAAAGGGTTACATGTTATAGCTTGTGCTGTCATTGAATTTACCTAGAAAGAGGAGGAAAAATATGAGGTGATAGGTGGAAAATCAAGTAGAGTTGAAGGACTGAAGAGATGGTGGAATCGAGTAGGGGCAGCTGAAAGGATTCGGTGTTGGTAATAACACATAGTAAAGGGGAAAGGAAAAAGTCTTGCATCTCGAGAGGGGTGTATTGGAAAACCTTGGTCGATCCTCCTTTCCCTCTGGGGCCTCCTCTTGTTGAAATTCAAAGAAACCTTCCAGGTCTCCCTGAACACCGAGGCAATTTGTGGATGTGATATATAGAGAGAAACAGGGCGGTTGTCATCCTCTGGGCAAGGCTGCTTTGTGGATGCCTATGAGCTTCTCAATCATACCATTTCATTTACCCTTCCCCCTCCTCCCCTCCAAAATAAACAACCCACTCCTGTTTACTCTTTCCCCACCATCCCTGGGTTTGGTGATTCCAGTAATTCTGGTCTTTGTCAGTAACTTCATTAAGTCTGGGAATCTTCTCCATTCCCACTGTCCTCTGACATTCTTCTCCCAAGAAGAGTTCACAATACATCAGTTTCCCCGTGTGTGATATCTGTCAGTACCTTGCGTTGTTTTATCAGTTTAGCCCCAGGTTGGGGTTGTCCAGCCATTTTTTCCTTCCATTGCTTTCAGCAGCTGGCAGTTTCTCATTCTGCTGTCATACTGTCATATTGCTGGAGCCTGTGGCGTGCAGGAGTGGGATCTAACTGCTGCAATCTGCCGCTGGAAGGGGAGCTATGGAGAAGACGGAACCCACCTTCTCTGAGAGGTGCACAGCAAAGCATGAACAGGAAACAG
Source organism: Mohoua ochrocephala (assembly GCA_013398855.1). Taxonomy (NCBI): domain Eukaryota; kingdom Metazoa; phylum Chordata; class Aves; order Passeriformes; family Acanthizidae; genus Mohoua; species Mohoua ochrocephala. The sequence continues at coordinate 8,013 of VZTA01008995.1, read as the reverse complement.
TAACGAGCTGCACCAGAGGAAATGCTGGCTGGAGACAGAGGAAAAAATCTTCCATAAAGGATAGTCAAGCATGGAAACAGGCTGCACAGAACAGCGGTGGATCCTCTCTCCGTGGAGGTATTCAATGCTTGAGAGGGACAAGGTCCTAAGGAACCTGGTTCAACTCTGAAGTGGTTTTTGCTGCCCTTTTCAGCTGGTCAGCTGGCCAGGCTAGTCAAGAGGTCAAAGTTGCAAATCCTCCCTGAGATTTGCAATAAGCAGATTTGCCTGTCTTCTGTAATTAAGATTTGAAAAACAGTTTTACCTCAGGCAGTATGATAGCAGTCAGTTGTCATGTAGACAAGTGTGCTGTCTAAAAGAGGCATCCATGTAAACAAAGAAACACTGGCTTTTTACAGACCCTTTACTGTGACTTTTCATGGCTCCAGTTCTCTACCAGAACACCAAAACCCGATCACTGTTGATGTACGAGGCACTTTTTCTTCGGGCACGTGTAGAATAAATATCAAATCTCCCGATGTCCAAAGCATCAAAGAGAACCCGTTGTCTGAAGCCCGAGGGGCCCCGCAACTTGTCACAAATGCCAAGAAGATCAGGCAGGTGAAGGCTTGGGATTCAGCTGAGCAGTGAACTGGGTGAGAAACAGGCTCAGCAGTGAATGAGAGAGTTGATTAGGGAATGAATCATTTAGGGAGAAAGTTGTGCAATTAAACTGATAAAGTTGGCAGCAAAACAAAAAGCAGAAAGAGAGAATGAATGCAACAATCAATCAATAAAGCAGTGAATCAATTGTCTAGTTAATAAGATAGTTAATTATGCAGAGCCGAGCAGGCAAGGCAGTGTACTTGGTCAGTTTGGCTACAGCGAATCTCCCCAGTATGTTTCAGTCACAGCATCATTTACTTTTGCTAATTTTTGTTAATATGGGCCCCAAAGGTTTGACCTCTCAATCAGTATTCTCCTTCCTGTATCTTTAAAGATAGTAGCTGTTTCTAGGCTGTTATGATCTATTTCTTTATGTTGTTTCAAAAAGGCAAGAATTAGGTTATGATCTGGGAGAACTGGTACTCTACTCCATCTGGAAAAGCAATACTTACCTATCAGCATATTCTTATTTCTATTATAAATATAAAATCTTTCAGTATGTTATATTATTTTTTATTATTTCATTTCTATTTTATATTACTGTGCTATTTATTGATCTTTCCACTGTCAACACAAATATTCTAAGTGCTTTCTAAACTAGAATTTGCAAACCTTTCCTCAAAATAGTTTCTATTCTGAAAGTATCCACTTTTAGAACACTTTGTTATGTGGTTCAAAGAGCTCTCTCCATTTTCTCCCCATTGTACAGCATAGAAACTTGGATAAAGAACTGACAATTCAGCGTCCTTGCATCCTAAAGTGAGACAACACAGTGTAACGCGGGAGGCAAGGAAATACATGAAATAGTCACCTTGTTGAAGAAGACAGAGGTGAAGGATTTTCAGGCATTGTCTGAAGCTTGGACCAGCCCATGTGGGTAACATCTTCCTCTAGGATCTGCCTACATTATTTGTCAGGACTTTTGTGGTACCGTTGTGATCAGCTTTCACATGGTGTATCTGCAAGGCTGGGCACTTCTGGACACAGTCCAATGACTGTCTCCATGCCTTGGGTGTGAGTGTGACTTGGCCTTCACTGTTGGAGCTGGACATCAGTAAGCCTTGAAGATGCCTAAACCCCAGGGGAACTCTGGGTTTTTTTCTCCTGAAGTTCCCAAGGCCTCCTAAGCTGTGCCTCGGTGTCCATATCTGCCCACCATTAGAAAGAGCTCGTCTGCTCGATACGTGTCTCACTCCTGAGCCTGAAAGAGATATGTAATTCAGCTTTCCTTGTCAGTCCACAGACGTCCTGGTCCCAGCCCCACTGCTCACTCCGGAATCCAGGCCTGCAGAAAATGCAGTTCAGGTGGCTGGTCTCTTTGCTCAAATCAGGAGCCGTGGTGTGATGCCCATCTGCATCCAACAATACTTCAGTGTAAATTCCAAATAATCCTCTCAGCAAACTTCTGTGGAAGGATTACCCGGAGTCTGATGTGTCGCAAAACAAGTATTCTCCTTGAATTTATGCCTTTTAATATTCAGTCAGAAATAGTAGTTTCTGGAGCTGATTTTTGATATGGTTTTGAAGATACTCCTTACTGGTAAAGACGGAGGGATTGAAGATGGGATGACTATTTTGAGAAACACTGCTATTGGCAGCTAGATAGTGCTGTTCTTGTGTATGTGAATTCAGCCTGGATTGCAGGGGTTGGTTATTTTCACTGACATGGTTCTCGGGGACATTAGGTGACAAAAGTTTTTGCTCTGAGATGCACCTATGAAAGGACCTTTATTTACTGGTGCTTCTGACATCATGTTGGAGGGGTTTACATTTACTGCACCAGCCTGATATTGTTTCATCCAGAAAATCTAAGTCCATCTGTCCTTCGCCTTGCCAATATTGCAGACATAGAATAATCTTGTAAAAAAGTTCTGGCTGTCTCGTGGTCTGTTTAAGGGGTAAATTTGGCCATCTCTGACTGAAACTTGAGGCAGCTGTTAACCGTTAGTAATCTTTTCATTATGTCTCGTTGTCCATCATCTGTGGACCGAAACAATTTTAGGCAGCTTATCTTGTAGTTTCACTAGAGGCTTCCCTTTGCCTTTTTACATAACCTTTTCTATCACTTTCTATCAAAATGATAGCAACACCTCATATGGGGGCAGCAACTTTTGTGAGGAAGTTGGGGCAAAACGTGATGCAGAAACCCAAATAATGGTCTCTGCTCCTCTAATTCTCGTTAACTTCGTTGACTCCCGTGCAAGAGGCCTCTTTACTGAAGTGACAAACACTTTGACATTATTAAGTAGGTATTAAGACCTCCATAAAAATCCTGGTGGCTGTACTCGAATCCTTACAGTATTGTATGTGACAGGTTGGAGCCTGCCTACAGCACACTGTCAGATGCTTACACCCGTGGAATGCGCTGGGTAATTGTTTCTTGTCTCTCCCCATGAGCTGATCTACCTAAAGGGAAAAGCGTTTTTATTCCTAGCAGACAGAACAATCATTTTTCTAGCTCAGGAAGTCGGTGTTTGGGGCTATAAGCTTTTGTTGTCATTAATTCTTCCTAGTCATATTTTGAGGTCTGAAAGGCTTGTAAGGCTGGCAAACACAGCCAGTAAGCCTCATTTGTCATGCAGAGGAGAAACACTGTGAAGAGGAGCTTGAAGAAAACAACAAATATGCTGTGTGGAACAGCCAGAGCATTACAGACTTTATCTGGGCCATATACAATAACCTCTTCAGTCACTGTCACTTTTCAGAAGCACGTAACAACATGCAGAAATATAAAATAGTGCAGAAGCACTCTAGCAGCTTAATCAGAACATGGCTTATTACAGTGGAGTGCCAGTCTATAAAGAACTGCTTGGTAATATCAGCTTCCTGTTAATCCCATAACAATCAGATAATGGTGAAATGTTGATTTATTCACTGATTTACTCTTAGCTAGATTGAAATAATGGAGTAAAATGAGCCCATTTAGACTGGTTCTTAAATTGAATGCTCCTAATTGCATTTGAAAGAATAGACCGTAATGCATTTGAGTATTGCAATGACCCTGCTAATCTATGCAATTAGTTAACTATTTTGGAAAGGAGACTACCTTACATGTAGTTTTGTCTTAAAAATTAGAATGTATTTTTCATATATTCTGTGCATGATTCTGTACTGAACTCATTGCCCATGTAAAATCCTCAGTTTTACTCCAATACTAGTTGCTTTCCGTGTAAGTTTGCAACGGAACAGCTCAATTACTGTATTATATTTCCATTTAATTATTCAACTAGAATTCTGAAATTTGCACATATTCATTCTGGGTCACAGAGTTCAGCATGGGAGGGAATTCCAGATTACACATTCCATTAGATATTATCAAAAGGCCATCTGTCTTTCTTTGTGGGTTTCAGTCACTCAGGAGCCTGAGGATATTTAGGCAGGAAAGGAGAAGTAAGAGAGAAAAGCTCTTGCAGTAAAAATCTGACTGGGGCACTTGCAAGTTTTGAGTGTTTCTAGAGGGGTAGAAGCTGACTGCAATTTTACAAGAATCTCCTTCTCCACTTAATATTTCTCACCCTCATATTTTTAGAGAATCACTTTTAAAGAGATGTCTCAGTGAAAACTTGGTGATCTCCTGTCTGTCGAAGCTCCTGGCCATACCCCTGGCTACTGAAATAAAACAAATGAAGGAGACAAGCTGGAGCTGGAGATTTGAGCACTGCTTCCAGCCAGTGGATCCTCTCCTTGCCTCCATGCAAAGATGGCCATATTGCCAAGCAGGCATCATTTAAAATGAGATGTCTGTGTTAAACTCTTCTGTGTGTATTTACATCGTGGTCCGTTTTTGCATACAGCTGGACATTACCGCAGCTGCAAATGAGAGTAATTGAGAGCACCAGACCGTGCATCTCAACAGCCTGGAGCTGTACCCACCAGTTCCACCTGCTGGGTGTCCCTGAAGCTAAAACACACAAGCTGGATGGGACTGGGCTATTGCTGTCTTCCTGCATTTCTGTGTTTAAACATTAAACTTCTAGGGTTTTCAGAGTTGAATTAGGTTATGGTTATTTTTATGCCTGGCCTCAGATTCATGCCCCACTCTTGTCCTGATGCAGGCATGAAAAAAAGTCCCAGGAAACCCTCTAGCCTTCTGAAGTACAATGGAATGCTCGATGCCTGTACAATTAGCGAGCTTGTAAAATATGCTATATGAGCTTTGTTTGTTGATATTTCTGGACTCTTTCCTAAATAATGCAAATGTTTTCAAGTCATGAGACAACTGTTATAATAACAGAATCTGACACTCTGCTTAACACTGTTGGAGTATTTTAAGAGAATCTCCTGGGAGATGAGCAATAAATGGTTTATCATTTATCAGACTCTGTGCAGGAAATACTTTGGGAAAAAACCATCGGAAGGGCAGTAAAGAGGCCTATAAAGCTAGTGGCACATAACTGCTGCTAGTTTCCCTTCCTGTGCTCATGGAATTTGTGGGAAAACAGTGCAAAGGTGCTGGATGCATCCCTCCAGCTGTAGAATAGGCTGAGAAAATTTCAGGTTCATCAGATTTTGTCAGTAGAGACATCCAAGGACAAATCGAAAGAACAATTTCTAGGCGTTGCAGCACCTTCAGCAGTGGAGGAGAAACTTCTACCCCACAAGAGCCACCTGCCTGATGGGCTCCACTGCATCCAATGCAGGGTGTTCTGCTCCCTTGCAATCAAGCACTACGAGCACTCTTAGGAGAATATGAATGGTGAAAATGGTTGGCTGTCCTCACGTTGAGAATCTTACGACACAACAATGTCCCATGAAGTGTGCTGTTTGTTAGGAGCCCAAGTCCAAGCTGCTCATTGCTAAATCTTGAGTTCTTTGCTGTGAATTAATATAAAAACGTATTAAGATAATCACAGCATGGCTGAGGTCATCTGGTCCAACCCCTCTGCTCAAGCAGGGCCACCTAGAGTTGATTGCCCAGCCCACACTTCAACAGCTTGTCTATAAGGAGGTTATCAGACACAGTTCCTAGAGCCTTAATGAAGTCAAGGAAGAAAATATTCGCTGTTCTCCCCTCACCTACAAGATGGTCATTTCATCATAGATGGTTGCCTAGTTGCCAAGTGTGACTTGCCTTGTTGTCCTGGGTTGCAGTGTATTCTATTACCATCTTCAGGAGCTGTTGAAACCAGGTGGGGTGGTGTTCCTTGCCTCCTCCCCCCANACTGATAAACTTACATCATCCCATTGTGAGATGCTCCGCCCAGGGGGAGGAACCAAGCATTCCATCCTGGATATAATCTGGGGTTTGGAACATCACACTCAGCCCTTACCTGCTGGATTCCCAGAGGACAAGAGCTACCACTGGACCTTCAGGTGAAGACCAGACCCTTTCTTCAGGGTCACCACTTCAACAGGACCACTTCATCTGGACTGCTACCAGCACCCTGACTGACAGAGTGTCAGGTTGTATTCTGACTCTGTCAGTGGTTTCTTTTTCGTACTATTTCATTTTTTTTTTTCTATTAAATTGTATTTCTGATTTGGAGTCTCTCAGTGGTTTGTTTTCAAACCAGCACACTTGTGAATTCATGCTAACTACTACTAACTTCCTCCTTGTCCTTCATGTGCCTAGAAATGATTTCCAGCATGACTTGTTACATCACTTTGCCAGGGACTGAGACGATGTCTGTTGGCCTGTAGTTTCCTAGGTTCTCCTTTTGAGAAGACAGGAGGGATAACAAAAGGACAGAGAATGTATACTTAAGATAGATAGTTCCAATTTCCTGGTACCTGATAAAATGCATCATAATGTTTTTAGAGACCACCAGCAGTTCAGGAGTTGTTGGTGGCATAGTTAAGAGCTTCTGGAAAAAGACTGAGGCCCTAGAAAAACAGGAATGGGAAAATTTTGTACTTAATTTGCAAAAGAAAAAGATGGAACCAGTCAGCTTAGCCTCAATTCCTAAAATTGACTGGAAGAATTACTAAAGCTGTTGTTGGGCACCTGGAAGTTACAATGAAGGCAAAATTGTCAAGAACAATTAATGTGAAAACAATCTAATGTCTTCTGACAGGTTTGGCTGATAGGAGAGAATCTGTACCTGTCATTTCTTGACTTTTGTGGAACTATTACACTTGACATCCTCATATGGAAGCTAGAAAACTCAGTTCTGAAAAAAATGTAGCAAAGAAATGTACAAAAATGAATTGTTTTAAGAATAGATATAAATAGTTTGCTGTAACTATGGGTATTTATGGCCATCTGAACTACTTCCTCTACAAAAACAGCACTACCTCAGAACCTCCTCCCCACTGCAGACTTTCTTTCATTGTCCAAATGAACATCTCAGGCTGCATATATATATGTCCTTGCATATATATACACTAAGTCACCTGGACTTTTTCTTGGAAAAGGAGCAGGAGATAAAAAGGCAATATTTCTGATAGCCAAAAAAAAAGGTATGTCAGAAAGGAAGGCTTCTATCAAATAAGTTTGTTGGAATGTGGCTCTATGGGGCATGAATGTGAAAGGAGAGTGGAGTCCCAGCTGAAAATATGGTCTGAGGAGCCCTTTGGTTCATGTCAGTTGCTCAAGCCTTCTTTGCCAGTTTACATTTTTAACTTGCTCTCCTGCCTCGGAATTGAAGTCTGCCCTCCCAGTATTCACAGAAAACTGAAATTCAGAACAAGATTTAGAGGCACGTGTCTGTCGTGATTTGACGCTGGATTAAACGCCAAGCACGAAAATCTTATTTAAATAGAGAAGGGCAAATTAAAAGTTCATTTTTATGCGGTGTAATTTAGGATTATTGAGGAAAATGGAAGAACTTCAAGGCAAAACAGGCTCAGACTTAACAGTATAAAGAAGATTTATTACTAACAGAATTAGAAGTAAAAAGAAGTAATTAGAAATGAAAGCAAACTCCCAGAACAACTCCTCACTCCAGTACCTCCCTCCTTCCAACCAACCTGTGCAAGGGAAACAAAACATGAGGTTTGATCAGTGTTTCCATTTCTTGAGAGTCTTTCTTTATGTTTAAGGAAAAGAGTTCCTTTTGATGTACCATGGGACTCTCTCCTCAGAAGATAGTTCTCTGTGAACTTCTCTAGTGTGGTTCTGAACATTCACAAACAACAGCCCTGCGCGAATCTGTTGTAGTGAAGAAAATCTCTCCCACGGTTAGCTGTCTTCTCACAGCTACCTCTGTGGGCCGTAACATGGGGTTTTAGTCTTTTAAGGATGAGCTCTTCCAGCCTGAAAGCAAAGGTTCTCTTCTTCACTCTCTAAAAGCCTTTCACAGCATCTNCCTGAAAGCAAAGGTTCTCTTCTTCACTCTCTAAAAGCCTTTCACAGCATCTGTAGGCTCTGGCACCTTGTCTTGGAGGTGACTTCTCAAAGCGGGACAGATGTGTATCCCCTATCGCCTG
>VZTA01008994.1:44824-72253 GCA_013398855.1 Mohoua ochrocephala | reverse complement strand
ACTCCTCACCTCTCTGGCTTTACTTTCAATGTTTGCAACTTTCAGCAAGTTGACATCTCTAGTCCAAAAATTAATGTGTTCAAGTGAGGCACCTGCCTGGGGCTGACTTTTTTTTTTCTTTTTTTTTTTTTTTTCTTCCAAACAGGAGAACAGAGAAACTGGAAGATAAAAGATACAACGGAAGATTTTTAAAAATGGCACCTAAGGAAAGCATTATTTGCATAAACTAAGTCCTTCAAGTGACCTTTCCACATTCTGAAAACCCACTTGATTTTTCCTTAGAAAACAGTTTGTACATGCTCTTATGGCTAAGTTTTTAAAACTAAATCCCAGAAACACGTCATCAACATTCAGTATGTAGCTGTTGTGACTATTTTTGTCCAGGCTGGACACAGCTGTGTCGCCTGAACTCACATTCTACCTCTCCTGTGGTCTCCATAGTTTCCTACCACATTGATAAACTGGAGGCATAAATTTGTCTTGAGTAAATCATAAAAACAAACAAAACTGGAGGGCAAGAGAAGAAAACCATAGAGTGAGAACTGAAAAGCAGCAAAACACACAGATTATCAAGGACAAAGTCTAGAAGAATAAAAACCAATCGAGAAGAGAAGATGAAATGAGAGACAGAGTGATCATGGAAAAAAAAACAAGCCAGTAATAACGAACAACCTAACTTGGGGAAAAACTGTGTAAGGAGAGGGAGAAAGTAAGAGGCCACATACTCAATGACAAGTTACATGCAGAGCTAAACATGAACAAAGGAAGCAGAACAGGAGCAGAACTGAAAGCGAATGCAAACTACGCCTGGAAAAGAGCAAACATGGAAAATAACAATGGCCAACGAGTGGAAAAATAGGTAGGAAACTCGGAATGGCTAGATAAGGAGTTTGAAACTATGAAGTAGAAAAAATGAACTGCAATAAAAAATGTGGAATGACATGAGGAAATACTGTGTTTAGGGCACAAAGACGAATTCAACAAAAAACCTGAACGTGACTGAATAAGTTAGAGGATTAGAAGGACACGGACACTGACATTAGATCAGGATGAAGCAGATGGAGTGGAGTATGTTATAATGAGGCAACAACACATTTTCTTTCCTGTCTGAAACATAGGCAAAATTTCTGGAGTCTCACCATGTCTCTTGCCATCAATACTACCTCCCTGAATGAAGCCAAATGATACAGAATCCAGCAGTCAGTTACGGTTGCATTCTCTTGCTCTTCTCACCTGAAACAAACATCTTCCTGTGAGAATTTTCTGGCCATCGGGACTTATTTAAATTACACATAGTCAAGCCTGCAAGCAGCACAAAATTAATGTTACCTATTAAAACTATTTTTTCCCAGTGACTCCTTATTGCAATCATTCCATTGAATGGTGTACATTTAATTTAGAATATCTAATGTTGCCACAGAAACATGTTTCAGAGAACAGAGCATAAATATATTTTTATATAAAAGACTTTACTCTTGTCTACTACAGCTGGGAGCTTTCAGCATTCTCACAACTTAAACTTGTATGTCTCAATATCTGGATGCTTAATACAACATTCCAATTTTTATGAAATTATGTTCAAGCAACACACGACAGCAAAGAAACGCACAGACCAGTTTCTATATGTAGACCATTGGTACAGTCTTTCCAGAAACATGGATAATTGGTCTGGTTTGCATTCATGGTTCATCTGTTAGGGGAAAGACAGGCACTGACGCTATAGCAAAACTCTTAAGATTTCCAGTTTCACTAAGCCAGCACCTCCCCTGTAAAAGAACGGAGTTCTCCTGCACAGAAAGGCGGGCTGGGGGGCGGTGCAGGTTTTCTTTTAGAGTACCCAAACAGATGGCTCCTTTTGATGTTTCCGAGACATAAAATGCGTAAAGGTCCAATAGGAATTCAACAATGAAAGCAGCGACTTTCTCATCCACCAAGTTTTTCAGAAGAATGTCCCTGTGGTATTTCTCATACCTACAGCTTATAGTTCAATGGACTAAAATCCAGACATTCACATGACCGTAACTCAGCACAACTCATCCTGTAACTACTGAAACCCAATTTGTGGGAGGTGTATTGCTCTGCACTCTAGCAATGCCAACGATACCCTTTCTCAATCCGTAACTGAAGCTACGATCTCCTGTAAAAATAATTTATTAGATATTTGCAGTTGTTCTGTTACAGCAGCTTTACTCTCCTCCAGATACACAACCATAAGTCGTTGGTGGTGTTTTCTAACTCAACGAATTTTTCTTAAATGACTGTGAATTGTCTTTCACTGAGATTTAGAAAAAGCTCGGTCTGATATTTCTGAAGTGCAACTTCCTACCATAAATGGTCATGTAAAGAGCAGAGTCAGCACTCTGGGCAGGATAACCCTAAAAAGATATCCCCTCTAGGCAGTCACTTAATTGACCAGAACACAGAGTCCATGCAAATTACCAGAATTTCTGTTAAACCTTGGCCCAAAATGAGTATGTAAAACTGAAAGTACAATATGTACATTCTATTACAATTATATCGAATTTCCAAAAATAACAAATAGCAATTTCAGGTTTAATTCGTAACTAATGTTACAATGCCAGAGGATGGTGCTATTTGCCTGCACATCATCCAGATGATTCAGAAACAACATCATGCCCTTTAGACATCGATGTTATTTACGCAAGTACACTCTTGTTGATTGTATTGAAGGAGTGCAATGCATTTCACAAAAAGAAAGCTTTCCTGATCCACAGGAAAAGTGTTTTATTTATGCACTGAAACTACTTCAGTATGAAACAGAAGTTTAAATATAACAACAGTGAACATGAAAAACATAGAAGTAAACTGACAGTGTTTGAAGAGTAAAACCATCTTACATTTGTCCAACTTTTCCACAACCATTCTGCAAATTTTCTCCAAAAACTTAATGAGGTAGCCTTTTAAAGTTGCAGAAGAAAATGTATTTACTAGCCCACGATTGTTAAAATTGCCAATATTTTTAGCATTTTCAAGCTACAGAAAATTGCAAAAATTTAGTGTAGTAAAAACTTCTAGGCAGAACTAGCTAAAGCTTTATTTAATTTAGGTTCTCTGAATTCTCAACCCTCCCACTCTGCTGGTGACATTACAATCACACTAGATCCTGAATAGGCCAGAGAGCTGACATATCTAAGGGTGAATCAATAATTTTTTGTCTTAAAACTCAAATTTGAAAATTTTCACTTGTCCACGCATTCACTGTTTTGTTTCTCTGCAAAGTTAGTTCTGTATAAGCAGAACAGATTTACCTGATGCCTCTCCATGATTTCAGAGATGGCAATGCAGACCACATAGGGCAATGCCACAGCATAAGGCACATTTCAGAGTGGAAGACTGGTGGCTTCAGAATGCCAAAAGCCTAATCATATATCAAAAATTTATCAGTTATTGAAAAAAGCAGTTCAGGGGCTTATGTAAGATGCGATTTTAAAGAAGCAAGTCTTCAACAGGTTAAGCATAGTTTAAAGAAAAAAAAGAATCAAGGTCCAGCAGTACAACAATTACTCATAATACTGTGTATACACAAACACCCATCCCTTACTATAAACTGAAATACAAATGCATTTAATAACAAAAACTAGGAGTTGTTCATGAGTACGAGGGAGAAACTCACTGACTGACATTGACTTTTGCATTTCTGCTTGCAAGGCTATGGTAATCAAACAGCAAATCCTCAGAGATGTCCCCTTTCAGTTTGTGGGTTTTTTCCCTTAAAAAGACAAAAAAATAGACATATTCTACTTACGTATTTTACAAAAAGTCAGCCAAATACTCCCATTTTGAAAGCTTTACCTATAATGAAGATAAAAGGAAATGACAGTATTCACTAGAATTTCATTAAAGGTAAAGACAGTAGGAGTGGAGGTATGGGATTGCCAGCAGAAACTGAACTGAAAAGATGGAAGCACATTATGTGAAATAATTTAGATATCAAGGGGTTTTTTTTAGTTTGATGAAACTGACTTCTTGATCGTTCTTGCCATGCCCACCACCTCCTAGTCAACATAGCCGGACACATCTCCCCCAGCCAGTAGCTGGGGTACTTCTCTGGGATCTGGCAAAATAACATCTTTACTACAATTGACAGAAACTGTGGGTGATATGGGTATCATCTACAGCACAGCAAATGCTCAGGCTCTTGATATTTTTGAGTGCTTTCTTTTCTACTTAGGCAAGAGACAACCTTCCCATAAAAAGCACTTCACTGTAACTACTAACCAGCTTTGGGCGTGAGACCCATCTTTATGTTCAGTATTTGTTCATATACAGAACTCAAGGCAGACCTAGCTTGCATTTCTGCTACAAATACTTAAATGCCACTTGAATTCTAGAGCCCGTAGCCATAGTGGAGATTTGAACTCAGGAAGAATTGCTTCAGGACATTGTGCTGCTTTCACTAAGAAAGAAAACTGCTACTTGAAGAAAAAGATACTAAGGAACAAAGAAGAATAAAGTTCCAGAACTTTTTCTTCTGAAACATAAATAATACTCCAAATATTCATAAAAAGTGTACCAAAGAGTATTACAGCTCTCTATATTGAAAACTACAATTAGATACAAGAACACACAAAAAAACCCCCCACAACATTGCCAACAATAATACAGTGAAAAACAAGTGTGCTATTTTCAATCCCAAAATAAAAATCATTAAAAGGTATCATTTTGACCAAATAAATTCGACACAGTCATTTTCCAAACTGTCACAAAACAACTTTTAGCATTTGGGTTTCTTGATCAAGAGCAATTTTAATAAACTGAGGAGATTGACAAGGAAAAAGCTGACAGTATTAACCAGAATGGAAATAATGATGCTGGGAGGCAGTCTCCAGTGAAGATAAAACCAGTAAAACACAAGACTGACATCCTAACAAGCTCGCCTTCAGAAACAGTTGTGTTCTATGCAAGGCCTCTAGCCCAGTGAATAAGCAACACCTTTTACTCTGGAATAAAAAAAAACAAAACCCAAGAATAAGAAGTGAAATAGGAACTAAGATGTTACACTTAATACTTGCTCTCCCTTTTTTAAGGCAATCTAGCAGAACACAGCCTGCCCATGTGCCCCGAAGAAAATGGGAATTTTTTTCAGAGCGGGTATTTGTAGCAGTGCACACAGATACTTCACATAAGATAAATATCTAACTACTGTAAATAGCTCACATGAACTAATAATACACCTGAATGATGGAAAAGGTACCTCTGACAGGTGACAGGTGCCAATATAGAACTCCCAGACCTAGGAGCTGATAGGCCCCTAATTACCAGAGGTGTAATAAAGATGATAGAGTAGGAGAGATGGTATTTACAGTTTTACAAAACAGAACAGCTCAAAGGTACTGTAACTTGAAAATCCTACCTCTTTTGCTATTCCAACTAATCCCTTAATATCCAAAACTTAAGCAGCTACTGAAAATTTATAACCTTGTAAAAAGTTAAATAATACACGAACTGAGTTTATTTTTAAAAACTGAATCTTTAGCAGTTAAATGCATACATTTAAAAGCCACTTGAACAATTACTTTGAAGGTAAAAATGTTAAATGTTCAGATTTTTATCATTCAGAAGGGATAAATAAGAAAAGACAAATCAGAAACAAAAGGAATTAAAAATACATTGATCTTTGCACATGTAAATTAGGTCAAGTTAAACATTTCACACAATCAGTTCAAAGGAAATAGGCTGAGTGAACATACACCTTCGATAGTGCTTGTTTTACTGGGATTAAATGTAAAATAATGAAACAAAACACTTAGGAGAACCAAGCAAAATAATTAACAAGGTGCTGTTTCTCCTTTGCATTTTTTCTCCAAATAAGACTAGTATTGATCAATCTACTCTTCCCTTCCTTAACTGTTCCAAGATTTCAGACTAAGGGATGATGTTTTATGCTATTAGCTACATTTTGCATTATTACTCAACATATTAAGTAGGGGGGAGTTTAAAAAAGTAACTGCAGGATCACAATTCTTTCACAGAAATTTCAGAAAAGCTCAGTAAAGTTTAACACTTTTTCTTACATCAGATTCAGCCTAAATAATTTTTTAAATATTAGATTTATAAATTATTTCTATGTAGCTGGGACAGTTTAAGTACTCTAGAGGCATTCAATTTTAAAAACATAATACCAGGAGAAAACACTTAAGATTTCCTCCTTCCAGCTGAATTTTGTTTTCAGTGTTCTTACATCGTGAAACCAAAGGTTGTAGGTGCACCATTAAATGTTTCTCCAATATGGTCACAGCCTACAATTCAATACTAGAGATTACATTTCACAATATGCTACTATTTAGCAGGGTGCTCTCCCGATGTTTTATTAGATACTTATACTTACTTACACTTAAAACATCTTCCCCTCTCCATACTATTTGCCACTCATGTTGGAACATCAGAAGAGAAACAAAGGGAAATGAGGCTTCAAGTCCAGTCACACTTATACCTACTAGTTCTTGGTAATTTGTCCATAACATAATGGGGTATGTGAAGTTGTGTTATTCCTCACGTGACTGCTCCCAACTGGAAGAGACCTTGACTGCTCAAAACTATGCTGGTGAACCAGCATTTTATTCTACCTTACTACTGATACTCAAAGCTCAGCTTTTCTGATATAACTAGCTACATCACCACTAGCATCTCTTGCTGGTAGACTTTCCAGATATTCTTGTGCCGTAAAGGATACTTTTTTTTGCATGCACCTCCAAACTCGAGCAACCCCTGCCTTTTGGAAAGAAAGAGTGCAATCTCAGTCCTGTCCTCAGTGCTGCACAGACCAAAGTTCAATTATCACACGCAAACCAACTCAACAGCAGCCATCTTTAACAAAAGACAAGTAATAACTAAATACACCTACAGGAGGACAACCATATTCGCAAAGCTTGAGATGGAAACTGTTAGATAAAGAAGTTTGATACTACTAAGGCATACTTTACTGTCACATAATTTTCTTCTAGTTCTGTTTTTGTGAAATTTTCTGTTTGTCTTCACTGTAAGATCAACAAGCTGCATTCAACACCTACTTCTGCTGTTTCCTTTAATTCTAATGGAAGGCGCCCTACTCATTTCCTAAAAAAACAGAATTAGTTAGCCACATCTTGTCATCTTGTCCTGTTCATAAATCGAGTACATTTGAGGAAGGGCAGAAATGAAGAGGAAGCAATGGCTACTAAAATTACAAAGACAAAAAAAGCTTTAGCACTCTTTCTTATTTAAATATCTTACTGGCAACACAAAGAATATTTGAATGCTAGGTGTGAAATTGGTAAAGATCTCTGAATCTAACTTGCAAAACAAACTTAAGCTGCATGAAGGCAGTACGCTGATCAAAGGCACTTAATTTATCTGCAGTCCAGGATCTCCAGAGTATCAAAACCAACATATTAGCAGAAAAAAAATACAAAAACACCTGGAAAAAAGTTCACACAACTACTACTACAAATTTAGAGACTAAACTTAAGCTATCTGAAAAGTCTCAAAGTTTTCCTGGACCACTGCTGTGCACTACGCAGTTTGTACAAACACCTAGTTACAACAGATTATACACACGAAAGACATAATTCCCTAAGGAACACATTATGGATGCTACCAGCAACAATGGACATTACTACGGATTTAGAGAACCTGCCATTGATCTGATGATTAAGCTGACAGTAGGCCTTTGAGTGGCTAATTGATAAAAAATCCTAGAATTAAGTTCTAACTGTATTTATCAGGAAAACCCCAGCAAGGAAGAGTGCAGATACTGGCCAAGCTGAAGTAAGCAAGGTACAAAAAAAGCCACTTTAACATACACAGCAGCACACATTTGAGAAACACAAAATACATTTAAAAGCCCCTATCTGTTCTGCAGAAAAATTTAGGAAAAGTTTATAAAAACTGGACCACACTTCAGCATAAGAAATGTTTTCTCTTTTTAACTGCAGCATGTTTTACGTTACCTGCATTACTTATCTACACTTGCAATACTTACATATATATTATTACTCTGAAAATTTATTCCATATTTTCCTATGAACTCATCCGGCATCAGCCAAACTTATCTGAACTCCAGCATTATCAAAGATGAACTTGTTTAACTAAGACTAGAAAAAATTGAGATCTATTATTACCATAATCTGAAAAAGAGAGACCCATATTTAGAAAACAATAACCTAAATATACATGCAATGTGAAACATAACACTGGAGACTCTATTCTTCGTTGCCAAAATAGTTCAGAGACATAAAGTGATTTATAAAAAGCTGCATATCTCAGTTTAGAAGCAAAATTGAATATAGTAAAGTACTGCCTATAGTTTTAGACAAGCTTTGGAAGATTTATCAGATGCGGATCAATGCCAGAAAAATTTCATTTGCCAGACTCAAGCAGTGCATTTCACTCTATCATGACTTTAGAAAGGAACTTGCATGGACTCAAGCTCATTGCTTAATGCTTTTCTCTACACTTCACATTTACAGTAGCACCTGTAAGCACACAGATAGCATCTACAATCTTGTAATAGTTTGTTTGCATACATGTTATCCTAAAAATAGCATCAAAAGCATCAAATTTAAAGCACATTTTTGCCTTGAAAAACGTTTATTTAACATATTTGGGTAGCACTTTTTTTCCTTTTTTAAACTTAAGCACAGCACTTGGTGTATACACAGTTACGCCATCTCGCCTAGTGGACAAGCAAAGTTAGTCATTTTCCTGTTTATGTGGTCAGCAATAGGGAAGAGGCAAACATTAAAAATAGGAAAATGTGATTCTAAAACCACAAAAAGTTGCAGCAGGGACTCGAACAAGGAGTACCCAAAATAACTTCAACTCATATTTTGGAATTAATTAGATACAAAATTTCCACTTAGGGTGAGCTTTTATAGGCAGTAAAAATATAGAAAAAGAACTGAAGCAAGAACCACTCAAAGCTCTTGCATGTCTTTGACAATACGGCAGTACAACTTCTGCAGACACAAGTATTTTCCACAATAAAGTTAGCAAGTTTTCCAAGCTTTTGGCATTTTAAGCATGAATTTCTACTTTCTCCCAGGGATTCTGACAGAAGACTCATGAGTTTTAATTTTAATGGCCATTTCAATCATCACAAGTATAACAGAAGGGAGGAAACTGGTACTTCACATATTTGTAAGTGTCCACACTGAAGACGGAAAGGCTGTGAAAGAACACAGAAGCTGAGATGATGAAAAATGGGTAATATCTTGTCACCCAAGAAGAAAACAGTTAAAGTATAACTAGAGGCATACAAGTGGTGGCATTTCTGATATGTATGTGCCATTATACACTAGACTATGCAACTAATATGCTTTATAACAATTCTGAATCATCCACAATGCTGCAGAAACACATCCAGAAGACAGTACAGAGATGAAGTTTCCATTGATGACACAAATTTTCTAGGGAAGGAACAGTATTTGCAGCAAAAGACACTTAGCATGAACAGACATTGTGAAGTAATTTTATGTTTAAAACTTGCATTTTTACACCTTCCTGGCTTTTACTTTTTAACTTATTTTCTGAATTTTCCCAGGTTTCCTGTTAGTACTCAAGCTCCTTTTTATCAGAAGGTAGTGTATTTTAAACTGTTTCTTTTGCTCCCACTATTTTGGATTGAATATGCCACTTCTAATGTTTAGATGTCTTACTAGTTTCTAGAACTGAAATGCATTAGTTTTCAATTGTGAAGTACTCCTGTGTCAGCATTCCCAACAGCCTTGCTTTGAGTACTCAAGTGCAAACTTCAGGTAGGATTTACAATCTTTAAACTGATACACAACAGCACTACTGCAGCAGTGATTCATTCATCCTTAAGACAGGATTTTAAAAAAATCTGACTCCAATTATACCTTCCTGACACTCCAGCAATCCCACCAGAGAACTTAATAAATTCTTCACTTTACCTTCTAAAGACACTGAGAAAACCAAGTCATAGGTGATCTTTACCGTGACCTGAATGGACTGAGATAGAAGGATACTGTAAGAACAAGTGGAGCTACTGTTTCCCCAGGATCTCTGGTTCTTCTGGAATCCCAAAGTTCTAAAAAGGACACAATCATTTTTAGTTTCATCCAAGTTCTCTCAGCTTCCAAGCAAAACACCCAATTTTCATACATGATACAGTCAACGATGGAAATAACTAACTTGGTATTGGTTTACACTTTGTCCTAACAAAAGTAAACCAAACTAGTGTTAGAGGACCATAAAGGAAAACTCAGAAAAAGCCTGGAGTGTCACTTTTTCCAGTGTAGGTGTACAGTATGTATGAGGAGAATCTCAAAAATGTATTTCAAAGGATTTTAAAAAGCTTTTCATTGCTGGTGACACATTTTTCCCTGAAATAAGCCACTTCCTTTCTAAAACCCACACAGTACCTCCATGTCAAGATTCAGTAACTTTGCAAAGTCTGTGTACATATTTTTCTTACCCAAAACACAGAAGTCTTAAATTCTCATTTACTTTCCATGATTTAAGACATATGTCAGATTTCAAACATTTCCATTAAGAAAAGAACACATTTTCTTTGTCACAGACTGAATGCATAACATATCTGAGTATCATTAAAGTACAACAGGTCCTCATCTCTATAGCAGGCATTTGAGAATTGCAATGTTACAGAAAAGTTACCACAGCCAACTGAAGTAGGGAATAAAAATTTCTTCTGAGCTACCCACGTAAAAAGAATGGATTTTCAAACGTGCAAAATCAAAGCATCAGAGCCCTATATGATAAATGACAGAAAAACCTGAGGAACTCTAAAGCTAATGAAAATATATTGTACATCACCATTAAACTTCAGAATGTTTGCTCCTCTTTGGAATTCTCCCTATAAATAAAATCCAAAAGTATCAGTTTGTCTGGGTTTGGTTGTTTGTTTTTTTTCATTGAAGGGTCCCAACTTCATTTGTCCATTAACCACAAGCAGAAGTGATAAAAGTTATCTGTTAAAGCACAATAATCTGCATTCTGACACCTTGCACTAGGAAGTAACTGCTATCACAATGTCCATCTGCAACATAAAAAGACAGAAGACAAATAAGTATTTGTTCATGGAAACAGAAACACCTATCATCCTGAACCAAAACCAAATCTTGCTGCACTCAACTGAGTGAAAAGAAAAAGCCAGTGACATCGAGTCACAGCATGGAGATGTTTGTATGATTTTTTTCATTTTTAACTGCTACTGGTGTAAAGCAAAAATGAAGAAGATACTTATACAGGAGAGGCAATAGAAAAAAAAAAAGAATTTCAGAAAATGAAAAGAATCATTAACAAAATGCAAGGTAAGCACCTACCAATTTTATTTGTGCTTTTCTTGAAACTGCCCACACTGTATTAACAGTTATGTCCAAACCCTGAACACATGCAGTATTAATGAAAAGCCTAAATCAAAAACACATGCCAGTGAAGAAACACCTGTGTCTCTATTAACATCTATTAACTGCTTCTCTATTAAGAAAGTAGTAAAGCCCAGTATCTACAAAACTAGATTTAAATGTGAGACGTGCTCTACTCCCAGATTATCTGGCATGTCATGAGTAAGGCTTTTCAGCTTCCTGTGCCTTACTTTCAACTTTGACTCTTTACTGTGAAGCTTGTTTCTCATTAAATATTTATAAAAATAGACCTGTTCTTGGTGCTATTCTTGAGAAATTACCATAAAACAAAACGGCCAGTGCCACCACAAAGACAGCTCAACTCTAGATTCCTTGCTGCCCCAACAGCAATCAAACCAAACAGACTCAGTTCTCAGCACTTTTTATTTCCTGCAAGGACTGCACATTTACAGACATCTGACCTCCTTCTTGCTCGAGCATCACTAAAATCAAAAATCTTAATGTCGTAAAGTGGTTAACAATTCTGTTAATGGTGCCTGAAATGGAATAGAACCTTGCTCACTCACCAGTATCTGTTTGTTCTGTAACACTAACATAAGCAAAAAGAAATGAAAATGTAGTTTAGCCAGAAAAAAAACACGCAGAAATGAAACAAAAATGCAGAAAATGCAGATCTTTTTGACTGAGGGTACCATTTTCACATAAATACTTTTTAGAAATTTGAATTTTAAGATTTCTCAGAGAACCCATAAATACCAGCTACATTTCCTGAAACAAAAATATTTGCTTATCTTGACTAAAGTGAGAGCAACTTATTACAAGAGTGTGTTTCAAATTGCAATCTCTGAATATCACTAATACTAGAGCAAGAGACACCTGAGAAACGCTACACACGTCAAGAACCTATGCCACCAGTCAAAAAAGAGAAATCTATATTAAGGTTTCATTCTTTCATGTTATGGATAAAAAGACTCAAAATAGCCAATCAAAATATTAAAATAATGTCTGCCTTCATCAGCTATTACCTCCATACATTGACAAGATCACAAAATCACAGAATATACTGAGTTGGAAGGGACCCAGAAGGACCAAGTCCAGCTCCCGGCCCTGCACAGCACCATCCCCAGGAGTCACACCATGTGCCGCCTGAGAGCACTGTCCAAACACTTCTTGAACTCTCTTGTTGTCAGGCTGGTGCTGTGACCACTTCCCCAGGAAGCCTGTTCCAGTGCCCAGCCACCCTCTGGGGGAAAAAACTTTTTCTTATGTCCAACCTAAACCTCCCCTGACACAACTTCAGGCCACTCCCTCAGGTCCTGTCACTGGGCACCAGAGAGATCAGCGCCTGCCCCTCCTCTTCCCCTCATGAGGAAGCTGCAGACTGCAATGAGGTCTGTCCTCAGTCTCCTCCAGGCTGAATGGATCGAGTGGCCTCAGCTGCTCCTCATAAGGAGCAGACCCTCCAGACCCTTCATCATCCTCATGGCCCTCCTTTGGATGATCTCTAACAGTTTAATGTTGTTATATTGTGGCACCCAGACCTGCCTCCAGCACTGGAGGTGAGGCCGCCCCAGTGCAGAGCAGAGCGGGACAATCCCCTCCCTTGCCCGGCTGGCGATGCTGTGCCTGATGCCCCCCAGGACACGCTTGGCCCTCCTGGCTGCCAGAGCACTGCTGACTCGTGTTCAACTTGGCATGAACCAGGACCCCCAGGTCCCTTTCCATGGCACTGCTTCCCAGCCTCTCATTCCCCAGTCTGCACCTACTTCCAGGGTTGTCTCATCCCAGGTGCAGAATCTGACACTTTCCCTTGTCCACCTTCACTTGGTTGGGGATTGCTCAAACCTCCAGTTTATTGAGATCTCTCTGCAGGGCCTCCCAGTTTTCTATCATCTCTGAACTTGCTCATTATCCCTTCCAGTCCTGTGTTCCAAGTAATTTATGAAGATGTTGAAGAGCACAGGCCCGAGGATGAAGACCTGTGGAGCCCTGTGGAGCCCCACTAGTGATCTCTGATGTCACCCCATTCACTGCAACCCTTTGTGCCCAATCCATGAGCCAGCTGCTCACTCATCTCACAATGCGTTCACCCAGCTGTGTGCTGACCTTTTATTGGGAAGGATCCTGTGAGAGACAGTATCAAAAGCTTTACTGAAATCCAAAAAGATTACATCAACTGGATTCCCTTGGTCAACTAGGCGGGTTACCCTGTCATAAAACAAAATCAGACAGGACTTTCCTCTCATGAAGCCGTGCTGGCTGTGACTGCTGACTGTGTTGTCTTTCAGATGTTTTTCAATACCTCCCAGAATAATCTCCTCCATAATTTCATCAGGCACTGAAGTGAGACTGACAGGCCTGTAGTTTCTGGGGTCCTCCTTAATGCCCTTCTTGAAAATTGGGACAATGCTCACCAGCTTCCAGTCAGCTGGGACCTCACTGATGATGAGTAAACACTTCACAAGCAACTCTTCTCTAAAATCTCCATAACCTCATTATAAAAAGAATAAAATAATTTTCATTATGTTTTCCTAAGTCTAATTTTTAAGAAATTGTTCAAGGACTCTCTTTCAACAAATAACATTTTAATCTCTACAGACTACAACCATTTTACAGGTTCTAGTCATGTTCTGATCTTCTGGTCTTATTATTACCAGAAACTTATAGAGAAATGGGTTATTTCCTAAAGGAATCCTACCAACACTAAGCATACAAATCAATTAACTGACCAACTAACTACTGACATACCTCAGAAGTCACTGACAATTGTTTCTAATGGGCCATTTTTAAGCATGCAATGCAACAAATCCGCAAACCAGACAAAGAACACTTCCATGATGACACTAGAAGCTGATGAGCAGTTTCATACAGATTGTTCATCTCAAGAATCACCTAAAATCACAAACTGCAATTAGCTTTTACTTTTTGGTAACATGGTGTACTTGAATAGACCACACAAAGGAGCAAGTGGCTGCATAACACAGCAATACTAAAATAGAGACCTATTCCCACTGAACTGCATTGAGATAGTAATTTGGGAAGACAAGACTGTGCTTAAATAAATAAATAAATCACCACTGGCTTTTTGTTTCATGACACTGTTCTCAAGTGCAGACAGATAACTTGGACTAATGAAATCTCCTTATCATCTAATTAGAAGTCTGGACACAGTAAATTGAATATAAAATCTAAGTTTATCAGCTGTCTGCATTTCAGAGAAACAAAAAATAAAAAAACCCCATGTAAGATATCCATAAAAATTCAACTCAGTTAAAAAACAAAAACAAAACAAAACCAAAAACCCTCAACAACAACCCAAAAAAGACAGAAGCATCCCCTTTTAGCACTTTAGGAAGTTTACCTTTACTACATGAATTACAATGTGATGAAGTATTTGCCTGAAATACAGATCCATAATCAATAACTAATACAAAAATATTTTAAAAATTTGAGAAGTTGAGTACTTATATTTGAAAAAGATGTGAATGACTGTTTGTATAACCCTAACCTACAGCCCCTGTATAAAGGTAAACTACCGCCCTTGTATAATGGCACTGTAATAAACTGCATTTGCTTCATAAAAAGACAAGCTGCATCCTATCTTCATATAAATCTTTTGTACAGATATTCATTTTTGCAGTAGCATTTGCTGCTGTTTTACTTTTTACATAAGTGCAGGTTTTGAGAAATTGTTGATTACAGAAAAATGTTTTTGAATGGCACAGTAAGGAAATAGGGCAAAGCACAAGATTGCAAAGACTACCTCACTGTACCCACTAGTCTCTTAGAAATAAGATTTTGAAATACTATCGTGCAACAGTTCTACAAATTCAAGCAACTTGCTGCATGTGAAACTTAAGATCTTGAGATCTGTCCAAATAGATTTTGCCTTACTTTCTCCAAAGGAATCTTCTGTGCAAAGAACGCCCATGCAAACCTAGACAAGAACTGGAGTCTGTTTCCACAACAGATACAAACATTACAGAACATTCAACTCCATCTCTATCAGGCAAGTTAACAAGAAATTGTAATTAACTCAGTCCTTTAATAATATGCATTTTATTTACATACATAAAGCAACATCCAGAAGTCAATTTTGTATTAAAAATAGTCAGCAGCCACTTATAAATTATGCACAAAATAAATTTGATGTACTAAATGCCTTAGGAGTATACAGTAGTAGTATGTCTATGCAGTTTAATATTATCTTTTTCTGTTTATATGCAAAGACAGGCAAGTATTTTGCAATGTTAATATGTGAATTCCAAAACAAGTAACACAATTAACCCATATTAGACAAAGATACACAGCAGCTGCAAAATGATGGGGGAAAAATTATATACATACATTAAAAAAATAAGCTCACCGTGTCAAGCATAAAATAGGCAGGTTTAGTTTACTAGAATTCTTACATTCATTAGGCATAAACCCTTCAGTGCAAAGGCCAAACACAGTTGTTACACAAAAATGCCACATACCATATCATGCAGTATTCTAACACAATTAAAACTGTCCTTGATACCATAAACCTCATTCTCAGCAAAAAATTAAAAGAATAATTAAGGAAATTATTAAAATACCTGTTTAATTTAAAAAGCAAATGTAGTGACACAACACCTTTTGTTTAGGAAAAACAAAACTATAAAATTGTCTAGGCATGAAATTAAATCTCTGCTGAAAATTAATTGGAATTCAGGTTTATCCACCACTTAGGCACCTTCTCCAATGTTCAGCCTGCAGGTCTGTATTAATTCAAGGCTCACTTCAGGATTCAGGATTGCAAACTGAAGAAAAATCCCTCCCCTACTGCTTATACACGGAACAGCATGTACTGCTCCTTTGTGACCACTAACACCACAGTCAAATGCCAATGAAAAACTAATTATATATGAAAATCTAGCTACCTAACAAGATCCAAAGTTGTTCACTAAGGTAACAATGCCACAGTAAGCTCCATGATAAACATACAATGCCAATACCCTTTGGCTTCAGACACTTGTTCAAACTTTAATCTGCATGAAAACTATGCCAAAACAGAGCTCCAAGTACTACACATTGCCCCCTACTACTTGTTCCAATAGTATCCACAGGACCTATATTTAGTTGTATATCCAGTTCATGGTCTAAAATTATTACAAATGCTAAGAAGTTTTATGCAAATAAGGGCATCCAGGGGAATGAGAAAACAGACCAAAACCAAGGAGAAGCTAGACAGAGAAAATAAGAAAAGATTTAGAGGGGAAAGCAAAGCTATTCAATTTTAAAAGACCCACATGTATTAGAAATCTCTACTGACTTTAATTAAGTCCGGAGTATTTGAAACACAGGAAAGCAAAACCACCTACAAATATAACAGGCATGACAATGCCAAACTTTGCACTCATGTTTTATGCTGAAAAATTAGAATTTCTCTACTAGAAAAATACACACAGTTTTGGGAAAAGTGAGCTTTAATTACAAACTCTGCTAATAGGACCCTTTGGTCAGTAGGAAAAACAGACTTAGATTTTTTAGCAGGGGGAAGTTAATGCTTGGACTAACTGCAGAGAAACACATCACTGAAAAGCATTTCATGTTCTTGACACAGTAGAATTTGCTACTGTGACTAATTAATAAAACAACCACTCTTACAATCAGTATCAACCAGACTTCTATGGAAAGTCTTCTCAGGAAATCAATTATGCTCCTGCTAATGAACTTATCAGATCATAGTATGTACACTGGATTGTATTATTTAATCCTTTAAAAGAACTCCAAATAGGTTAGGATACAGATGGCTACATTAACATGTCAACTGGAACATAAACACTGCAGCACTGTCATGATATAAAACTTTTATTAATTAGGGTAAGAAACATTAATTTCATTCACAAGGTCAAAAATCACACTGCTCTTAGTCCTAAATGACAACTGCATCAACTAGACAAACAAGCAAAATATACAGACCGTTTAATTTGTACCTGAGAGAACTGGAACATGTTTTGTTTTATTTTATTTAGAAACAAAATTGTAGTGCAACCTGAAGTCAGGAATAAACCTAAAGGTTTTGTCTTCTTTTTGATGCAACATGCTCAACAAAACTTAGATTAAAACTAGATGAAAGTCATATCTACTGTTTCATACTAGCTGCCAAGTTTAGCATGAATAAGCGTATGAACGAACATTTTTCTAGTTGCAGCAGTACCTCTATTGAAATTATTGCTGTTACGAATCTAAAATACTGACAATGGCACTGGAAATATATTAGAAGTCATAATGTGTACTAAAAGGAAAGTTCAAACACACGTGCAGCCACTAATTTGAATAACAGGGCACCATAGTAAGTCCAGAATGTTCTGATTTGGATCTTTCATCTAAAGATTCAAAGTAACAGCAATGGGTGCAAACAGTGGAAGAGAATGCATTTCCATTTCTAAAGGAAGTTTTGTTCAAAAAAGACAAGAGGCAGACACAAATAGCACTTAGGCTTTGCCTGATTTTTTTTTTCCATTGAGCAAAGGCTCTCACGCTACAGTTGAAAGAACCGATACTTCAGTACTTCTTTGAAAGACTGAGAACAAACAATAGAATCCTAGGGAAACTTCTTATGAAATACATGCAGCATGTACATACCTATAAAACTGCTGGTTTAAAATGCTGGATATCACATTTTGATAGCTAACTGGAGTCAGGGGGGCACAACAACAATTTAATTGCTTGCTCCCCTACAAATTTGGTCCTATCAAAACCTACACATGTACTACCACAACCAGAAGTGTCAAAACCTGAGGTCCTTGAGGCTTTTAAAAACTAAAGGCATTTCTGTTGTAATAGTGTGGTCAGTATAAAGACAGAAACAGAATAATGACATTGACTGGAAACATCCATTACAAGACTGGCAGTTTAATAACATACTTTTATCAGAAAATCTAACCTTACGAACATTTAATAAAACAGTTGTAATATAAACTGAAGCTCCTGCTCCCCAAACTATACACCATATAGCAAAAGTAAATTACTTTACAAAATAATCATTCACTGTTCTTCCCAATGAACTGTATCTTGAACACCTAGAGCAATATTTCAAGAAGTCTAATGGTGTTTACAGAATT
Source organism: Mohoua ochrocephala (assembly GCA_013398855.1). Taxonomy (NCBI): domain Eukaryota; kingdom Metazoa; phylum Chordata; class Aves; order Passeriformes; family Acanthizidae; genus Mohoua; species Mohoua ochrocephala. The sequence continues at coordinate 53,817 of VZTA01008994.1, read as the reverse complement.
TTGTACATGCAGTATCTATATAGTAAAGTTCAAGACTTTCCAAAAGTTAAAAATGTTAAACTGTCAATGAAAATTATGCAAAAATTAAGATATTCAGTGCAACACTTTCAAAGGTCACATACAAATTTCTACCTATCAGCAAGAATTGTAATATGTCAATTTAAAAAAATTTTAAAAAATCAATTCTGGATCATAAATAGGTCCTATATAATTTTTTTTAATATAATGCAATATCAACACTGACGCGTTTTTTTTTTTTTTTTCTCATTACTGTCTTGTAAAAGCTTTTCTTTGGTTAGCTTTCACAATATCATCAGGAGATGCTGATTTGAAGTCAAACGGTGTTATGGCTATTGTAGGACCGGTTTCCTTGGGTTTTACATCTTGTACTTGTCTACTGTATAGGAAAGTCTTGTGTATGCCAACTGTGCGCCGCTTGTATCCTTTTGGAGGATAACGGAGGCACAAGGTCAAAGCAAAAGCTGAAGGTCTTGCACGTAGCGCCTTTATCCACGAAAGGGACAAATCGTGCCTCTTAAGACCGTGCCCTTTTTTGGGTTTTCTGCTTGTTTTGGCAAAACCAGAACATTTTCCTTGTTTTTCTTTTAAAAGTTTTGTTTCAGGACTTAAGATATTTGACTGTCCTACCACACTTTTCCCTGTAGATACATCTGCATTTTTAACAAGGACACTTAGATCAATGTTGGTTCCTTGGGAGGGCCTCAATTCAATTACATTGTGCATGGGCAAGTCAGTCCTTTGCTGAGTTTTATCTATTTCAATAGTCTCTGCTATTAAATCTGAGAGTGATAAATTCTCAACCTCTTTTACTGGAGAAACTTTAGAAAGGGCGAGAGAAGACAAAGATCCTGTTAGCTCTGGCATCCCACCTGAAGTTTGGGGTTGACTTACTAGTTGTGATAATGATGAGGTTCCCAATTTCCTATCAGTGAGACTTGCTGTTGACTGGGTGTAAAGATCAGCCAAAGAGTAAGAGTGGCTAGCACTGTTTTCCTGGTGCTCCTGAAGCAAGTCAGCCAATGATGTACTTCCAGGTCTTAACACTGGCAAAGCGGCCATGTCTGAAGAGGGGCTTTCTTGCTTTCTACTTTGCGCAAGCGAAGAAAAATTTTCAAGAAGTTCATTCTTTTTATTTAAATTATGACTGACTTCATTATCAAGAGCCAAGTTTCCTAAAGCACTTGTTAAACATGGAGGATTACAAAAATTTGCATTACTATTACAGTCGGAAGTTTTTGAGGAAACAAGAGGAATGCTGTGTTCAGGACTCAGAGAATCACAAACCACGTTCTGCATCAGCAAGGATTTCAAGTCCTGTGCTTCCTTGCATTTCAGTGGGTTATTTCCTATGCTAGAGTAAACATCTTCACTCTCAGGAACCAAACTTACTGCATTAGCACTTTCTGGTAGTTGCTTCTCTGCCTGTTTATTCACAAGTTCACAAAATGATCCTTTACACAAATCATCACTGAACGCAGATGACAGAACAAGTGAAGACGATTTCAATCCTTTCCTTTCACATGAATGCATATTGGATTTTTCAAAATTTGGAGTTAAAGAATAAAGAGATGAACCACTTTTGGCTGGCAAGTTTCCAAACCCAGGTTTGTTGGTGTTGTCAGCAAAACTGTCTACTGCACAAGAGAAATTGTCTGTATCAATACACATTTCTGGACAACAATGTAAGTCTCCTTACCTTACAATAGCCAATAATTTTCAGATGGAAGTCCAGTCACAACGAAATATCCCATTTTTTAAAAGTGGACAGCAGCAACAAAAAAAAATAAAAATCAAGAAACATGAAAAGGCATTTAATTACTAAGTGTTATCCAAAGGTCAGGAACGTTTTACAATTAAATTACAGGTATCTATTGAAATACATAAAGAACTTTAAGAATCAGTAGAGAATGCCAGTAAAGACTACAAATACTAAGTATAAATCAAAATAAGAAAGCTACTATATAGACACTACCAAAAAAGGGAGGTATTAGGGATGGGAGATGTCAGCTCATCAAATAAATAACAGAAGCACTAAAAATTTAAAGATGCTTTCCACGTTTAAGGACATGCACTAATTCAGTTAAGTCATGCAAGTCAGAAATCTATCATGAACTGCAGATGGTCGTAGCTTGAATTTCAACTGATACTGAGATGTTATTTTGATGTCTAGCTCAAGAAAAGCTGTTTCCTTTAAATGTTTTAGAACACACATAGAGTAAGTCAGTCTTCTTTCATTTTCCAAGAAACGACTATTGCAACGCTAAGCGTCTTCGCAGTTTGTAAAGCCAAAATCAAACTGTAGATAGAAATGAATCACCTTGAATGTAAACAATTAAATATAAGTATACCTTTTGTAGTCTTTGCTACAATCACAGCATCCTTATTCTTGGTCTTCACATTTTGCTTACTGCCTTGTGAAAGCACAAGATCCAAAGCCTTTTGTACGTCAAATTTAGTATCCAGTACTGCTTGCACCATTGCTTGTTCTGGTATGGACTCTGCCAAAACTTCTCTCATTTGATCAAGGCATGAATTAAGACGGGCTGAAAGAAACATATTACTGTTATAAGCTGCCCAAAAATATGACTTCAATGGCCTCACCACTAGCACCACACCTCTGATTAGCAAACAGAAGGGAAAAATATTGCAGTAAGAGTTAAAACCTTTAAAAATTAATTTCAATCTCACTTACTGCCCTGATAAACTCTGTTCACACACCCTGCAGAATATTTACCTATTTCAGATATTGCAATAAAGAACATATTACTGACTACCATTTATTAATCTAGAAAGTCTCAGTATTGAAATATTTTGATGTTGTAAAATAACTATTTTCACTGCAGAGGAGAAATACAAAGAATCACCTTAAAATTATGCAAAGTAATTTAGTAAGTCAATACAGAATCCCACAGAACAGCACATTTAAGAGTTCACAGATGCTACAATTAACACCCAAAGTAAAACAGCACTTTCAGGGTCCTCAGGCTTTAACAACTGAAAACCTGGATCAACATGCCAGGTTTCAAACTACCTGTAATCTTTACCTTTTCTAAAACTGTAATATATTTTTGGCTGATAAAATCAATTTTCTTTGGAGCGTATTTCTGCAACTACTATAAGCCTTTACTAAGATACTTGCTGCACAACAAGAGACTGAAAATTCACCAGGCTGCCACTCACTGGAAGCCAGACAAACACTAAAGAATGGAAGAAAATCTTCCTGAATAGCCCAGTTCCGGCCAGTTCCAATTTTAGAAAAGAAGAGCTGAAGAACGGGAAGACAACTACATATTTTTATTTGAACACTTCCTGGAAGATGTTTAAAGAAGTTTGCTTAAAGGAACTCAACACCACAGAATTCCAACCTCCAGGAGGTGACCTATATTAGCACCCTTTACCTGTAATTCAAATAGCAAGTGAATCTTCCCCATACATTTGCTCTGCAAAACAAGCATGGGCAGAGCCCTGCACAACGCGCTGGTTGCCATTTTACTATCTAATACTCAACAAGAACAACCTTGTGAAACTCTTTGCAGCCACACTGGCTACATGAATAATTTTGTATTAATGGCCAACACTACATAGTGTATCAAACATTTTAGGTCTTGTGAGACCACTGCTGTTTTCACAGTAGGAGTGGATATTTTGGGGTTTCTTTTCCCTCTTTTTTTTAGTCCAAAATGTTACTTTCCTTCCTGCTCTGATACCAGTTCTTAACTGACTGAGTGTGTCAAAAGCATTCTGCAAAGCCAGAGGAATGCATTGTCTAGATCACCTGTACCATACTGGCTCATTCTTTCAAATTGCCCTCTACAGCTTTATTTCCTTTAGTTCCTATAAAAACACGTATATTATTAATGTACCCTATTTAACCATATCTCTAAGCATTAGCTTAATTTCTACCAATTCACTTGACATGGAATCAAAAGTCTTTCTAATTTACTGTTCAGAATTTTCTGCAACTTTTTTGAAGTACTGAATTTCAACACACTTTAGTCTGATCTTATCAACATTTAAAAAATAACCCTTCCAAAACATTAAAAACTATACTATTAATACTTAGGAAAGAGACTTGTGACTCTTTTTCACAAAGCAAGTAATTAAGCAATCAGGCAGCAAGTTTAAAAAACAAAAGCAAGTATTTTTCCCCAACCACTCAGCTCAGAACTCAGCTTGTAACGTGGAATTCACGGTTGCAAGACTGAACGGAAACAAAAGTCTTATGAATTCAAAACAGGATAAGAAAAGATTGTACAAAATATTGGCTACTCTTTCAAGGAAATGCAAGACTTTGAAAACCTCTCAAATACTGCTAATTGCTATCATTTGGAATGCAAAAAAAAATCATTCTACAAATATAATATATTTGTAAATAATATAATTTATTATATTATATTCATAATATTGAAGAGTCAAGACTTGAGCTGTTGGTACAGCTGTTCTAATATCTCCACATGAAATCTCATTATTTCTAGTAAGAAACTAAGAACACATTTCAATGTATGCAACCAAGTTACAAGTAGTACACACAAGGTAGTTACAAACTTGAAGAATGACCACTGAAGGTAGTCTCCTGAAGGGTATTGTTTTATAACAAGATCCCAGAATTGTGAGCAGTGTCAGTCAAGTAAGAAACATTAATTTGAGACTATTCTAGTAAAGCTTTAATTCATGTAAGAGATTATTCTGATAGTTGTTTTCTATAATTACCTCTATCAACTTCAGTCAACTGATGAGTGGATGCAAAACAATCAGCAGCAGCATCGGTACCTTCATAGCCATATTCTTCTTCTAATGGCTCAGCAAATGTGGCTGGTTTGTCTCGTCTGGAGTAAATAAATTGAGCTGCTGCATTAGGTAAAAAACAAAGCATAAAAAAAATAGTCAAATGTTTTTCCTCCTTTAAAAGCAAAACACAACTAAAGGTAAAATAAGTTAGGATGCTGAACTGTTGCAGTGGTTTCAAGGGGGTGGTGAGACACTGCTGTATAATTACTGCTACCTGAGGACTGCACAGAGCAGACAACAGCTCATGCTGGAACATATATATATATAAGTTCATCACAGTGAAACTACAGGCTGGGCAATATCCTTGTATCCATGGAATGCAGTAATTCTGCAAAGCTCAGCATTAGAAAAAAGATTATACTCCAGCTCTGAAAAACAGTATTTTCTATACAAATCTATGGCCTAATGTCTTCAGAACCTTACTCAACTATTCTTTTTAAACTCAGTTTCAATTTTTAAAAGTTAGCATGAAATTAACATTGCTTTTACAGCATGTCACTATCAAATTACTGATAAAGAATTTAATGGAGTTGAACACATCCTTTCTTTCTTGGAATTTCATTTGAAATACAGCCCATGAGTAAAAATACATATTCACACAAAACTTTAAACAAGTGCATGGTTTCACTCTGATTTAGCAACGTTAAGGCTTATACAGATAAAACTCCTCGCTGAACAAGAGTCCCAGTCATTATATACTCTCAGAAATGTGCAAAGCATAATGTAAACAAATTGCTTTATGAAATATTCTCTCCAGCTCTGAAATCCATACTGAAAGCAGGTGTATATCCAGAAGTAGTGCAGCCTTGGCAACTGTTTCCCAAATGCATACACACCATTTCACATTCAATCACCATAACTGAAGCAACTATTAAGATTGTTATACAATCTAGATCAGATTATTTTATAATTGAAGCTTACACACAAAGAGTTCTTAGGAAAATTACTGTGCCCATGCAGGAATTAATTTTGCTGTTTATCAGTCTATACTTGAGCAAAAAGTACACATTGCACATTTTCATGACTAAAATCAACAGCATGAGAGAGGACTAGAGTTTTAAAGACCGAATTATCTCAAGTTCCCGTGGCCAGAGGTCACACACTACATCACAGTCACAGTGGATTTAGATCCAGACCAGTTACCTGCAGCAGCACAGCTTCGTGTCAACACTAGCTGTACTGTTTCCAGGGCCTACTCAGCTCCAGAAACACTGCCACGAAATCTGGGGAAACCCTAAACTGATAATCGTGCCAGAGACTCGACTGGAGAACACAAATGTTGTCCAGCCAAGCTGTACTCAGCTGGGCTGAGTGACTCCAATTACGCCTTACCTGAGCACACAGCCATGGCTATTTTTAAACCTACTTTGCAACATTACAAACGCTGGAAGGCTGATTAGCTCCACGTCATCTTGTATGAGAGGACCAGCACTGCAACCCACAATTAGACTCCTTACCCCATATTTACTCGAAGTTGCATAGAAGACATCAACTACCAGGTGCACAGTAACAACTGGTAAGCCTAGGTAGATCCTACTAACCATATGAAAAGATACCAAATGTTTCAAGATTATCAACACATTCCTACAGACCAGATTTTTACATTACCAAGTACATTCCGACCGTCTAAGATAATAGACATGTAGGATTCAAGATGTGGCCAGCTGTCTAATAGGACTTTCAAAAATACAATGCCTAACACTACACAACTGACCATAAAAGAATTATGGCCACTAGGCACTTTTGAGAAGTGTCACTAGCTTTTAAATATTGTTTTAATTTAGAAATAAATATCAGAGCAGGTATCAATGAACAATACTTGAATGTAATTAACTGAACTAACCTGTTGAAGGAGAAATGCAGTAATCATCTTCTACTGATTGGCCATACACATCATCATCTTCAAAGTCTATGAAGCAAAAACAGCAAAATTAATCTGCACCATTTCTACATAATATTATAATTCAAAGCATAGGTTTTGCATAAGGTTTTATGAAATTAAGCATTTCCTGTATTCCAGAAGTGCAGTTAAGTTCTGTTTATTTACCTAAGTAAGAAGTAACCTTCTACATTACAATAATAGAATTTTATTACAATAATATGTCTTAACATTTAATTCTCTATTCATTAGGCTGAAGATTTTCAAAAGCCACCATATACTTCACACCTCCTCCTGCAGCATCTCCTTTGCTCTCACAGACCAAATCCAGTTCCACAAATGGCACTTCTCTTGATATTTTTTCTTGACCTCTCAGTCTTAACCCCAGACACACAGTTCAATTACAATTTCTACTCCCAGTAACTCAGGATCAGCATTTCTACTCCACTCCTATGCACTTCTCACCTTTCTTCTCCGTTTTATCCTCACACTCATCCACCTTTCAAATGAAGTTCAGCAAGGAAAAAAACCCAATTCACAATTCCCTTTGAATACGCAAAATTGTTTCAGGCAAAAAGCAAGTATCTTACACAGTTACTTACAGATAAAAATATTCTTTCCTCATAAAAAAAGGCACCAAGAAATACAAAGAGTAAGTTATGCACCTTTCCCTCCAAAAACTAATCCTGGTATTACGTCAATCTTTTTTAAAAAGTGTAATTTTCACTAAGTAATAATGAAATACATGAAAAAAGTAACTAACTATTATTAAAGACATTACTGCACTTGGCAGTTTCACAAGTAACATCTATTGTTTACTGTTTTAAAAGACTTACAGACCACAGCATGCACTGACCATAAAAATAAGTATCTAAAAATCACATAAATTACAGAGAACAGAGTAGAAGCTACTGAAGCATTCCAGCTGTATTGCCAACATATTTGCAGATGGAATATCACATTTGGTTACGATCACAATATCTCAGAAAGGAGAGGGGAAAAATGGAACATGGTCAAGTGAAGACCAGAAGCCCTAAGGCCTCGGAAGTCTTCCTTTGAAAGGAAACCAAAAAATACTGTAAATATTTAGTTTAGAAATGCAACTCATATTTGGACATTACAGAATCACAAGAAGCATGAAAAGAATATATAGCATTTAACAGAGAAGAAAAGAAGACACAAAGTCTACTTCATTTGGGCCATAAATGATTCTGTGTGGCTACAGAAGGAGTATATGGTGCAAGGGCAAAGACCTGACACACAACCTCACAATCAGGTTTCCAATAGCAACTTAATGGCTACAGCAAATGACTGTATATCTCAGCAAACTCATTAAAAGAGAGTCCGATGAGTGTATGAACACTGAAATTAACTCTGTGGATCGCACACTTAACTTTATAAATGCCAAAGACTCAGCTGAAATCATTTCAACCAATCTGTGATGAAAAACAGTCTCTAGAGGATGAAAAATCAAGCACTAAAATTGCCAATCTAGTCCAAGATTTTGCCTATATTAGGTAAATTTACACTAGCAGGAACTGCGAGGTGGGAACACACAGCACAGCTCACATGAATTTACAACTTCCAAGAAATTCCAAGATCACAGTGTAAACCCCAATTTGTGCTATTACCACACATATAAACCACGTACTCTGTTCACTCAACAGCAGGCCAGAGGCAGGCTGAAGCATTTCTTGCATTTTTTTAATAATCTGACAAAGTGAAGCAACAAAATTGCTGCTCTTTCTTTAAAATATCGGTATCAACTGAAGTGTGTCCATTTCTCCACAGCCCCAAGCCAACAAAAATAAAGACTTTGCAGGGAAAAAAAAGACTCCGATTTACAGTTTGCCTAAGTTAATGGGGCCAGGGCACAAAGAAAGCTGCAGTACTGCAGGTACAAGCCAAGAACTTGCTTATTCCATGCAAGTTTAAGAAAAATGAGACAGCTGCCTGAAAAAGGTTATTCCCTATATGCGCAACTCCATCTTTAAGAATTACATTTCTTCCTCAAGTAACAGCTAGTGACTCTTATCTATTAACATCAGCAACATTTTGCTAGAGTTTGGCCGTGAATACCAATTTTTACATTTTACAAGACTAAAGATGGACGGGTTCAACTGTACTGAGGCTTTCTGCAAGTCAATGCCGCTGCAGAGTCAACTTGGGCAGCTCAAGGCAAACCAGGTAGAACCCAGCTGTAGCATGGACCGCGTAGCAAGGCCACGCTCTCCCCGTGTGGAAACTCCCGGGAGGCCCCGGCAGCAGGAGAACGCCCTGGATGGCAGAGCGGCCACGTGTGCCG
>VZTA01008994.1:0-44228 GCA_013398855.1 Mohoua ochrocephala | reverse complement strand
CCTGGCGGCGGAGCGCTCGCGGAGCTGCTGTGGGTGGCTCTGGGTGCTGAGGGGTGGGTGGCATGGGGGGAGACCAGCCGAAGTTTGGGCTCAGCGATCTTGGAGGCGTCTTCCAACCTGAATAAACGTTGCTGCGATTCTGCAGGGTCTAGTGGTAAAGTCTGTCTGTGGTATCTGTCTGTGTAGTAATGTGAGATACATGGGAAAAGTACGTATCAGATGCCGATTTTCTGTCAGTGATGGGTTTGATTCAAGCCAGAAATGGGAAGTGTTACATGTAAGCAATTGTTTTAAAGCTTATTCAAAAACAGTTGCATCATTGATGAAAAGGGAGCATTGTGGATTTGCCCAAGTTCACCAAGGACATACTCATTAAAACACACCTGAAATAAACACACCTGTCTGTGATTTGTGCACCACCACACGAACGGGGTTTGAAAGGCTTTGAGATTAAGTACAAGGCCTTTTTCAGTTCTGGATCTGAAACAGCTCTAATTGACCCAGCTTGTTTGTGATGAGTCGCCATTACAATCCAGCGACTGACTAATGGCCAGGATTAGATGGACTGCTGTAGGGAAATGCAATTTGTAATAATTAGCATTGGCGTTGGCAGTGTTAAGAAACAAAATGCCAAAGCGTTAGGCTGCATGGAGCCTTGATCTGACTTCATTGGCACATTACTGTGGCACCATCTAATGCCAAGTTTCAGCCTGCAGGAGCAGTTGCACTGCCAAGGATTCAGATAACCACAGAATGTCCCTATAGCCACTCCTCTTGCTGGGGCAGAGAGAGAAGGACAAGCAGACAAGACCTTAAGCTCTGGTGGGAAAGGGAGTTGGGATAGAGATCCCAGTTCATAAGCTCCAGTTCTGACAGAATCTGCTTCTATGTCTGCCCCAGTTGTTCCCCAGATGCCTGCATTCATCTATGGGCTCGGGAGCTGCTAGGCGGACGATCCTATTAATATTTCTGAAGTCAGGCGTCTTCATCTTTGAGACCTTTAATAATTTATTTACCATCTTTTCATCCAGTCTTGACAATATGAGAAATTTAGCCCCCTTCAGCCACCTGCATGCTCCAGGTGTCCTCCGATAGCCCAGCACGCAGCCAAACATCTCTCCCGACACACGTGCCCTGCTTCTGTAACTGCCACCTAACCATTGTCTTGTCCTTGCCCACATGCCAGAACTGTCACTATCTACCGTTCCACATCCTTCCTGGTCACTGCCAGAGGCAGGCAGTATTAACCATAACCCAAAGTTTGTGTTCGTATACAAATTGTATGCAAAGGTACAGATTGTTTGGTTACATTATTTGCATATTTCTAACTAATTTCTGCAGAAAACCACATGCAGCTCACAGGCTTAGGTTCTCTATAATGACTTTGGTATGGTGCTAGGATTAAAACAGAATGGAAAACAAAGGTACCTAAGTAATACTGGTGTCCTGTTGACCTTTAGTATCCCAAATGTTCTCTGCAGCAGAGGTTTGACAGTAGTTGTGCTAATCCTTGTCTGTCCCAGTCTCTTGACATGAGTCGAAGATACAAAAGTGAAGACTTGCTATCATCCATTGTTACTACGGCCAGGGTAGCACACTTCTAAATTCAAAGCCTAGTTCCAGCATCTACTTTCTGAGCCTTCAGTGAAGTAACCTAAGACACCGTATCACTACAACTATCGAGCATCCTGCCAGTCTGCCTCCAACAGCTTTACTTTGGAAAAGACACACTTTCCAGCCTCCAATATTACTTAGATCCCATTCTTCAAATGTTAAAAACTCCAGTAAATATTAATCATATAAACTTAGCTTTTTTTTTTTTCTTTCAGGTAGTGACAGTTCTCATTTCTCACACCTGACCATTGTATTGCGAAGATATTTCTTTTATCCTTCTTACTGATGCTTTTTGCATAAATCACCAGCTGCTTATCAAATAATAAATTTTTCATGTTTTAATTTTTTTATACTACCCCTCTTGATTTTCAGTGACTGTCACCTTCACAGATATGATGCTCATTTAATTTGCTTCATAGTCAAATGTAACATTGTTTTCAAGATTTCAAAATTCGTTCAAAACAGGAAACTAAATAACAGTTGTAAAAACATAAAGGTGAATATAAAGGTAAGCCAAATGGAGGATGTGATTCGCTATATAGTCTTTCCATGGCACTAACAGTGAACTTGAGAGGTTGCTATTTTTCTTCATTTAAAGTGTAATAGGTTACATCATATGAGACCTAAGGAAAAAGAACCCAAGGACAACAATTTCTTACAGGAGCACAATTATGTCATGTTATGGTAGTATCTTCAAAGAGTCATGAATACTCTGTAATCATTCCTTGCCTTTGCTTCATTGAGACCTATGTAAATGTTTTGGGGAAAGGTGTTCAAGAAATAACAAGCTTTAGTCCTCAAGCCCTAGCTGTACCTCAGTTAGTGCTACTTATACGTGAATGCAAGGTTCCTGAAAACTATTCATCTGATAGCAAAGCAATCTATAACTAAACATTATTCCTTCAGCAGCAATTAGAGCACCATCAGAGAACCTCGCCAGTCTGGCTCCAGCAGCTCTGACTGAGGAATGACTAACTAGGTCACTTCTGGCATTCGCTTCCTTCCTGCCCGCTGAGATTATGTATTACTTTAAGGTGTGTGCCTTAAGAAGTGAACTAAGATCACCGGTCCCAATCCAGGTGGCAGCATTTCTGGTAATCCTCTTTTTTTCAGGTATCTCCTGGGCACTCCCAGCCCCAGCACTACGATTCTTTTTTTTTGTAACTGTAAGAATCAGTTAATAAAATATTTAATAATTTCATTTTAGCTAAGTGGAAAGTCTTTCAAATGATGTTATTTCTTCTTAAAGTGAAATTGCCAAGCTTTTTTAGTAGTTTAGTAGTCTTAGTTACAAAATATTTAGTCTACTTCAATATTGTATTGTCCTTTTAAACCAAAGTCAAGCAAGACCTCGTCTGGGAAAAAAACCAGCATAATTCCAGATGTTTTACCACACTACCAGGTGTGGATATTAAGTTCTAAAATATAGATATTATCAATGTCACTAAACACATTTCCAGCTGGTAAATGTCTGAATAGCTCAAAAGAACTGCAGCCAGTAAACACGTGTCTGTTTTTGTCTAAAATGATGCCTTGTAGTCAGAAGCTGATTTAAAAGTTAGAAAATAAAGTGTATTAATAAATGATCATTTTGTACATATGGTAAATAGCAAGTGTCTCCAATTTTCTCCAGTATGAATGAGCTTGTTAAATATATTTATTATTTCTTTGGGAATGGATCAGTGCAGAACGACAAGTTTCACATGTGAGTGATTTATGTTAAGTCAAGACCTTACACAATTTCAACAGGATTTATTAACAGCTAAGTTAGATGGCAGCTGATGACAAACGGTAGTGTAATGGCAATTCAGTCAGGAAAACTGACCTATTTGTATAGTTTAACATAGACTCATTAAGACTGGAAAAGACCTTTAAGATTATTGAGTCGAATCCAACCATAAACCTTACACTGCCAAGTCCACCACATTTGTGTTCCTCACAAGTATGTAAACTTCCTATTACAATAAAGAATAAAATATTTCAGTGACTTTAGCTACGACCCTGCTGCCCCCCTGCTGGCTCTCAGACTGCTGCTCATCTGCAGTGACCCAAATGTTGGCCCAGAAAGGGAAGTTCAGTCTCTGCAAGGAGGGGAACTGCTTTGAACCACACAGCTGGGAGAGAAGGAGTTCGTATTCGAGCATGGTTGCCAAGAGCATGGTAGCTAAAGCCACTGGGAAGCACTCACTGAAAACCTATTATCTACTGGTTTTACCGCTGAATACAAGTAATATTTTATTACAACAGAGTGGCATTCACTTCTAGTTGGTCTGTGAAGTTTATTGTTGGTACAGAGAGAGGTAAGTGATGGGAATCGTCAGGGGTATGGGAAATTTCTTATATGAAGAAAGATTAAAAGGATTAAGAGTTTGTCTTACAGAGAAGGTGCATAAAATGGAACATGACTGAAGTTTATACGAGGAATGGCTCAGAAATAACCATTGGGTTTTTTTTTCTCATAGTGAAAGCTTTTCTCAATTTCCTTGAAACGGAAAGAAGGCAAATTTTAACCTGATGAAAGTAGACATTTTTCATTCAGCACAGAATTAGACTACAAAGTTCATGGGCAAAATAAATGATCACGGCCAAAAAAAAATTAGCAAGATTCAAACAATTTAGATCCTTGTGTACATGACAAGAATACTTAAACATGATCACAGTAAATATTTAAAGCCCGTATAAAATTCTGCAAGGTATGAAAATCTTCATGTTAGAGATTCCGTCTACTTGTTACAGGTGACCGACAGGATAAACTGAGGGAGCTGCAGACCTAAGGAAGAGGCAAAACAGAAGGCTGTTACTATGACTCGGTTGAATATGATGCACATGTCTACACTAAAGCAATTTACAATGACACACACATATATATTTATGGTGCATATAAGCAGCATTCTGTTGTGTGTGATTATATACATCAATTTATCAAACACTTTTAAAAGTTTGTCATGGATCCTGGCTACTACCATAAACTGTGTCTGTGATGACTGGACATAGAGATGCAGTCAAGCTTTTGGTAACACCAGTGAGACCTTTTTCTAATGCCTCTGTAGGAAAAAAAATAAGAACTTAGATTCTGGAAAATTTCTTTTAAGAAACATTACACAAGTATCCAGAGCTGCAAATCAAAGCAGGGTGAATAAAGTTTGGAAAGTCCCTCCCTTTTCTGGATGGAGTAATTCATGACACAAATCTGACTGGGGCACTCCATTACTGATCTCTTCATATAGACCTTAAATTAAAAACAAATGATGACACATTTGTCTGCTTCTGGGAGGCACAATAATACGTAGCTTGTTGGGAAGACAGCTTGTTAAATTCTAAGAATTATGTTAGAATTACTCTGATTTTGTTTTCTGTGTTCTGCACTTTTACATTTTTGGGACCTGCCTTTGACAAACCCAACGATATATTCTGGGCCACTGAGTCAGGGAAACCCTATGTGTCCTCTCTCAGAAATCCACTACCTCCACCGTTATCCTGAGTCACATATCTTTGCACATGAGACTCAGAACTGAATCTGTAAAACTGGGATACATCAGGCTGAAAAGATTTATACGTCATGAATAAGAAATGTAGCTGATACTGTATGTCAGTCTTTGGCTAAAGACTGTGTTTCCTCTCTCCCCAAAAATTTCACTTTCAAAGGTGATTCTTCAAGAAATTATCAAGTCCTTCTTTATCTCAAACGATTCTCATGTACTGCACACTGAAGAATCCCATAGCAGGTATTGCTAATTCATCCTGCAATCACAGGATGTAATGCACTTCAGATGCTCTTTTATTTTGCATTTCTTGCCTTGTCATCTGGTTGTATTTGGTGTATCCTAGAGTCAAATGCCGTCCTGCAGCACAAAGCAGTGACACTAGCAGGGAATGGAAATCTTGCACAATAATAATAGCCTTTTAGTTCAGTTTTTTTCTCTTTATCTGATAACCAGAAACTACTTAACAAGATGCTTGTTTACTATCTAGTTTGCTTCACATGTTTAAAGTATAAAATTCTATCACTTGCTATTAGAACAACATCCTATCTTCCATGAGCTAATCTTTTAGGGCAGATGCACTGTCTTAAATGTATAAATCTATTAGAAAACCGATCTGATAAAAATTTATGCCTGCAAAATGATGATTCACTTATATCAATGTACTTGTCACTCAGACCTTAAAAAAATACATATAATACCACAGAACTGGGTGGGTGCTTAAAATATGCAAGACCTCGATAATAGGAAAACATTAGCCACAAAGTGTAAAGGAGAAACACCAATTAAAAAATAAAATTACCAGTCCAATGTTTCCAAGTTTATACACCATATTTTACGAACAGGAGCATGTAGGCTTTTGGTCTTAGGGTGCAGCAGCAGCTACCTCGTGGATGACAGCATGATTTCAGTTTAACTGGAGATATCTTACTCATCTCCCCAATTTTCATATCTGCGCTTCACAAAAGCAAGCATGGCTTAGGCCTTATGAATCAATATTTTAATACTGGTGTCCAAAGCTGAACTGATGTGGCTGTTCTAATTAAACATCATGCTACCTCCAAAATATCCCATCGGAAAAGAATATTGTCTCACTTTCTAAGCTATCTCTGAGGACAGGTTAACTACATAAATGTTTGCTTAATGTGCTTAAAATTGTAATTGTTTTATAATTGATTTTGTTGCTGATTGCAGATGTGGCGAGCTTTCATCTTTGTATTGAAGTCCACATGTGTTTTATGTTTGTATCCATGGAATGAATTCCCTAAAAGACACAACAGCATTGCAGTGTAAGCCAAATTCAGTTAACATTAAAGTAATTTTTTTCCCCAAACCATGCATGGACACAATGGTTCGTTCTGTCTCTCTGCTATGGATTAAATATTTTCCCACAATACTTCTTACTGGTGCCTTGCACCAATCATTCCTGCAGACAATACCTGTCTAACACCAGAGACTAACAGCTCTGACTTACAATATCAACTACGTCATCTTTAAATGGAGGGGATCCCTGCAGCAATGAAGTCTCTCTTTGCCCTGCACTCATGGAAATAAAGAATTAACTTTATTTTCCTTTTACGTTAGTAAATTTTGTGGGGGGTTTTGGGGGGAAGGGGTTTGCAAACTTTTATGGAAGCAAAGTTTATGAAAAAAAAATTTCATATATTTAATTATTATAAAATTCAGTGCAAGATGCAAGAGAGGGACTCAAATTAGTGCTCCCTCATATGGAAAAACATGTAAAAGGGAATGTTACGTGCTCTGCGTGTATGCAGAGTTTCACATTCGTCTTGGTGTGGGCCCAGTGATGGGTCACTCAGATACAGAGACAATTCTGGTTACAGCTGTGAAGAGTAGTTAGGGAACAACAGATACCGTGCAAAAGTATCCGTGTTTCATCCCTTCACTGCTTGTGGAATAGCTTGTTTTATTTGACATAAACTATTCCTGTAGTCTGAAGTATTTAATAGAAATTGTGACAAACTCTCCCCATTACATCAGTTGATGGGAGGGTATCTAGGACTTAATGAAATTACTTCTATTCAGTGTTTAATAATTGACACTCTGCAGGATTTAGAGTGGGTGAATTAAGTCAGTATCATCCACTTTGCAAGTGTATTCAATGACATTTAATCAAGAATACATTTAAATCCTGTAGTAATAAATTTAATAATAAAATGTCTACTTGGCACTCACAATCCTTATTCTGGTGAAGCACTAGATAGATGCACCAGTAATTTGCTGGATTTCAAAAATTTGACATCATAACTTACAGCTATGATGCAATGCCAGCCCTCTGTATTGGTCACGTAATTCTGTAAAAGGAAAGTTTAGAATGATTGGAAATGTTACCAGCAGGATGAGCAAGGGCATCCTTTGCAATGGTAACAGAAAATATTCCTACTTCTCTTTCATTCAGCTGTGGTCATGAGGAAATCCACATTTCATTCCCAATAAAAGCTGCAGCAGAATTCTACTAATACTCTCCAACTACAAGATGCTGGCCATCTTTTTGTAGAAATTCATTTGGGGCCTGGTGCAAACCTTCAGAAAGTCAACAGAGATAATTGCATTTGCTTTCATGAATCAATTTGACTCTAACCAGACCTACAAAATATATAAATAAGAGGATTTTGGTAGAACAAAAGTACAAAATTTTACATTGAGTTCCACTGGAGTAAATTGTGTTAGAGAGACACTCTATTACTGCTAGAGAAACCATGAGCTGAGCAACAAAAGATAATAGGTATAGTAAATTTCTTATCTCTGTTCTCAGGCAGTGAGAAAATGTCAATGGATGTTATCTGTGGAAACACAAGATCGTATTTTTAAAAAAGTGAAATATAGCAAAGAGGAGGCAAAAACCCAAGGGCCCCTTTGAGCCTGAGGAGGCGGGAGAGGAGCACCAGAAGCAGCCAGTCCTGAGCCATTATTTGACCAAAGGGAAAGGCATCGAGTGAGTTCTGCTAAGGACCAAGAAACTCAGCTGGATCTGTGGGCTCCTGATTGTAGGGCCTTAGTCAGGGGAAATATCTTGTGTTTTGCTGCGTGGTGAAGTTTGCATTTCAGGTAATGAACTGTGCCTGAGGGAAGGGCCTTAAAGAGGCCTGGCTGTGGTACTGGGTTTTTTTCCTTGGAAAGTGAGGGAGCCTGCTGGTTCACAAAAAATATGAGGACTTAGCAACTACTGTGTGCTTGTATGAGCACTTCACCTTGTAATAAAGACATGACAATTCCCAGTATTTTAAAGCAGACTTGACATATTATATTTGAGTGCATATCAAGAAAAATTATCACCTCTCAAAACAAAGAGGAAAAAAGAGATATTTTGCAATCAATTGATTTGAAATTTTTAAGAAAACTTTTTGTGTGTTGAAAAGTAACTATTCTTCAGTCAGGAAAAACATGCTTGTCTCTGCCTGTAAGCTCTTTGAAAAAAGGATTGTCTGTATTTTTTTTCCTGTATTTTTACCCTACTGAGAACAGCACGATTCTTCTCCAGAAATGACACACAAGAGCAATAGCAGTAAAACATTGGCATCTCAAAGATGAAAATAAACACGCATATATTTATGACCAGTCAGAACACTGTCAATGTATTAGAAGTCCACTTGTAAGTCTTACAGCAGAGTTGCATTTGTACATGTTACATGACTTCTGTAGGCTCCTGAAATAAATTAATGTTGCTCAAATGAGCATCATTTCTTGACTCTGCAGACACCTTTAATGTGACTGCACATTAAGATTACAGGATTTAAAACTTCCACTTAATAACCTGGATGCAACCACCATGTCTTTCTAAAAAAAAATCTGTTCAGGTATAGACCCAGAGGAAGTGATTTTTCTCTCTTTTACATCATGCTCTCATTCTGAAAAGAATCCTGAATTATGTGTAAAATAGTAGAAAACTGCATTACTTACCAATGTAAATTAAAGAAGCCATAGTTAGTCACACTGGTTCTGAGCTTCCAAGGCACAAAATGAGCTATTGAAATCTTGTTGGGGTGTTTTTCAATTGTAAATAACCAGGGAGAAATCAATCCGTTGAGAATGGAGGACAAAAATATATCCATAATAAAGATATGTACATGAAAGAAGGAAAATAATAATTGAGGAAAGTCAAAATTATTGCATATATTTCCTTCAGCAAGGGCAAAATCTGTAAAACTAGGTCTACATTCAGTTTTACTCAAAGAGATTGCTTGTTTTTATGCTATCCTGTCTCTCTGTTTGGAAGCTAAATTTGTCTCTTACAGTGCTTTATATCAGTAACAAAAAGCAAAACACAGACAGACTTTCAGTATGGTGTCAATGTGATCTCTGCATCAGCAGTATTGAGGAGAAAGTTTTAGCTGGTGAAAGGGTGAATGTGTTGCTTTGATGTAAAGTTTTATTTCATGAGAATGCTCAAACAAACAGTCTGTTCCAGTTATAAGCAATGTGACTATTTATAGACTGAGCCTAATAGAGACATAACACACTTGACTCTGTGAACAGTAAATACTTTGTGAGTATTAGAAAGTGAAAAAAGAGCTGCTTGCAGGCACTGCCACATGGTGTACAGCATTTGCTGAGAATGACAATGCAACATCTGCAGATTCCCACAGGATGTGTAATTCTTGTTATTTCAGGGTCCCATCCAATTTATTTGACATTATTGTAAGAGCCGCATAAAAATGAATTCATTTTAGTCCTTAGCTTGTCATGTAAAATACTGGCTAAATACAGAGTTTATATTTGGATAAGTGAAATAAAACCTTCCTATTCCCACACCCTGAATAAGCACTTTAACCTTGTTTAAGATCATTCCAAAAATAACAGGAAGCAGGCAGGTAATAGGTACGATCTGGCCTAACATTATAATTGCAGCCCCAGGCAAGAAGGGAATAATGGATTCTTCTATACACATTTTCCCCACGACCAGATCTTCAAGGAAGAGGGGCAATTGTACAAATAAAGAATCCAAATCTTTAAAACCTTTTAAAAGCAAATTGATTAAATCATTACTTTAAAAGTCAATCATTTCTACTACTTCTGTGCAGCACAGACATAGCTGTTTACTATTTACTCTGTTTCCCTTCTTTAGTTGAGGGATAAATGTCTAATGAAAAACAAAGTATGGAGAGACTTGTATAACCACAGGTCAGCAGATGAGTGAAGAAAAGTAAGCTTGTGCTTAAAAATGTGGATCTCAGTTGTCAGAGTGTGCAAGTGCTAGATTATAACTACTCTTTATTAGGCTTCCTGATGGTAGGAGTTAGGGAAGGCATGAGCTGGGAAGGCATGAGCAGCAAGGGAAGCTGCATGGCCATGCTTATTCTGGGGATCATGTCGTACATTAATCTATCCATCTGTCTATCCATCCATCTGTCCATTCATCCATCCTCTGTGAGTATAACCAGCTACAGGTACATTCCCATATGTTGCAAAGCTCTTACATTAATGGTGTTTGTGACTTCAGCTGTTGTTTTCCTGCTGTTAGTCAGTGACCTCGGCTTCACCCTTAACGACTGCAGTGAGCTCCAGTTCCATGGTACCTGTTTGTATTTCAGCAGCCTCTCATGAACTAAACTTAGCCTTGAAGAGCAAGAAGTGAAGCCCACACTTAGCCTTTCAAGTGGCAAAGTGGTTGGAGGTAGAATAACAATGTTGACATGACTCAGTGACAGGAGAGGAAGATGGGATCGCGGGAAGAAGCAAGTGTGGCCTTCAGGCATGTGTTTGTCAGGGACACACACACACAAATGCGGGTGATCTGCAGGCAGCTGTGTAACACCATCACCTAAACGGTGCAATCATGACTTACAACAGTCCCTTCTGACAAAGGATTATAGCTAAGCCACCATCAGTAAATAAATTTTGTTTTAAAAGCTATAGGCAATAAATTTTGTTTCATTGTTTGATTCATGGACATGAGAATTCACAATATTTCTCAAGGAGTGCCCCCATTCCTTAGTGTAAATTCTTTCTCCTGAGCACAAAGTGGTTGGTTATGCAATATCGGTGTGACAATTCCTGGGGGATTTGTACACCATCAACAATAAGGGCTCTATGCTCGTCAAATACGTGGCCTGCAGATGATCAGTGTATATGTCTCAGCTCTCAGCTCACACTATCTTGCTAAACTTGTCTGGGCTGAGGAAACTTGTTTTTGCTCTTTCCTGTGGGCCTCCCACTAAGAAACAAAAATGAGTTGATTTCAGTATTTCCATCTCTGCTCTCAAAACCCACCTGACTCTGAAAAATCAAAATATCTCCCCTTAAAAAAATCACGAAATGAAACATTGATCTCTGCAAAAGCAAGAAAACATTTGCAAAAAGGTGAATGAAACCCCCGGTCTGTGTGCAAAAGACAATGAGTAATTACCAAGAATAACATGTGTGATTTGTTTAACTAGAAATTCTGCGCTTCATTATGCTTCTGTCAACAGCTAATGAGGACTGTAAGGCTTTTCCTGGTATCAGCAGTGAGACCTGGAAGACAATACTTTGTGTTCATTTATAACCACACACAAGTTCCTGCTGATTTACCACTTAGCTCCAGCCTTCAGTAATAATGGAACTACCTTTAACCTTGAGACAAGTTTCATCTTCACACAAATTACTTACCTGGTTTCTGTGCAAGCTTATTGTTCCTTTCTGACAAACATTCTTTTTTGTCTTGTCCAGGAATACTGATCATTTTACAGATTATAAATCAAGAAGAGTCTAATGTTATCACATAATCTGGCCTCCTACATGGACTGTCTGAAGCAGTTCTTATTTGAACTGATGCACAGCTTTTAGATGTACTGTTTTATCCTGATCTCTTGAGTAAATGCTTGAAAGACAAAAAAAAACCTCGAGGCCTGAAGCCAGCAACCCCTGACCACTGTTCTGCCTCCCTTTCTACAACAGGTCTTTTGGACTACATTTAGGGGTAAACCAGACGGAAAACTGTGCATTGACCCAGAAAACATGTGACATGGCTTGAATCGAGATCCAAAAATCCCCACCGCCCTATCCTAACCAGATTTAATTTATCCAGAACTAGTGGGAAAGGTTTGTGTAACATGCTGTCCACTTAGCGATACCCACACATTTTCCAGGGTAGTAGTGCTAGTTGTCAAGGATCAAAGTGTAGAAGTATCAGAAACTGCAGGAGGGTGCATGAGTATGAGGTCTGACCTTGTTTTACTTGCATGTGTAAGAAAAACTCAGTGACCTTTATCTAAGCTTGCAGCCACTCTCTTAGGTTTCTTCATCTACAATTTACTTCTCTGTCATTTATGCAACACTCCCTCTCCACATACTCCACTATTCTCATCTATTTGTCTTGACTACTGTGTGTCTAATAAACATATCTCATACACCACTGTCAGGGGGCTTCAGGATCTCCAAGATGTGTACTCTTACATTTTCAACCTGCATCCCAGTTCTTGCATATTTTGTTTCCTGTTTATTCTCCCAAGTAAATATGTGGTGTGGTAGCTATCCTTAAAAGCAGGCTAACAGCTAGCTGTGCTGGCTGTTCATGCTGAGGGAATGGACGGGTGTCGTCGATCCCAGGGAAAGTAACGTGTGAGGAAACATTCCCAACTGGTGCAATTGATCGTGGGATCACTGTAATTGTAGTAATATGATAAAGTAGCATTTTGAGAATTGAAAATCCTGAGCATTTACAGGAGAATGAGTTATTCTGAAGGAGGCAAACTGGCCACAACTCTCTACAGTTGTCTTCTGAAGCTGTCTTAGAATCAACCTTATTTCTGAGCTGTGAGGGGCGAGGGGACATATCAAGACCGACTATGTAGGTGACTGTTCAGTATGAATTCGAGTGTAGTGTTAATTTTTATGGCATTGAATTTTCTTCACAGGTTCGGGTGGGCAGAGGAGGCCATTCATTGCTCCCATTCATGTGGGGAGATAATAGAAAGTATTTTTTAATTAGTCATCCAGGCATCTTTTGGTTGGGGTTTTTTGGGTTATTTTAGTATTTCCCATGACTAGGGGGTCCTTTTGGCAGTACCTTTCTTTCAAAAGCTGCCATATCCTCTAGGAGGAAGCAATGATGTGAAAGACCCAGCCCTTCAAGCTGAAGTACTTGAACATTGAAAGACACCTACTGATACCATCCTAGTTTTGTCTGGCTGTTTGGGGAGGAAAGAGGGAGTTTTTGACTGTTGCTGCCCAATCATAATTCTTCCATGAGGGTGGTGAGTTTTCTTCTCAGGTAGGCAGCAGGTGTCACTTCCTTCTTCACTCAATATGTCTGAAGGTAGGGAATGAGGTCTTAGGAAAGAAGATGTCCACAGTACTTGAATAAGGGCAGCTCCAAGCAAAAAGACTTTCTGTGCATACAGCTGCTACTGGGATTACGAGGTAGGATGGGAACGTGGAGATGGAAAGGGGAAACTCTGTTGAGTTTGGGGCTGTTGTATTTGGGAAAGAGCTAAGGACTAAGAATCATGGTATGTGATGAATTATCCTAATGGAGGTAATTGACTTCAATGCTTAAAATGTGTTGCTTCTTGCTTGCTAGTAACTGACCTCTTTTGAAAAGCAGCTAATTTCCTTTTCAAGTTTCTGCACTGGACCTCTGACACTTATACAAAGTCAGACATGATTCATATTACTTTTGAGACTACTTCAAATATAGATGCAGGTGGCATCATGATAGTGTTGGATGTCACCCCCTGCAAAATGTGCCCTTCTCAAAACCACAGTCTGCCTTTGTGGTTGTTGTTTGAGAAGCAGCCCTTCAGCTGGTGTTATCACATGATGACACAAAGTGTGGGAAATGAGACAGTCAACAGGTGCTAAGGGACCTTGAATGCTAGAAACAAGAAAAAAGTGAAAAAAAGCCTAAAGTTAGGCCAAGGAAATACAAAAGCACCAGAAATTTTGAAAATTTTTTTTCAAGTTAAAAACAACCCAAGCAAAGAGAATTATAGGTCATTCTGGCTAGATCAGAAGAAACGCTGTGTGAGGAGTAATGTATTTATAGCCCATATCGTCATGTGATTGTAAGATTTCCCTACTCTCAAGCTTTCTCTAGGACTAAGTAGAAAAAACCTTTGATTTACTGCTCTTTATTTGGAAGGTTTTGTTTGCAACAGTAAAGCCATGCAATGCTTTGTCATTTTAGTTGTTGCTTTTTCAGCTGAACTTAGTTTCAGGACATGGATTCCTGGATAACCATAGACCTGGGGCAAACTCTGTCCTAGAGCTGTTGAACAGTTACAGTAGATACTGTAAGTTAAATGTCATAAATTTTCCTCTTCCTTTTTTAACTTGAATTCCTAAGGTAATGAGCATTTGATTGTGCATTTGATTGTGTCCAGAGGTCTATCTCTTCCTTTGTATGTCTCCTGCCCCATACCTTCTGATTTCACTAGCCAGTTTCTAGACATTTCAAAATGTGGCAAGTATCTCAAAGATAATTATGATCCTAAGTGTTTCTTGGAATTGAACTCCTCAGTGGAATACCACCATACATTAATACTGCAGAAGAGCAAAAAGGAAGAAGAACTCAGCAGTTACAATAAATATTTGCCTTGTTGTCCAGTGAACCTACATATACTGGCTGACCACAGAGCACATCAATCTCACCAGGTCAGCCATGAAAAAAATTATTGTTGAGACAGGCTATTGTGGTCAAAATGGTTAAGGCACAAAAGATTCAAATCTGTAGGAAGCCAACAATTCCTTTGCTTATAGAACCACCTGTTAATTACAAATACAAAACCTCCCTGCAATCAGAAATATTCAGCATGCAGTAAGCTATTCAATAGGCATATGCATGAAGAAATACCCCAAATGCATCTTTAAATGCAATTAAGTATGTGTACAAAATAGCTAAGGAATATGTTAATATGTATATTCATCAGTTCTAAGCATTCAAATGTTTACTTGCATAGACAAATACAATGTAGTATTACAGCACTTAGAATATAGGCACACAGAAAATTTGATTATCATTTCAGTTTGATTAGCATGATCAATTATCTCCAGACTGCTGACAAAAATCTCAAGTCCAGTTAAAAAAGAATAACTGACCCAGAAGTGTTTTAATATATTAGTACAAGGCCAAAATGGAGCGTAATTAATTGTAAGAATGTATGTTTCAAAGCAAAGAGTGATAACAAAAGGTATCTTCTGAAACAAAGGCTGAGACAAACTTTTAGTCCAAGACATTGTTTTTTCATCGCTATCACCAGTGGGGCACATGGCCCATCGTGGCTTCTCTGCCAACTCTTTTTTTTTAAATGAGTCATCATGGGATCAAAAGCCTGTCACACAACAGAACAGAGATAACACATCCATAGACCGCACGGTTACATGTCTCCACAGTTTTGTTCTAACATACCAGAAGAGGAGTCTCAAAATGACTGCTTCCTCAAGTCCAGCCACTTCTTCAAGAGTTATTCTATGTAAGCTTTGAGGAGTTGAGCAAAGCACAAAACTGTAAATGAGACTAGCATTAGCAAGGGCCGTGGGAGTCAGCCTGGTCACTGCCGTAGATTAGCCTGTGCTCCTGACTCCTCTGCCCAGCTGAAACGCTGTGGCTGTGGCCAGGAATTGTTTCCAAGACATGCTTATTCCACCTGTGGCAAACCCTTGATTTCTCCAAAAATGCCAGAAGGGACAACTGTGGGGACAACTGCTAGCAAAACTGCATTACAGCTTTAATTTAATTGATTTTAAATTGAACCTTTATAAAGGATCAGGCCTCTTATGAAAAAGACTATATTGTACTGGTAAAGAGTATTCCTCCCCAAATCACCAAGCCAGCAATTAATTCCTCTAAAAAGAAGTCATTGCCTGTGGTCAGAGTTTTCATATGTCAAACAGTTATTTTTGTCAAAGAATACCTTCTGGTATTTCTTTGTTTATATTCAGTTATTCAGGATATTTATTTGTCTTTAGTCTTCTCCATGAGTCCATACTATGAACATGTATGAACCAATAATGAATTTCTTTAAAAATTTCTACAGCAACTTCAAAAAATGGTTTTTTAAAAGGTTTTAATTTCTAAGGAAGTATTCAGAGAAACTCTGGTCTTTTTCTAATATATGTTCACATCTTCCAAATGTGTCTGTAAGGAATAACATTAATTTATCACATTTATTCGGTACAATTCTTCCCTAATAGTAAAAATACTGAAAAATTCCAAAGATAGGCATGTTATATACAATACAGAAAAGAATACTAAAACACAAGCTAAATGGAAAGTCATCTTTAAAATCAGCTGCAAGACTCTTCCCCAGAGACTGAGTACAGTCAAAATAAAAAATTCTACCGAATAATTAACAGGTGTTATTGAAAATGGGGTGAAGTGGTTTTAGGCGTATATCCTGAAGGAAGTAGCATGGTACCATATTAAATAGTGCATTACAGGAAAATGAAATCCTACCCACCTAGTTGCTGTTGAACCTCTAAGAACTGCCATTGCACAGGTGGTTAGTAAAGGCAGGAGCTAAGAAGGAAGTCTGGAGCACGACTGCATTCTTCTTCTTAAAAGTGTCTTAGCATTGCTCCAGCAGACAACTAAACTCATCCTGACAGTGTTATGGAGGGCATTGTCAAATAACAATATGGCTGCTGCACTCTACAGGAGTGTCCAGGTCCAAAGCTCAGCGAAGTCAGACATGAGTGGGCTTCACTGGGCACTGGATTAGGGCCAGGTTGCAGGAGGCAGAGAATCTGCTCTCAGTGCTTGGGCAGAAGCCCACACAGCCCATCCTACAGGAAGCAGTGAGAGTTCTGCTTGTGTGCCTATGCACTGTAATCCAGAGGTGAGTTGAGCTGTCTTTGACCATCCAAAGCTCACAACAGCTGAACCAGAAGAGGTACAGAACACAGTGTGGCACAATTAGCTAGTCTGACAGATTGAGGTGTATGTGTCCATAGTATGGACTCATGGAGAATACTAAAGATGAAGAAATATCCTGAATAACTGAATATAAACAAAGAAACACCAGAAGGTATTCTTTGAAAAAAATACCTATTTGACTTATGAAAACTCTGACCACAGTATGAGTCACTGCAAGTGACTCCTGATGATTCACTGCCATTTTTAAAACTCGGGTAACAATCATAACAATCTCTAGTTGTTTCAAAAACTTTTTTTCTTCTTGTGAATAAATGGCTTGGGTAGCTTTTCATATCAAAAACCTGTGATTTAGTTTTCTTCTTCTTTTTAAGCTCCTAAACAGACATGCTAGTGGGCTCTAGTGGGTAAGATTGCTTACATTTCTTGCTCATTGTATCTTGGAAGTCCATCCCTAGTGCAGAGGATCGACCTTGACTGCTCTATCTCAGATTGTAAATTACTTGGAATTCTGGTGGTGATGGTCATCTCCCAGGAACTGGACCAAGGGAACAGAACTCATGCTAGCAGACCACTGGAATGCCACCAGATTATGTCTCTTGGTTACTTACATGGCCTTTGAGTTGTGACTCCTGCCTTACTTACACAGGAAGGTTGAGTCGCTCACTTGCACCAGTATCATTACTCAGATAAAAATAGCTTGAACATTCTGTCAGGTATGAGAAAGTTCCTCCCAGTCAAGCATGAATCCCTTTCCAAATGAGGTAATACAAACTGAAAACCAGAAAAAAGTTTTTCCATATCAGAAAGAGACAGTTGTGGGTCGTTTGAGTTTAGCTAAATCAAAGTAATTTGACACGTTCAGCAGTGTCCATGTGGACACAGTTTAGCAGTGAAAGACTCTGGCCTGCAATTACTAGTCCTCTTGACAGTTCCCACAGTCTTCTGTCCTAAACATTTTCTCCCCAGCTGATCTGAATTTAGGCAAGGTAAAAATATGTCCTAGCAGTATCAAGGTATTCAGACAAATTTGGCAGCCAACACTTTTGAAAATTGACATAATGCAGTTTTGTAATAGCTTTGAATAATTTTGGAAAGTCGTTCAAGTTTAATCTGCTTTTCGGAGAAATTATTTGAATAAAATAAATTATACCCTTCCTAGTTTATATCACAGGAAGAATTTCTTTACTCTGTTCATTCTCTATCTTGTTACACACAAGTGATATGAAAATTTTGGACGGGCAACACCAATAATCAGATAATTCTTCAGTAATTCTGCTCTGAATTTTTATTTTACTTCAAGGCGTACATCAGTGTGTGCCTGTCATCAACCACATGGAAAAAAACAGAGTTTGGGGTTATTTGTTGTTCATATCATTGCTGATCCTCTGAACAATCCTAGTCCCTTTCAGTGCAATACTGAGGAGGCTAACTACTAACTAAACCAGTCTGAGCCTGGATTGAGCTAAACTGTTTGACTTCATAACAGAGTGCTTATTTATTTAGTTACCAAGCCTCACCTAGGAATAGCAGCTAAGAGTAAATTTTTCCCAAGTAGTTTGTTAGAAAAATAGGGCAGATAGAAAATTAGGTCTTAGGAGTGCAAGAGTAGACTGTAAAAATATTCTGTGCGAGACCTAAGACCGATCTAGCTCAGTATTCAACATCTGCTTTGGCCACTAGCAAATGAGGGGTCTCTCAATTTGAAACCTCCTGATGGATCCATCCTGTGATGATTTGACTGATCTCTTTTAATTAATCTGTATTTTGGCTTTCTTGCTGTCCTATGGCACTGGTTTTGCCACAGTATACTTGGACATCATATGGAAAAAATATTCTCCTTCTCTTAGGCCTGCTGTCTGACCATTTTATGGAATGGCTCAAGTTCTTATGTTGCAAGGAATAGAAGTAAAAAACAAGAAAGCTTTTACTAACTGTAAAATCATTTTATTGTATCATATTAAATATATGGGCAGTGCTGTTTACTTATAAATCAGACCAAATGTCCAAGTCCCTGCTGAATTTTCCAGTTGGGAAAATGCATGTAGACCTGGCAGTTTATGCCATTTCGGTTACAGTACGGAGATCAACGCTTTTCTGATTCCTATGGGGACATCTGTTCATTAGCACACAGGGTGGCCAATATAGCTTTAGGTAAAGATCATCTAGTTCCTCTGTTCTACACACTTTGGAAGAATAGCTTTGCTTATAAAATGTAACAAATGTTTCCTGGACTCTAGCCAATATATTTTTGATCCTTTCTTGATCTTCATTTTCACTAATCCTTTTCTTTTTGTATTCTTGCCTTTTGTTGACATGCCAAAATTCTGTCAGTCTTGTTTCCTCTTTCAAAAAACGTATTTTTGTTAAGTTGAATTAAGCATTCTACCCTGTTGCCAAGAGCAAATTAAGTTCCCCCACACTGAAATCAAATTTCGTAAAGTGTCCGGGCAATTAGCTCTAATATGTGGTTGCTGCAACTCTTAATTTTCCCCTTTTAAGGGTTTTCTTTTTTCTCTGTCTTTGTTTCTGAACAGAAGACGTGAGATTCCTTCTTTTCCCTCTGGTTGTCGCCTTTTAGTTCCCCAGCATCCAGCAACCATCCACTGATACTTAGCCAAACCTCACTTTTAATCTGTAACCCAAAGGTATTTAAGTAACAAATTGTTCATTCTTCAACCAGAAAGCTGAGCTGGTGGACCAGCCTGCTGGAACTGGAACAGGAACAAAACCTGAAGAACAGACTTCTGACGAGCTCTCCCAAGCACCACATTTAAGTGTATCATACGCACATCCAGAGATTTCCCATGACAATTTAAAACTGGCACAGCTCACCCACACAACAACAGAAGTCTTTCACATCAGAACTTATCTTCTGTGCATTTGTTGTCAGGGGTTTGATTCCAAGAGGTTTGAGGACAAAATAAGAGCAGATAGTTATTCCAAGTAGATCGGAAAGGCCCAGTTTCAGAAGGATCGTGACAAGATCGTGACTGTTGTTGTATGATGGAATGGCCCAGCTCTAGCCTAAGCTTCTTGCAAAGCTTTAGCATTCTCACATCTACATCAGCCTACCAGAGCCTTTCTTCTTCAGGCTGCCTTCAGCAAAGAGCTTTTTCTTATCCTATTCGTCCAACCCTTTGTCTTGATGCACAGGCAGGATGCATAAGAATAAGACTTCTCTCTGCTTGCCCTACCAAGAACTCTGTGCTGAGGAAGGATGCAATCAGAGCCAAGGAAGAGTTGTTTCAGTTCCAATAAAAAGTCATCTTATATCAAAAAGCCCAAATAATAAAAAAAAAATCCTGGATGGTTTCCCAATGTCAACTAGATTAGGATCAGCTAATTTGTTCATGAGAAATTTGACAGTTTGAGCATTACTCAGTCAGCCACCGTCCCTCTCTTTCCTTTACATCCCCATTTATTTTGGCAGACTGAAATAGTGCACATGATAAAACTGTATTATAGTAACAGCCCTCGTGCTATTTTAAACATAACCCTAGAAGTCAGAGAAAAGCTGTGTGGACTCCCAAGGACATTATATATATATATATATACATACACACACACACGTATACACTTATATATTTAGATATCTGCAAATTGACCAGCCACACTGCAAACACTCTAATGAAGCAACAACTGATTTCAACACATGAAACCTGCAATTAAGTGAAATACTCTTTTGTTTAAAAAGATTACCTCTATCCACAAATTCCCACAGAAGTGCTTTCCTGTGTCCATACTTCCCACTGCTGATTGCCAATCCCTGTCAATGTAATAGTCCTTTAAGCCAAAGGCATGGGTATGTTCTGCTGTTCCTTTGCTCCCTCTCTCATTCCTGCTCACCCCTGCAACACTCCTTAGTCTACCTCTTCCCTGATTTAGCTTTCTGTCAGCCCCATAAGTGATGCAGAAGAGAGGTGCAGCTGAGAGTCAAGTGTCTCGTCCTCACTGATGTTCACTGGGGACTAGTCAGTAACTGCCCTTCAGTGTTTTGAAAATTCCCTTAGGAATAGTAACATGCTAATTCAGTCTCTATTTCAAGTTAACGTGGCCAGAACACCACCCAGAAATTCATAGCTAGCCTTTGGCCTCGGTTGCATGATACCCATCTACTGCAGCCAATTCTTCTATTTCTTCCAGGCCACTTAAGATCATTTGCTTGTAGCCAAGGGCAAGAAGGTCAGCTTGTATCTCCAGAGACCAGGCAGAGGGATCCTAGGGGAGGATGTGGTAACAGGTGGGAGGTGAAGCATCTTTTCCTTCAACTGTAGCACCACTGCCCCATGGAATGGGTGGGAAAGGGCTAGGAGCTAGGTCATGAACCTCCCCTCCTTTCACTCTAGGCATCCCTGAACACTTAGGCATTCCAAGCCCAGCTCAGGCTCATTGCACGGGATCTTGCCGCAGCAGCCATGTGTGACCTGCTCCCAGTTTCATGCAGTACAGGAATGCGGACAGCCACCTTTCTCTGTGTAATCAATACCAGAACTGCTGTGCCTGTACTCACAGTGCCTCTAAGAAAAGGCTGGGGTGTCTGAAGACAAGTCTGATAGTTTGTGAATTCCCACAAAATTCACCAATTTCATTCTTCTCCTCTATTTCATGAACCACTCCCTACTCTTCTCTCTTCATCATTTCGTTTCCCATCTGGCAGACCTGATTCATGCTCTATTCTGTCCCACATGCTTCAGCTTCTTAATCCTTCTCGGTTCTTACCTTGATAAGACTGACTTCTTTGTTATTAATGTTATCAAAAGGATGAATTAAAATTAATGCAAGACTTGTAATTCAGCTGCATTGTTGAAGTGAAAAGTCAAGCCAGTCAAAACATCAAATGAAATATGCTCAAAGGCATATCACAGCAGCTTTTAAAAGGAAACACAGACTCTTTATAAAAGCCTAGGCTTCTAAACAGAAGAGAGAAAGGTGCATGACCATACAAGGGACAGTATGTACTCACAGAAGCTATTTGTGAAGTACATATGATACTTTTCAAAGATTTTGGGTCAGTTACATGATAAGCACAGCCCATCTCATAATACAGCTACAGTATCCCTCTGTCAAACCAAAAATATAATCTATAGGAAAAAAATAGAATTTTTATATTGTAGTCTTGACGCTATTTTTCTAATAACATCAGTCACCTTTTCTCTATATCTTCCTTATATTACAAATATTTTATCCAATATGTATGAGTTCGTTCATAATACGCAGCCACTGGTTTTAAGCTTTGAGTGAAAGGAAGAAGTCACTTTCTTTTCAAACAATGATTGCAGCCTGTTTCCCAGTGGCTTTAATTCTCATTCTTTTGGAACTTTATTTTGCAAGCTAAGTAGTACTTAAACTTGTATTTCCTGGCCTTTACGTTCGGATTTCCACTTCTACAACAAGCACTCTTGAAAGGCATATTATTTTATAAGCATTATTTCCAAGTATGATCAAGTGGGGAAAAATCAGAAAAATCTCAGATGGAAGATATATTTAAATTACCATGAGGCATAAAAGGCAAGGAAAAGAAGTAGCTATGAGTGTATTAGAAAGAGGGGGAAAACAATGTATAGATACATTCCATAATGTAGGAGCAAGCAAGCCTGTCTTCACATACACACAAACATGAAAGATACATTGCAATCACACCCTTGGAAGAAAATATATTTTAAGAAGGACAGAAGAGTACCAGACAGAGTACAGAAAAAGCAGGTTAAAGAACAAATTTAGATTAATGTTTTAGCCAGCAGAGGTAGATGAAATTTACTCTAGACAAAACTAGCAAAAGTTCAAAGTAGCCAAACTAGCTGATTTTGGTACGAACCAAGATACTTTCTCAAATAATAGTGATTGCATGTGGGAACCTGGGGAGGAAAAAGGAAGCTCTAGAAAATGAGAAAAGGCAGAAGTCTTTTAGAGAAGGAGAAAGAAAGATGTGAAGATGCCGAACATCATAAACTAATCAGTCCATAAAAATACTGTAATGAATTACTGAACAATCCACATCAATAGCCTTAAAGATAATAAAGTGATAAAAAAAAAGCAACAAGGGTGTGTCGAGAACAGCTCACTTCACACCAAACTAATTCATTTCTTTGACAGGTAATAGACATAAGAAGCACAGGAAGAAGAAGCAGAGGAAGGCCGTATTTCTACCTCAGTAAAGATTTGTCATTGTCCACGTGGCGTTCTCAGAGGGAAGCAGAATCTTGATTTGCTCACCATCAGGTAAATAAGGTTGGCTGAATTGGCTTCACATCTGCTTATCAGTGATTTCTCACCAAACAAAAAAAGTATCTCAAGTGGATGTGATTCTGCCTTGGGTTTACTGAATCCAGTTGTATTTAATGTTTCTGTAGTGACTTGCAGAGTACAGTGGAAATTGCCCAGTACAGCAGAGAGATGACAGATCACATGGCTAGGAAAAAAAGGAAGCACTGGTTTATTCCGAGCTGGGGAGATTTCTGATGGTGTCTTCACCACCTGTGATAATACTATGGGCCCCCAAAAGCATTCTAGTCACATCTATATTGCATAGGAGATGTATTCTGCTTCCCAACCCTCTTGCCAAGCCTGGGATCCATCCTGGTTCTCCTGTTAAATCAGAGGTGGAAGGATATTGCTTGTGCTGGGTAATTTTGAAGAGTATTGTGAAGTTGATAAATGGATCTATGGGTTTGACTCAAAGACCACTTCAGATAATACAAGTGATAGTGGTATGCAGATGGGTGATAAAAGCCTTTTGGACAGATTCTGGAAGACTTTAGTCACTTCCCTAGAAGAATGACTGAAGTATTTAAAGATCAGGTTGAACGATAATCTGACAACTGCACTTGTTTTTACTTTAGTGGCAGTAGTCTTTTGGGAGTAACTCCACACTTCCATCATTAATTTACAGTAGTACTGATCCTCAGTGAGGGAAAACTGGCTGCAGCACTACTTGGAAAAAGTAAGTTTGTCTGATTTATAAGAGATCTTGGATCTGGCCCTACATGTTCAGATGTTAATATATCTATCTGTGTTGTGTGAATGAATTGGTGCTATTTTACCTGGGAGCATTTTGGGTGTTTATAGGAATTAAATATATATATATATGTACATTTCTGGTTTATATGGCATCTTTTGTTGTTAAAAAACCAATTATTCAATAGGATTGGGTTAACTTTTGTTTTTATTGAATATTGGTACATATCCCATACTCAGGATTTTATATCAAAGGCCAATAACCTCTAAGGTCAAGTTTAGGGGCAGGATTTCTTTTAGTTACTGAATCATACCTCTACCTTTTGATAACTTCAAAGTCAAATCACCCTCACTTCTTCTCTTTATTTTTCGATCACAGACTGCCCAGAAAAAAGGCCAGGCTTATTCACAGGCACCAAGACACAAGGTGGTTTGATCAAGCACAGCAAACTAAAATTGCAAGCACAAGGTTTCGGCATCAAAGATTCAAAAGCCTGCCCAGGCAAAACACCACCTCTCCATCTTAGCTGAGTACAGGAGTTTCCCATAAAGCGAAAATACTGGCTTTAAGTACAAGGACAGATGAGCTGAACCCTAAAAATTGGTCTCATTCGCTTTGGCCAAAAGCTTGGGCAACTGAACAAGATAAGTGAACCTAGGTTAACTTCCTAGGTTAGATACCTGAGTGTTGTGAAGACTCTGCCTCTGTGGATATTGCTTCAGAAAATGTAATTTCTTTTTCATAGGTGCAAGAACAGGATAAAAGGGAGGAAAAAGAAAGCAGTATTTACAGTTGATTTTTTTTTTCACTTAGCTCTCACTCACAGTAATGATTCATTTTTACCAATAAGGGAAAGTAAGAGTATATCTTTCATGAGTCATACTCTTTTTTCTTGTGGATTTCTCAGTTTTCAATGTCTTGTTTATTGATTATCCTTTTAATTCCTTGTGACAGAGATAAGCTTAGCAGTAAAAAGGTGACCACCAGATGTGCGTTCTCCTCACACTATCTTCCTTTGCATTTTTGAACTAAGTTGCAAATCATGTCTTCTTGTTGAAGTGAGAGGTTCAGCTCAGTCTTAAGTGCCTAAAGTTATGGAATCTAAATACACATTATTTTCCTCTTTGGTGAAGAGATACATCTCATCAACCAGGCCATGTTGCATAGACAGGTATGCAAGTAGACTTACCTTTAGCCTTTATGGTATGAAGATCTTAATCAGCTTTTTGGAAAAAAAAAACCCCAACAAAAAAAACAACCCCCCCAAAAAAACCCCAACAAACAAACTCAACAAATTGTATACATTTAAACATAAATTTCACAATTTAGCCCTGATATAACTCATCTGGGCCTCCCAAATCACACCAGAAATTATTCAGCCATACAGAGGTGAGGCTGAAAGGGCTCAAAAGTATTCACTGACTTTGCATGCCTCTGTTTACGGTTGTCTGGCTTTAAAGACTTACCAGCAGGTGTCTAATTTAGGCTATCTAAAAAAAGAAGAAGAGCTCAAAATGTGAGGGACTTTTTAGAAAATATTTCCCCAAGGAGCTTGTACAAGGATTTTGAGTGAGCCAGTGCTCAATTCAGAAAGGACAACCAAGGGCCCAATCCAAAACTGACTGAAGGACACAGTTGGCTTGTATGCCTCTCGTGTTCTCATGCTCCCGAAAGTGGCAATCACAACACACACCAGATTATGTAGCATGATGCATATGTTACAGGATTCTGAGGCACAGGGTGATAGTTTTCATACTGAAACTATATATTGCTTTTGAACGCACCTGGTATGTGCTCCGTGTTACAGACCTTGTCTTCTCTAAAACAAAGAAGGGAAAAACAAACTGAGGGTTGGTTTTGATCCGTTTCATTCATGATCTATGCTACAATCCTGAAACCAAGGAAAAAAACCCAATCTTTAATCTTTCTCATCTAGTCAAGGAGTGCCCAAGGAATCCACTGAAGTAATTTTGACTAGTACGTAGAAAGTGTACCCAGCCTTCTTAAGTTTTCTTGAACTTTCTGAAAAATCAGTGTCACTTGGATACCAGTCATTGGCATATTCTAGATTTCTACTTCAGTTTTCATCTCCCTCATAGACCAATTGCACAAGATTTAAAACCTCAAAATATGTTAACCTTTTTTTTGTGTATGTTTCCAGCTCTGGTAAAATTGTTCACCCCTGGCTAATGGGGCTTAAAATTTTCAGTTGTCTTGTCTTCCTTAAGACTTTGTCAAAGATTGATTAACATGGCTTGCAATGCATCACTTTTCTTAATGAAAGAAAGCCTGCATTTTAATTCTTTTTCAAGTTACCATCAGGAGAGTCAGGATATGAAAATAAAAGATTTTGACAGTATAGACAGAAAGACAGTTTAGAGAAGTTAGACTAATCACCTGACAGTGGTGGAGTGCAGAGGGGAGAAAGGAGGTCAAATGTACATCAGTTTCTCACACCTGAGAGAAAGTAGGTGTGGGGAAGAGTTCACTTCAGAAAAAATAGGGAAATGTAAAAGTCTGTAAGACACTGAAAACAGGTTGTTGAACTCCCATCCTTCCCAATCCATTCTGTTGAAATAAAAGAGGATAGTATTTGTCTGCCTGTTAGTAAAGGAAATCAGGGCAGATTAAGAGGTTCTCTGACTCTTCTACAAAAATAGAGGAAGAAAATTCCCAGGATCTTGGTTATTATATGTATTTAACTAAGTACAGGATTTGGCCTAAAATTTTTTGTTCCAAGAGAGAATTTGTTTATATTTTTTAAAATGAAATCTTTACTCAAGCAAGATAATACCCAACGTAAAAGCGGAGTGTGAAATCCTCCCTTCTGGGTGGGGATCTGTGCTGCAGAGTCCTGGAAGGTAAGGTACAAAAAAGGATGCCACGGAGCATGTCTGCTCTTAATTCCCACTCTTGCATCTGTGTGAGCACGTAGAGTAGAGCAGCCCAAGAGGCCTGGATGCACTGCATGGCATGGTGGATGTTGAGGAACCCGCGTCCACCCTCTGGATGTTATGTGAGGTTTCAGTTTGTGAGCAGCTGGAGTCTGGCACAAGGTGCTGAACGCTCCTGCCAGGCATTCCCAGTGAAGGCCCTGCATGTCCCCTCACCCGGGGCCCAGCTGGGTGGGATGGCAGCAGGGGCATCTACCTGCCAGGCCCTGTCCCAGCAGGAGGAGCAGGCGGAGAAGCACCAAGGCTCTTTGGCCAGGCAAGCTCCAGCATGAGCCAGGCCCCGAGCTGTTCAGTCATGTCCTCACTGAGGCATTTCTCACACGGGCAGAGAGAAGCAGAAGCTTAGGGGGCTGATGGATTTCAGGCCACGACCATCAGTGGTTTCAGGACTGTGCCTCTTTATTCTGCTGCCTAAGCAACATTTTAGGGACCTGTACAGTACTTCGAGTCATTTGCCTGAAGCCACGACAGCCATTTGTGGCAGAACAGGGAAATACACCTTCATCCCCAGAGGCTCTGGCTAACACCATAACCGCACCGACGTCCTTCCTCTTTTCTTCTTCCTCCTGACTGGTCAGAATCAGCTTGAAATCACATAAGATATTTTGGTGACAGAGAGATGGGGCTATGAGAGGCATTGCAATTAGACAGCTCTTCCTGAAATGGAGACACTTCAATCAAAAAAAGTCCATGTGGCACATACCCGGCTGGACTGAGACCAGTGGTCTGTCAGAGATGAAATGGCTGAAGCCATATAAAAGGAGAGATAGTTGTGGGGATGCAAGAGGAAAAAGGCGGTGGTGAGGTGAAGAAAAATGCTACGTTATTTAT
Source organism: Mohoua ochrocephala (assembly GCA_013398855.1). Classification (NCBI taxonomy): domain Eukaryota; kingdom Metazoa; phylum Chordata; class Aves; order Passeriformes; family Acanthizidae; genus Mohoua; species Mohoua ochrocephala. The sequence goes on along the minus strand of VZTA01008994.1, from coordinate 16,577 downwards.
TTAGAAGAAAATAAAACTCTTAGCTCTCATCCTATTTTACACAATGGCAGAATTTCCACTGACTTCAAGACAATGGGCCGGCAAGCCCAGCACGTGACTGCAGAAAGCGGCCACCAGTGTGCAACTCAGCTGTCACTCCCTGCAGGGCTTTGAGATACCAACACATTGTTTCATCACAAAATAGCAGAACATCTTAAAGATTTGATTTTTTTTTTTTTTCAAACTGAAATATTCTGTTATATTGTGAATTATACTTTGTTTTCAGCATGTGACAAGATTTCTTTTAGGCCTTGAGGTTTTGGTTAATGCTATGATAGAAAAAGATGCAACGGTGAGTATAGAATGCTCTGCCTGTTTACAGAATCACAGAATGCTCAAGGCTGGAAGAGACATTCAAGATCATCTAGTTCAGCCATCAAGCCAGCACCACCATAATCACCCCAAAACCATCTCCCCAAGTACCACATCCAGAAACCTCTTGAGCATTTCCAAAGATGGTGACTTCAACACCTCCCTGGGCAATTTATTCTAGTGCTTGACCACTCTTTCAGTGAAAAATTATTTTTCTAACATCTAACCTGAACATCAGTATAGTATATCAATATATAGAATATGAAAATTGAAATTATAGACCATTTTTGTAATTTCTTGCAAAAGTATTACAAAAATCTGTAATTCACATAATTTTTTTTGTTTAATTGAACAAGCTCTTCAAGATTTCCACCCTACTTTCCGTTCATTACTTTTTACAGGCTGTACTTGTATGAAGAGGAATTTTAATCTCAAAACATAAAGCTTGACTTTTCAAAACTCAGGCAAGTTACCATGCGCAAAATCTTGCTGCTTCTAATGAAGGAGCCTTACCAATTAATGTTAATGAAATTTTGATGGTACCTATGACCTTTCACAAGTTTTGGATCAGGCCTTTGTTGAAAAATGTTCAATTATGTCTCTCATCACACTAAAAATCTAAAGATATGGAAATTGATCAAAAGTAATTAATAAACTTTTTTCTTAAGGCTTGTTCCAACTTGTTGCTTAATTTGCTCTAGTCAAATATTTAATTTATAACACTTTATTTATTGAGTGCAAAAAACAGTGAAAACCAAAAATAATTAAAAAGAAAAACCAATAGAATATTTATCTCTATTTATAATAATCTCTTCAAAAATTCCTGTTTTCTAAGTTACAGTGCCATGCTTTATGTTTTCATTGCACATACAGAAGTAGCAATGTATATGTGAATTGTTATCAAATATTCTGAGATACATTTTCTTGTGGTATGTTTGCAAAATTAATACAAGATGTATTCATCTCCCATTCCGTGCTTTATACTAACAAATCATTAAAAAAGAAAAAAGACAGTATCTTACTAAAAAAGATATGGAGTAAGATGTGGCCCCGGTTTTTTCCAGCTCTCTAGGTTTATCAGGGTCCCAGAGTCTGAGCTCCTACAAGAAGGGAAAAATGTCTCAGCTCTAGTCCCAAGTGCTTGGTTGAGTGCACAGGGAAGAGGACTAGTGTTGGTTTTATGGCTCTTCCATCAGGGTGGGAATGAGCAGGGACAAGAATGTCTGATTTCATATGGACTCCATGAAAACTGAGAAGAAAATGGTGCTGATGATCAGCTTAGTGCCAAGTAAGAACAAACTGCATTTCCAAATTTGGGGCAAAGTGTCAAAATATTGAGATTTCCTTTTTTGAAAAAAAAAAAAAAATCCAAAAGGGTTCTTGAAAATCATCAAAGCAACTGTATCAAAACACTAAACAATGAAATGGTTCTGCTACATGGTGTCAACTCAGCAGCACAAAGCGTTTTCTCTATAATGTGTAACAGAATACAGACATCATAGTAGCATTAATGCAGAAGTTTTAAAAAACCTAAAATACAAATCAAATAAAAACTAAATAGCAGAAGAAAAATAAAATAATACATGGAAGCTGATAATGGTCATAAGATTCAAACTACTTAAAAATTAAATAAAATCTTGTTAAATATTTGTATTTTGACAGTATCTTCTGATAATTTTGCAATATTTTAAAAGATTCTGACAATGAAGATCTTAAGGAAACAATACATTTGAGTCACGCTTGTCCTTTCCTTTTACTTTTTGTCATTTTGGTTTTCAGACAATAAAATGTGCAACAGCGGATATTAGTATCTAGTTCTGTTTGCATAATGGTGACAGGATATGGTAGGTTTCAAAGATCTTTTTCCTCATGAATCATCTTAATTTTGAAATAATACAAAACAAATGCTCATCGCACCTACAGTCAACACTTCCCAGCTGAAATGCAACACCCCGTAAGAGGAAAGCAAGTTTTGTTGCAAAGTGTGGGAGAAAGTGCTCAGAGGAAGACCAAACCTTAACAAACAGCTCAAGCTGTCCTCTGCTCTGGTAAATGTTTCCTTATACAGGGCTGTCAGCATCCCTCCAGAACCCTACTGCCAGAGATGTTGTGCAAGCTGATATGATTTCATCCGTATGCCATAACCTGCAGGGTCTTAATTCCTGTTGCCTCACTGTGGTTTGAAAAGCACAAGAAAAGGACACCAGGTAGGAAGTTGCTTAGAGTCATTCTGCTACATTGTATGAGATTAAATGAGGGGATTTCCCATCAAGGTGAAGGAGAAAGCACACCTGTAAAGACTGAACATCAGCAATAATTTGGCATGGTTTCCTTCCTGCTCCGAAACCTGCTGGAACGTTTTTCACTTTTTTCAAACTTTCTTTTGTGTTACAGATGAAAAACAATATACAATTTTAAAGCTGCAAAGCTGTACTTTCCCACCTGTTCACGTCTTAACATGACTGGACTATTTTTGGTTTAGAAAAACTGAAGACCTGCTTTTATACTTTTCTATGTCTTTGCCTTCCAGTCTTGCTCTATGATTTATTTTGTTTCACTCTCCCTTTCTCTCTCATGAGTCATTGTGTTGAGACTCTTTAAAAACTGCCACACCCTCTGTACTTCACCACCAGGACAGCCTGGACTTTTCTCGTGCTTGGGTCCCTCACTTGGATGTCACTCTGCTGATAGAAGCCCAGAGTGCAGAGGGGAGATAAACCCCCTTTCTCCTATGTGAAATAACGGTTGGACAAGAGCTGACCAAAATACGTTCTGAAAGGGCCTGATCTAATATTCCCTGCAATCAATGGAAGGCCTTTAACTGACTTCAGCAGGTCTCAGATAAGGACCCACACGAGTATTGCCATTATCATTTGTAACGGAGGCCCCGAGCACTGCTGTTCAGTATGTTTTGTAAGAGTAGGAAACAACTATGGCACGGCATGTTTGTTTCTGCTGCTTTAAAAGAACATTACTTTCATGCAAATTTTGGTTTGCTTTGTTTTCCTTGCTGCTTTTATATGTCAGATGTGCCCTTGTTAGAGGTCCTCCCTGTCTTTTGAAATCTCACAAGCCCCAACAGAAAGATGATATTAAAAATCAACAAGGAAGTTTTTCTCACAAACAGTTTAAGCATTTGTGGTGATTAAGCTTTAAGGAAAAAAAATACTTTGGAATAATTCAGATGAAAGAAGAAGTCCCACCTTATTTAATCAGGTCCCACTTGTATGGGTGACAGTGATACCATTATCCTTCATGTTGCTTTGTGTTCCAGGATGAAACAGACCTTAGTATCTGACAGAAGAACCCAAGATGAACTTTCTCAGGCCAGAGATGTGGAAGACTTTTAAGAAAGGCATAAATACTGCTTTCCTTTTAGAAAATTGCCTAAATACTGTGTAATAAAAATCTGTAGGTATCAGAAAAATTAATGTCTCTGTTGACTTCCAGTGTGTGGAAAAAAAAAAAAGAAGTGGAGCAGAAAAAAACTGTTCTAAAAGAGGGATATCTCTCAGAGAGTTCTTTTTCTTCAGTAATTTTCCATTTGATTTACATCACAATCATTTCAGTGACTCTCATGAACTTTAATGGATTTACTTTTGCAATGTCCTCTAAAGAATGGAAATGTTATTAACCCTTGTAAGAGTCCTTAAGCTGGACCTGCTGAAGCTGGATGATGTGCTTTGGATCATGCAGCACATCAGTTGCAGCATGCAGTCCCTTCCTCTTAAGCTCCGGTAAGTGAGCTCAGCAACTCCAAGATGACTTGTGAGCACTTGAGGAAGTTGTACCTTTGTGAATTGCTGCTGGCCATTGCTCCTGCAGTCATTACATCTGGGACTGACCTTCACGTGCTTTGTTCTGGGCTTTGTCCTTTTCTCATGTAGATGATTAGAAAAATCCTTTTGACTCTGCTATGAACAGGAGCAGGAATATGACATACAAGGAGCCTGTTCAAGAACCAAATTCAGGGTTGCATCTGAATAAGTCTGAATTCTGCGTACATTGACACATATATTTGTACACATCTTTTTCTATCAATATCTAACCTGTTCCTTAGACCATTTTACATTTTTACCTTCTCTCACTGATTTCTTGCCCTCACCCACCACCTTTGCCAGTCTAAGAGAGCTTGCCAAAAATTGTAGTTTGTATGCCCAAACCTCAATAGAGGAATGAAGCAACTAATCAATAAACACTGAGGTCAGCCATGTATTATCTCTAATAATTATCTTGTAACTTCTCCAAGAGCTTTGGATTGTAGGTTTTACTAACGTAGTACATCGAGAAGTGTATGAAGGTAGGAAATTCATGTGTTTGTAAATAGTATTATTTGTATGTCACCAGTGAGGTTTGTCTATATGAAAAACTATATAGTTTAAAAAGAATGTTTTCAGTTAAACTGATGAAGTAAAAATAATTGAAATGTGTCATTCATACAAATTTTATCCCAAATGGATAGTTAAATCTAAATTAATATGAAGCAGGCTGAACAAAACAATATGCTTTACACCATGTTTTGCTCTGTTTTCCCTCGCTTGCTTTCCAGTGTGATTTCAAGATAAACAACCTTAACTTTGGTAAAGATGAAAATCTAAGTGTAGCCTTAGTACTCTGAAGCACTCAAATGCTGATGAAGTTACAGAATAGCCAAAATAGAAGGAGTTCTCACAGGCAGCTACCAAGTTTCAACACTGACAGATGTAAGGGATAGATCTATCAGTTTGCAATAGTGTAGGAAGAGAATATTGGTTTGCCAATCATAGCTTTACTAATCAAGGAGGGAGAAAAAAAAATAAAATAAAATATGAAAGCCTTGAAAGTCCCAAGGAACTTAACTATTGCTTTATGTCTAAATAAAGCTTTATGAGACAGTAATACAGACAAAGGGATACTGTAAAGTGCTTCCTAAGATGCAATTCTGTGAAAGTAATTAAATTTTAAACTAACCTAGTAATTGTTATTTCTGAAAAGGTGGATGGCTTTCTAGGCACATGCCACTGGCACTCAAGGAACACCACTGAGATGACCCTAAGAAATAGGAAGTTGGCCATTTAACAAAGTATTTGAGAGATGCTACAAAAGTATTTGCAGCTACCGAAAGGACACAGAAAAGCATAGCAAGCACGTGATCAAAACAATAGGCAGTACTTAAAGAATGATCCTGATCACAGATGTACTAGAAATGCAAAATGTAGGAAATGAGAGAGGAAGGGTCATTTTCCAATCGTGTGCTGAACAAAAGTCACCCAGGAGGAGCATGCAGAGCCATTCTTCTCAGGCTCTATTACCTGTGTCACTAAGTGTGATGAACCCTGCAAAGCAGGTTTCCTACTTCATGGCAAGCATACCAGCTTTAAAGCAGGCTTGGTATTTCTACTGTCAGAGCTAGTATACAATTATCTTCATTGCCAATCCAGCTAAAATAAGCCGGTGTTGCCCTCAGTAGCTCAGCAGGAAAACTGGAAGTGAAAGGGCAGTTTACAGAGGAGACAACACACTGGAGCTGTTGGTTGGGGCCCCGTGTACAGGACAGACAGAGCTGTTCAGCTGTAGTGTCATACCAGTGCAGCTGGTACAGAAGTGTAAAGGGGATACCTGAGGAATGTGGATCTCTTGAAAGTGTCAAGAAGATGAAAAACTGGAGAGTGATGCAGCAGTGTCGCAGTGGTCATAGCTCATTTCTTGACAAGAAGATCACTGCAAGTGGAGAGCATTTTCCTCATGCAAAGGGAAGTAGCTGGTGGGCTTTGTGCTGTTTTGTGATACGAGACCAGTGGAAGACACTTATTCTACAAATGAATCTTTTGTGAGTTTCACTGCTGCCTGCAGTAACCGTGAGGTCATTCTGCGCAGTCAGCTCATCTGTATCGGAAAGGAAAGGAACACAGAATGACAGGGCCTTTCCAACGCCCATTAAAAAAAATTGTGTAGTGTACCAAATTGCCTGAAAATGTTTCTTCCAAAACAAAGAATGGTATTGGTCCTCTCCATGTAAAAGGAAAATGGTCCTCTCTCTTTTTCATTCTTTCTTTCTTTCTTTCTTTCTTTCTTTCTTTCCTTCTTTCCTTCTTTCCTTCTTTCTTTCTTTCTTTCCTTCTTTCCTTCTTTCTTTCTTTCTTTCTTTCTTTCTTTCTTTCTTTCTTTCTTTCTTTCTTTCTTTCTTTCTTTCTTTTTTTCTTTCTTTCCTTCTTTCTTTCCTTCTTTCTTTCTTTCTCTCTTTCTCTCTCTCTTTCTCTCTTTCTCTCTCTCTTTCTTTCTCTCTCTCTTTCTCTCTTTCACTCCTTCTTTTATATGAAATCATGTGACACTTTTGTGACTTGTTCCTTCCACAAAAAAAATTTCTGTTAATACAGTATTGGGGTAAATTACTCCAAAGCTTTTCCTGTGGAAAGATTTGATGACAGTGGATATCCCAACCTGTCATCCAGTTACAGAAACAAAAATCTTAACATATTTATGCTGTGGAAGAACGCACAGACACCAGAGGGTCAGGGAATTCTACAGGCCATTGATCTTTGGGAAAGTCAAAACCAACAGAACTACATTAGCCTGACCAGTACCTTACAGAGTAGAGTAAATAGTCCCCTCCTTTTCAAACAGTAGTGAATTGCTAGCTACAAGCAAAAAAAAGCATATTTTTTGTAGGTTTAGGGTAATCCCTAAAACCTGGAGAGGAAACTGAAAATAGAAGACAGGATGGCCCTGAGGCCTTCAGAAACTGCTGAAAAAACCCACTATTTCTAGAGTAGCCTACAGCATGTAAAAAAAAGCATGAGAATCTCTGAATTCTGACACTTTAGTAAGGCAGTAAAAAAAAAAAAAGGTGATTTTCTGATAATACCAGCTTTGTCTGAGGGAGACTAGAAGGGTGGATATCAATCTTTGTGCGCTAGAGGGAGAGAAATAGCCAGCTGGGCTAGAATATTAGCCAAAACATTCATGAACTGTGTGATTGTCAAGCACAACTAAAATGTCACTAGGAAGGTTAAGAGTATGTTTTCTTACTGGGGAATTCCAGAGGAACTATTATTGGGGAAAAAAAAAAAAAAAAAAAAAAGACATGGGTTTATAGGGCAAGGTTTCAAAGCTTTTTTGGCAAGATGTAATTTCTACTGCATTATCACCAGCCCTCAATATCCTCAAGCAAAAGCAGAGACTGGAAGAAATGTGCAGACAAGATGATCCTTCCTTGGCACAGTTACGTACAGATCAGCTCCTGTTATGTCAGCTAAATAAAACAGACTTCACAGAGAAGCACTTGCCGTCTCAGTGACTGACACTGGAAGAAGCTCTGTCTATGTATCTACCTACCCGTTTACAGAAGTTAGAGGCTGTACAGACCATGTTGACGATGTCCAGCTGTTTCTGAAACATTTAGATGAGAATATAGGTGAGGAGCAAAAATATATTGTCTCAGCAAAGTCATGTGAGTATTTTCTCTACAAAAAAATGCTGAAGTCTGTTATTGTCAGGAGTACCTGAAACTGTGTATTTAACATAAAAAGCAACATTGTCTCTATTTTTTGCAAAGAGGTAGCTGAGGTTAAAAAAAATCACATGATTTGCCACCAAAGCAACCTCTGATAGTGTGAAAATAGGTTTAATGGGTATTTGCTTCAGTCAAATGTGTTTAACTTGAACAGTATGAACTGGTATGGGATTTATGCCTCTCTTTAAAGCAGTCTGAAGAAGCAGCTCCCATGATAAGCTCATGACATTCGTTTGACTAAGTCTGAAAACTACAGACGGACCGTTTAGGCATTGTCATTGCACACTTACTTAATCATTTATATTGGAAACATTACAAATGTTTCTCAGTTCTGTCCAAACTCCTCCAGGCTTAGATTTCTTCTAATCCAGAGTAAATGCCTTCAACTTCATTCTCGACCTCTAGAAGGCACTGGCTCCTTGGAAGAGAGAATTTGTGCCTGTGTGTTAGCTTACCACACCGAGATTTAGGGTATCTGAGGTTAATTTTAATGCCCCTTCCAGTGTAATCGGATAACTCCTCCGTGTCTATCGAGATGTCCTTTGTCGCAGATCCATAGTGTCACTTAGCTGGTGTGCTGCCATTGTTGAGTTCTAGTGCCTCACCCTAAGAGCTGAGTCCTGCTCTCCAGTTATATTTGAGCAGAGAGTGGGGCCATAAGCAGCTATTGGCCTCCTCATCAAATTAAAACAACATCTGACAAGTGATAGATCAGTAAGGACAGATGCTTTACTTATTCATATGAACCCCTCAGCAATTCAGCTGGTTCCCTAATTGTCTTGTTTAAGAAAAGTGAGTTGTCTCCACCTGTCTTATATTTCTACCCACAAAGCATTAAGGATCTACCTAATTTTATCATTCTCAGAGCTACTAAAGGGGCCTTCACCTACTTTATTTTTCCTTGTCTTTTGCACAGCAATTGCACCCAGTGGAGGACTGCCTCTCTCTTAGTGACCAGTCAGATAAAGAGTCAGATACTCGAGAAGATGAAATTGTTCAGTAATTTTGCTTATGTAAAGTAGGTGTATTTTAAAAAAATCACTCCCCAGAGGAAGTGCAATCCCTTATATTTCTAATTGAGGAAAGGGAACATCCCTGAAAATTGCAATTCACCTAAAACCAGAATAAAAAATTTTAATGACAGTTCCACGTGAAAAGAGAGACAAGGCACTGAGAAATAATATGTAATTGCAAGTGAATAAAAAATTAACTGAGCACAATAAAATTATTATACTCATGCTTTTTTCTCAATGAACCAAGTACTAAATATTTTATTGCAGAACTAAGACTAATAGGTGACTAAATAAAGGAAACTTTTTTCACAAAAGTAATGTTGTATGACAAGCCCCTCGGTCAGTTTTCATAGGAAAGAAAGGAAGAAATATCCAACTTTGACCTAAAAGTACAGACCAGAAGAGCTGTATTTGGCTGCATATGATTCTAATCTAGCAATAATATCCCCATCAAACTGAAGTCCAAACAATTGCCCCCACAGCAAGTTCACCTTCGGTAAGAAGTTGAGCACTGTCAATGCTCAAGTGTCTGTAGTATCTCCAAAAACAGCTGAGGAATCAGAACCCAACTGCTGACCTGGTGGTACAACAGGCAGATGATGGGCCAGCTCCCCTTTCAAGGCTCTTTGTGTTTTACAGTGCTGACAACACTGGAGCTTGTTTTCATCAGTGTACTACCCAGATATGACTCAGAAGACATATGGAGAATGTGTGCTACCAAGATTCAATTTTTAAAGTCACTTTTCTGTTCAAAACCACACTGAAAAAAAAGAAGAAAAGAAAAAAAACCCCCAAACTAAAACAAAAAAGCCCCACAACAAAGATGTGCCAAACTGACAAAAACTGTCATTAATAGATGCCTAAACCAATAGGTGGTCATCTCTTGCCCTCTAACTTCAGTGGGGATGGGAAAGGGGAAAGGTGCTTGATGTACAACTATGAAAAATGTTTATTTGAGGAAAAGTTTTAGATTAGAAAACCAGAACACTGAATACTATCTAGATTACAAAATAAAAAACTTGGTTTATGGCAGATGAACGTGAAACAATTATATTAGTTACTACTCAAAAGAATGAAAAAAAAAAAAGATTTCAGTTTAATAGTTTTACTAGTGAGACTATTACATCACAATACGCCTGCAAAATAAGAAGTGCCGATAAACAGGAGAATAGGCACTTGTGAAGTCAAATTTGGAGCTATATGCGTGGCATGGCCATTTGCTGGGGGATCTGTAATCCATACTAGAAAGCAACAGTAGATGGCCTACTTTTCACAAAAAGTGAGAGCTAGAGAAAACCACATTGTGCCATAGGGAGGGGAAGCACAGGCATAGCCTTCATTATTAATTGGCATACACAGAAAGAGCAAGCAGAAACAAGACAAGTAAAAGAAAGAAGGGAATTCTCCCCGGAAACATATGGGAAGCACAAAACAGAAGTAATAAAACATTAAAGAATAGGGATACAAACACCAGCATGTCCAGAAAGTGCAGTCATTAGTAATGAACGTAATGAAGGCACTGGAAGAGTGAATGTGAAAGTTAATGGCTTCTTTTACACGTGTGAGAGAGCGCACAGCAAAAGAACAGGGTGTCTAAATAAGAAATGTATGAAAGAGTCTTCCAAGTATCAGTTTCTATTTAACTCACCAGCCTTCACTAAAGGGAGAAGTAAAGGAAAGCACAGAAAATTCCACTTTGACACCTGTCTTTTAAAGCTGTTTTCATTTTCATGATTTATCTTCGTAGTTACTGCACAGCAGAGGACCCAAAGCCAAGCACTGCCAGCAAGTCACTCTGGCCACAGACCTGGTGTTCTACTCACTGACTTTAAGGGTCCACTAAAGCAACTCCATTTTATAATTAGCCAGCAAGGACAATTTCTGGCTAATTTTGCCATGTAAACCCAATAAAGGCTCGAATCCCTAAAGAAAACTAAGCACCCAGCACTGCTGAGGTATTCCCTCTTCAAGAAGCTGAGCACAAGCTTTTTCAATACTTCTGACTATCCTTTTCCTATCTGGTTGAGCTCTCAAACCACAAGTTGCCTGATGTTGTCAATTGACATTTACAAGATACCTCAGGAAATATTTTACCTCGGGTCCCAGAAGTTATTTCCAGCGCTGAAAAAACAGTGCATGCAAACATGCACTTTGAAGAATTATTGCCAAAAAATATTTGGTGAACACACTTTCAAAGTTCATACCCAAACTTTGTTGGACACAAATACTTAGTAACAACATAGTGATTGCTTCAGAATTGTCTAAGTGATAGCAATCACCTATTCAACCACTTGGTCTTGCTTCTAATTAAGATCCAGCAAACTTCTTTAAAAGCTAATGGTGTGATGTAGGAGTAACTTAATGGAATTAAATGGCAGCACTTATGGGCACAAGGAAGAGAGGAAGGAGCAGTGCCCTATTTGTATACACGGCGTTACTGCAAACATAATTTGACTGCCTCTTAAAAAGCAGTGAGTAACAAGGGTTGCAAATACAGAAATGGAGGTGATTAATTCTGTCTTGGCCTGAAAAAATTACTTTTCTTGCCAATATTTTGGCACCTCCTACTGACTAATACAGAAAGGAGTGACATAGGGCCTGAGGATGTAAAACAGATAAGGTGAAAATGAAAAGCTTTAGCAGCTAGCCTACATTAGTCTTCCACAGCAACAGAGTAAGAGAGTGTAGGAAAGTGGAAAAAGAAGAGATTGATTCCACTTCACAATATTCAGTCAGTTAAATGATGAGAGAAGGTCTGAAAGGGGCAAAGTTATAAGCATATAAGATATTGGATTTTAATAAGATAATAACAGACTACATGGGAAATAGGGCTTTGTGTGAGAAGTGTAAGTGCCCATGACAAATCTAAAAAATGAGACTAATAATGGGTAAACATCTAAAAGAAAACATGTAAGAAATTACTGCAACCAGTGAGCTAGAACCACAGAAGGGGCAAATCTCCTTTACATATCTTCCAGTAACAGGAGAAATTAATGAATTTTAGAGACAATGGACTCGACAAGAGTCTGCCCATGCTTTTATTTAAACTGGTGTAAGTCACCTTGTATTCCCTTCCAATTTATCAAGTCAATAGAACGAGGGAAGAAAGACTGCTGTAATGGGGAACCAGGCCTTTCCAGCTGCATGACAGTGAAAAAAAGGCTAAATGTAAGCAGTTGGTGTCTGTAGGACCTTGCTATGTTGTGCATTGCACAAATAAGTGGCTAAACTCATGGACATGTGTTTACTCTCAACCACACTACTATGGTTCATAGATTAGGCTCTGCTTTCGGGTACAGCCAGGAATTATCCACAGAACCTTAAGAAACATCGTCGGAGCTGCTTTGCATTTACAAGAGAGAAGGAACAGACTGAATTCTCTGTTAACCGGTGCAAAGGTGCACCTCCCTCAGAGGACACTTTTAAAAGCAGCTACAGAACAAAAGCCTCTCTGCTTGCCAGCCAGGCATACATTATAGTAACCACACCCTTCTAGGTAAACATGTACGTAGAGCAAATCACTTCTTTTGTGAATCGGGTTTACTTTATCATTTTGAAATGCATATTGCTGTTCCTTGACATGTAAGTATGCTTAAAGGAATCATTTAAGAAAATAAATTTATTTGCCTATGTTTACACTTACTTGTCCTCTCCTCTGTTATTAATCAAATTTGTCTAATACTTTTATCAGATCGTATTTTATGTAAATAAATAAATAAACAAACATCATGGTGGCCTTTCAAGTAGCAGTTGCTAGCAATAAAATAAAGTCAAGAAATCACAAAGTCTCCTGTGCGATGAGAGTAGTTGGAAAGGCGGTATTGCTCCAGGTATTCTGGTAACATAGAATGTCAATACCCCACCATATCGCAAATTTTCTATTGCTTTGAATGTCAGTGCTCTGCTACAGGTTAAAAAGCCTAAGCTGCATATGCAATGAATGCTTCTTATTGTTAGTACCGTGTTTTCAAAAGGAATTAGATTGTTCTGTGTGATGGTGTAGGGCATTACATGAAAAGGCCAGTTTTCACAGGAGGCCCCGCACTTGGAACACCACCAAGCCAACCACGCTTGGGCAGCAGACTGGACGAGTGCTTCTGCTGGTGTCCAAAGATCTGGTGCCACTTGCCCCAAGCCTCCTTTTGCACCTACTGTACTGTGCTGTTTCAGAACAAATGAAAAAACAGCTTTTGTACAACATATGTTCAGTTCCTATAGTAAGCTATTTTTGCAGTTGGAAGGCCTCGGGCATTACTCTCCTTCCAAGCCATACACAAACAAAGAGGGTTTACCACAAAAAAGAGCCTCTGCTGAAGAGCGTAAGGTTTACCTTTGCTCCCTCACTCAAGATCCTAAATTCATCAAGTCCTGTAAAACTTCAATTGATTCGGTTTCACCTTATCATTGAATTCTTATTGCTACCTGACTTAAGGTCAACTATACTTTCAAAATAAATAAAGAAAAAGATAAAATGCAATAAACTGGTAAGTCTGAACCATTGCCATCTTATTTCTATTGTATACCAGAACACACTGGATTTTCAGTATAGGTGCTCTGCTATAATCAGGGTCACAGCGGTCTAGAGGGCTCTAAACCTGCATGTGCAGAAACCAGAGGTACAAACTTAAAGATCTAGGCTATGCCATCTACACTACTGGAGTAAGAGCCAGCAGAGCACCTCTTCTCTCTCTGAGAAAGAAGATGCATATCCTAGGAGAGATCTTGTTTCCAGCTGCTAAAAGTTTCCAGCCAGGTCTCAGCCCTTTCTTTGGCTTTGCAGCCTGGCTGCAAGAAAACGTGGGTATGTTGGTGTGGAGGTAGCTGCATCTCCTGCTGGCCCACAGTTTGCCATCTGTTTTGGCCTTATCCAGGACCAGGCTATGTCCATTTTCAGCAGGGGAGGTGGTTGCCACTCACACCTAAGTGTTTGCTTTTCTTGGAGTCCCGGCACACATGCAAATCTGGGTGGTGACACATCCAGCTACCTTTGAGGCAGGTACCCCTCGGGAAGCCAGCATAGGGCCAGACACCAGCCTGGCCCTCCCACACTGCACACTTTATTAGAACAAAAATGTTACTGCACATTGTTGGACATCATTTGTATCCACAGATAGGGGAATCTGGCTAAATATCTGGCTCTAAGTGACGTGGTATGTGATGCAAGAGGCATTAAACCCTGGTCTCCTGCCTCCTTCCCCTGAACTTTTAATCAGTCTTCTTATCTCCTTTTATGAGGAACTCGTCAGGAAGTCTACATCAAAGGAAAACATACATTTTTATTTTGCTTCAGATGTGTTAACAATATTTATTAAAAACATTTCTGGCCAAAATACGAAAAATCACCTGATGTTCAATTATAAAAATACCACAACTGCATTTGAAACTTTACCGTAACTACAGTCTAAAAGTGAAACTAAAAAAGTGAAAGTTGCTTGTTGTTTTATGATGCACAGGCTGAAAGAAATGCAGAAAGTAAACAAAAAAGCACACATAAACATACATTTATAAAAATGCTTCTGGAACTCTTAAGATATCTTTGCACCAGAGGGAAAAATGGCAATTTATAAGATTCTTTGATAGGAAAAAAACCACGTGTGATCGTGTAAGTTGTTAGACACTGATTTCACAGTATTCCTTGCAGATTCTGTGACAAACTCAGGAAAAACAGGCACACATTGGTAGGGACTGCTGCTGAGATTTTCCAAAGTCTAAAAAAAACGGTATGCAACTACCTCCTGTCCATTTGGAAAACTCTGGTGTTCAGGCTTACTGTTCTCACAGCTAAACTTCTTTCATGATTCCTTTTCTACTTGGTTATGCCCGGTTAACTGACGTTGGCAATGCTCAGCCCAAGTCGTGCCACCTAAACAGCAGATTGCAACAGGAAAACGGCAAGGAAGAAGACAACATAGCTTGGATTTGATGTTTAACCAGGATTCCTGAAACTTTCTTCCCATGCTTTTAAACTTCATTTTGAGGTTTGTGTTTGCAGTGGAGGTGCAGGAAATCAACTAATTCAGCTTGTATTTACCATTTATATAATTACTTTTATTAAATTACCTATATAATTTGTGTAAGTAAAAAAAAACCTCATTAGAACATGCAGTTACACTGTTTACAATTACTCTGTCAGTTGATGCAATTACTATAAATAGGCTCAGAGACATCACTAATTAATGAAGTTGGAAGAGTAATGTAAGAAGAAGTCTGCTACTTCATATCTATGGCATATGATATTTAAGTTGAGATGTGGAAGAGTGATTTTTTCTTTTGGGCTTTGGCAAGAATATATTAAAAAGAACCCTCACATGTCAGAGTCCCCCAGGCTACAGATGCTCGGGAAATAAAGCAAAATAGTAGAGTCGTGGCTTGTATTTAGCTAAATTTTAAACATTAAGAATGAAGCAACACGAGTGGAGTGCATGCACACACCTTACTGATTTTAGTGGCGTTTATATATGCAGCGTGAGTTGTGGAAGATTGATCATTAAACCTGGAGCAGAGGTGTCATTTCCCTCTCTATTTTGAACACAGTACGATATGTTTTATTTGCAATTTTATGTAGTCTTATAAACCAAATGTGGTGGATTCTTTTTTCAGTCTGGGATGAAAAAATGTGGTTCTTCAGAGTCACTGGAGAAGAAATGTAGTCTTGCAAAAAAACTGTCAGAAGAAAACTGTGCATATTAACAACTCTCTGGAGAGCAATAATAGACATTCTTTGCATTTATTCAGCAAATTTACATCCAAATCGGGAAGATGTTGGATTTATCTCAGTTAACACTGAAATATTTGAAAAAAAAACAATAAGGGAAGGTGTTTCCTGTAGAAGAAGGAAGAGATAACCTTGCACAGTTTTGTTTGTACCTCTCTGGGATACTGGAGGCAAAATGACCACACCACTTCAGTGAAACGTGCATTTTCAGTCACAGAGTAGTACATATCCTCAACAGTAGATCCAGTGAATCCTGACATATCCTTACAGCTGCACTGATGACAGGCCCAGCGCTGGGCCTCCCGTGTACATAAGCAACACTCACTCGCGGAGCAGTACTCAAGAGACTCTCCTACTTCTAAATAACTTTCTGTAAAGAGTTAAGGAACATTTTACACACACGAAATTTATACTCTTGTGGGTTATTATCAGCTTTGATTTTGCAACAGTAATATCCCAAACACCTGGCAACGCTGTGGGCACTGAGACATCTTTCTGTATTTTCTCTGGTCTCCTGGTTTCCTTCATTGCCCAAAATATCTTTACTGGAAAAAAACCCCAAACAACAAGACAATTTAAAAATCCAATGGCTATGAGTAGCCTTGTTCTCTGCTGATGCCAAAATGCGTTTTATACAAAGGTGTAGAACAGAGCTGAACTCGTCTTCAATTTTCCAGATTAGCATTAAACCCCCCCCACTTCCTCGCAGAGAAACGCTTTGCAGACATGTCACTGTACAAAGCCCCTTCACTCTGCACTAACACCGGTTCCCGGTGCAGCAGACGCATTTTACAGGTAGGCAAATAGAGGCCGGTAGGGACGGCACCTCCTACCGGAGGCTTGGGTAGGGCAAAACAGAACCGACGTGCACCCTCCGGCTAATTTGGCACGAGGTGTGATCCCAAGAACTGATGCGTCCGCTCGGGGAGACAGCCCCGGCTGTGTGTCCATCCATCCCCGCGCTGCCCGAGCCGGTGACTCCCGGGACGCGGGAGCCTCCGGGACG
>VZTA01008993.1:0-13743 GCA_013398855.1 Mohoua ochrocephala | reverse complement strand
TCCTCTCCCTGAGCAGTGGAAGGAAATCTCGGTGATGAGCTGACCAAACCCCCATGCCCTGTCCCCTGCGCTGTTGGTGGAAGGAGGGAGGGGCTGGGGGTGGAAGGTGTTCTAAGGGCTTATTTTACTTCTCATTATCCTCCTCTCATTCTGTTAGTAATAAATTCACTTCGTGACTTGAGTTGAGCCTGTTTCGCCTTTGAAGTGTTTCTCCCGGTCCTTATCTCGCTCATGAACCCTTCATCAACTTTTTTTCCCTTTTCCCTCCTCTGCCCAGCTGTTGCAGGGGTGGGTGAGCAAGAGGCTCTCATGGGTGCCTGATGTTGGGCCAGTGTCAAACCACGACAGCTTGCCATAAAGGACTCTTAGTTCATTTCTTTTCTGTGAATTTAATTTTGGCCAGGTCCTTCTGCCTCATCCAACAGGAACCAGGAACTTCCCCCACAAACCTGTAGGCCTTGGTCCTCTGTGTCTTACCAGGGCGTTGCACAAATCCGATTGCCTAATCCCACTTCCCCCCATGGCTGCTGGCTCTGACCCGGGCCCAGAGCAGGACATCTGAGAAATGCTGAGATCAAAGCTCCCCACCCGCCAGTGGGGTTTGGCCATTAACCTTTTGTTTATGCCCTTGCTGTGCAGCAGAGGCACTCCAGGTATTTCCTTGCTAAACAAAGGCAGGCGTTTAAACCCAGCAATCTGCTTTATGACTCTGAGCACCGTTGCTGCACACACCGTTTGACTCCTTTCTCTGCAGAGATTAATGCTGGCATCTTAAACATCACTAATGCCTTATAGACAATCCATTAACATCAGTGTCTCCTAAGTGGCCAGCCATACCATTATTTATAAAATAGGGATCCCTTCCTAGTGCTACCGCTACCAATCCCTTGATTTCCCGAGCATGGAATCGTGCCTGTTATCAGCTGTGGAGTATTTTACACTGCTACATATTTTTTACTATATAATGAGCTGCGTGTGTGTGAGTGACATGAAAAAAAAATAAAATAGAGGAATACTGCTATTCCACTTGCTGCAGTGTATGAGCTGATCTGGTTAGACACGAAATGCAGACAGAAATCTGCCTCACCTCTCAAGCTAATTTTAGTCTCTCCCTCTGTTCTCTGTGGCTGTGTGTGTATAAAATCACTGGCAGTCTGACAGCGTTTCAGTAACCTGTGCCACGCGCAGAGCGGGATGTACTCGCCAACCATCTGCTTGCATGGCACGGGTTAACTGAGCCTGTGGGATTGTGCTTACCTAAACAAAACCACTGCAGTGAGGAGAAAAACAATGAATGGGTGGAGATGATCAGCCCATGCATTCCAGCTAGTGCAGTCCAGGCAGCAATGACAGCCTGAAGGTTGCAGCAGCATCGGGATCAGCATTCCAAGTGCACCGATCTTACAGTCTGGAGCGATTTTGCGTGGAGCTGTTCTTTATTTGCTGAGCCATGGCCAGTAACCAGGCCAGCCTGCAGGATGATCAGAGCAGGCACTGCAAGTTCTTATCCTATATGTTCTACCAGGCTGTGAGAGATCACAAGCCTGTGTGGATGCTGGAAGACATGAGAACTATGGAGTATTTTTACTGGGAGGAAAATGCCAGCCTACGAACCTACTCACCTTCAGAAGCCCTTCTCTATGCAGTGGTGCATAATCACCTGCCATATGCTCAGTATCTGCTGTCTCATTTTCCAGAGGAGGCTCTCAAGGTGCCTGGGGAACACTTCTGCTATTGCCCATCCTCTGCTCCTCACTTGGCCATGGCGGTCACATATGACAGGAGAGATATCTTGGGACTGATCATCAAAATTGCACACAAGCTCCCCAGCTTGAACTCCTATATCAATAGGGCTGGCTGCTTTCATCTGGAAGATGGGAAAACGCCCCTGCACCTTGCCTGCGAACTGCTGAGGTCAGAGACGGTCCTCATCCTCCTCGGGAACGGAGCATCTCCCAGGATACAGGACAGCAAAGGGCTCACCCCGCTGGACGTCATCCTGGAGCAGATGTGGGACTCCAAAGTCAATGTCGCATCAAAGAAGCTCTGCCTCGACTACCTCTTGCTCTTCATGCCCAACCCACAGTTTAAGATGCGGAAAGTTCTGCAGGAGCATCCAGACCACTGGACAGCTTTGCTGGGAGAAGACAAATTCAACAGCCTGGTGGGGAACACACCTGCTTCTTTATATCTGCAAGCTATGCAAACTATTCTCCAGACTCTTCCCCCTTCCCACTTCCCTAAAAGCATCCAGGAACTACCTATACCTCAGGCACTAAAGCCCTTACCATCCTATGGCAAAAAGCTACCGGCAAAAAATGTGGTAAATGTTTTTCCTTGACTTTATTCAATGGGTCTTGGATT
Source organism: Mohoua ochrocephala (assembly GCA_013398855.1). NCBI lineage: Eukaryota > Metazoa > Chordata > Aves > Passeriformes > Acanthizidae > Mohoua > Mohoua ochrocephala. The sequence continues at coordinate 11,379 of VZTA01008993.1, read as the reverse complement.
TTCAAAGGCAACTTAGAGGAGCTGGTCATCCACCACCCTCTGCATTTTAGTGTGATTTTAGTACTTAATCTATTAGGCTATGCTGGAAAATCCAATATTTTGTGACAAGATTTTAAATGTCTTTTCTAACTGATTGCAGGCACGGCACTTTTAAAGGCAAAAGCCTTCCTTGTTTTCTGTTTTGTTGTGCATGTGAAGGGTTAACTGTAGTTGAGACTGTGTTATGTTTGGTTTCTTAGTTGTCAGCTGGTATCAGTGTATCCGAATTCCCAATATGATAACTGTATCCTGTGTAATGCACCTGGAACTACGTGCCCAGTGGGATTTTCAAATGGTGTCACTGTGGGACTGTGTTCTGCTAGAGCTGGAAGAAATACCATCCCCTACCAACAAGGTTCAAACATCGGGTTTCCCTTCTAACAATGATCAAGCACTATTAGTGACAACCACAAAGTCCGTGGCTGATGCTTCAGGGATGCAGAGGCAGCTCCTGCAGGATAACTGATCCTACCGAGTTACTTTACGGCAGGTCATGGTATGGAGGGCATGAGTTCAGAGAGGGGCAGTGAGTGAATATTCCTGGGGGATGGGAAATAAAGATCCACAGAAAAGATAATGGAAAGCATCCAGTCTCACCTGGGAGCGAGGGGGTTAAAGGCAATCCCAGCCCTGATGTCTCTACAGACTTGTGCAACGGGGAAAGAACCATTTTCCCTGCTGTCCAGTAAACAAGTGGCAATTGGAGCAGGGACAGAGGGAGCCCTGTCTTTCGTAAGTGACATTATTTCTCCTTGACTTGTGTTTTAGAACGTATCTCTACAGGAGATGTAGCTCACTAACTCGATTTCCCTGTGGGTCTTAGAGCCAGAGGCATTTGTTAGTTATCCTAAGCTGGGGCATGATGTGCTGCTGCTAAAAGTTGTTACTTGTTGTCAATTAGAGTATTTTTGCCACCCTGGTCCAGAAAGAAGTCCTTATCCTGGAAATTGCAAAATGTTCCCACTGACTGGGCACTGCAGGCAGGGTGAGTTTGCAGAAAGCAGGGCTGGGGCTGGGCAGCCTTCTGGGTAGCTCTGAACCACGCTGCCCTCTCTGCTCAAGGCACTGGTCCTGCTCTTCTGGCTGTTCTCAGCACCAGCAGAGCAGTGGAAGAATCCTGACTCCCTTTGGGGAATATCCCTTATTTTGGACCCCAGTGTTCCCTCCTCTCTGTAAGCACAACCCTCTGTTCTGCTGAAGTAGCGTAACTCACTTCCCAGATCCGTACTGGGCAGCAGAGAAGGACTCACTCTTCTCTTCAGCTGGATTTGGGGCCCAAGGCTGTGGGGCACAAACCACTTTCCACAAGGCTCTAGCTAAGAAAGGATGTGCAGTCAAATCTCAATTGCTTTGTGCAAAAATGGCTCGTGTCTCATCTGGCTAATTCCCTGCCTGTGCCGAGGAGGCTGTGCTGGACCTGCACTCTTCTTTCCGTCAGCACAGGGAGCGCTTCCATTCAGTTCCCCTCTGCATGGGCTACCTCCTGTGTGCCAGGACACTGGCAGTGCCAGCCCTGGCCAGGTGGAGATTCACTGTGAGGCTGCAGAACATGCTGCTCACAGCTACCTGGAACATCCTTCCTGAGCCACTGGGATGCTCCTCCCAGCCATCTCTTCCCACATGCCGTGGGAGGACCTCAGTTCTGGTGCCACCTGCTCTGGGCCAGGTGAATAAGCAGGCTGGCTCGTGAGGTGGAGAAAACGTCAGCCCAGCCCTAAAAGTGGCAAGCAGGCCATGAAGGGGTTAACCCTTCTCCTGAAATCCCACATCCCTGGTGCTGCAGTGTCCCTCCGCCCCTGCCCCTGGGGACTTGAATGTCCTTCTCCATCTGTGTCTATTCCTCCTCGTTCAATGGGGGAGGCTGCGCACGGGGAAATGCAGGGTCAGTGCCGGGTGAGGGCTTTGGGGGAAGGCTGCTCGCCCGGCAGCCTGTGCCGCAGACAGAGGCTGTCACAGCTTGGGAAGCAAAGGCAGATTTGCATTATAAGCGGTGGCTCAGCTGCTTCTGCCAAGCCCCCAGGCTCCCCAGCACTGGCACATACTCCCCCGAAAACCCGGAGCTGGAGGCAGGGTACAGAGCAGGCTCTCGCTGCCCATGGCTGCCCAGAGTGACCGTGCAGAGCGCGGTCCGTGGCACCCCAGGAGTCCAGAGGAGCAGGATTGGGTTTGTCCCCAGCAGCACTGCGGTATCTCATCCGGATGTCGGTGGGTGAGAGGCGGAGGAGGCTGGTGAAGGATATTATTAGAATAGTAATTAGGTCCCGGGAGCAGAGATCCCGGGAAAGGAGGAAATGGAAATCATCCAGTACTATTGCACTGCCTCGAAACCATGTGAGTTTCAGTGCTGTGAAGAGTTTCAGAAAAGACAGGAGGGAGGGGAGGGCTGTTCATCTTACAAATCCAAGGAGGCAGGTAGGGACTGTTGGCATTAACAGAGAGCACTTTCTATTAAGGCAGGAGGCTGTACTCTGAGAGCAGCCCACTGCGAGCAAGGGAGTGTGAAATGGTGCACGGGTCTCTTGTTGGCTGTAATAGCTGTGGATCAATGCAGAGGTCAGGAATCAGGCACTTCAGGCTTTATGGGTGGATTTGTAGCAGACAGCAGGATGCTTGTGTGCATGCATTTGTCCATGTGGGAGGCTCCCCTCAATCCACCTGCCAAGAGAGAGGACAGAAGATGAATTGTTTTGAACAGTTTCTTCCTGGGGCATTTCTATGACTGGTACCCCACCCTGGAAGAAAGCTGCTGGTCCACTGTTGGCCAACAGTGTAAAATTCTGATGTGTCCAGCCCAGAGTGTAACAGGCAACTACCCACCCAGGAAAGATCACAGCCTCCTCATTCCTACTTTTTCTGACCATTTTAGAAAGAGATCAAGCCGGCCCTCAATCACATCAGGCCTCCCATGTGCAGTCCCAGTGGGCCAAAGTTCAGGGTCATGAGCCTGTAGCAATATGACTGCAGGATGGGCACTCCTTCTGCTGGAATGGGGGAATCTTCTCCCTAAACCTTGTTTGCTTATATTGTGGTGATCTGCCTGTTAGTTTGAGATCCCATTTGTCTTCCTGCTCAATACAGTGACATTACATCAGATATGGCCAAATCTACCTCAGCCCTGTCTGTGTTGGTTTTTTTCCTCCATTCTTTCCAAGCCAGGTCATTAGCAAAAGTAAACTCAAAATATTTTGCAGACTTCCTGCAACCTGACGGTCTTGAAAAATCCCTTTGCTTGCATGGCCAATATGTTGGTGACTTTGTTAATCAAAAAGGATGCTGGGTGCTGTGTGGTGATGTTTACATTCTGCATATCTGCATACTGAGTAAGTGTCGCTAAGATCTGTATTTCTGAACTTGGGAAAAAGAATAAACACAAGAGAGAAACGGGGAGAGGGTAAAGTCTTTTCTGATCTTTGGATTTAGGTTGGTTCTGCAGGTTACATCTTTTTAATTTCACTTTTGAGGAGTAGCATGGTAAGGATCTGAGTTGTCTGTATGTGTGAGCCTTTGGTTTTGGTGAGAAGCACTTCAGTGAGCACAGTGGGGGGGTGAGTGAATGAAAATGCACAGGTGCGTGTGCACACGTGTGTGAGTGTCTGCCCTCCTGTCACACGTGTGAGTGTGTCTGTCCTCTTGTCACACACGTGTGTGTCTGCCCTCTTGTCACATGTGTGTGTCTGCCCTCTTGCCACATGTGTGACTGCCGTCTTGTAACACGTGTGAGTGTGTCTGCCCTCTTGTCACACACGTGTGAGTGTCTCCCCTCTTGTCACACGTGTCTGCCTTCTTGTCAAATGTGAGTGTGTCTGCCCTCTTGTCACACACGTGTGTCTGTCCTCTTGTCACGTGAGTGTGTCTGCCCTCTTGTCACACACGTGTGTCTGTCCTCTTGTCACATGTGTGAGTGTCTATCCTCTTGTCACACACGTGTGAGTGTCTGTCCTCTTGTCACGCGTGTGTCTGCCCTCTTGTCACAGGTGTGTGTCTGCCCTCTTGTCACACGTGTGAGTGTGTCTGCCCTCTTGTCACACGTTGTCTGCTTGCCCTCTTGTCATACATGTCTGTCTTCCCTCTGTCACACACGTCTGCCCTCTTGTCGCACATTTATGTGTCTGCCTGCCCTCATGTCACACACGTGTCTGCCTGCCCTCTTGTCACGTCTGCCTGCCCTTTTGTCACACATGTGTGAGTGTCTGTCTGCCCTCTTGTCGCACATCTATATAGGTGTCTACCTGCCCTCTGTCACACGAGTGTCTGCCTGCCCTCTTGTCGTAGATGTGTGTGTTTGCCTTCCCTCTGTCACACACGTGTCTGTCCTCTTGTCACACACGAGTGTCTGCCTGCCCTCTTGTTGCACACGTGTGTCTGCTCACACTCTGTCACACACGTGTGTGTCTGTCTGCCCTCTTGTCGCACACGTGTGTGTGTGTCTGTGTGAGTGTGAGTGTGAGTGTCTGCCTGCCCTCTCCTGGCGAACCCGTAACCGACTGCCAGCACTCACCCCCTGCACTCCTCGTACCGTCACCGAGCGATGCCCTGCGGAAGCAGCCTTTTCACGGGGTCAGTGTGTGTGTCCCAGGCTCTGTGCTGCTGACAGGTAAGGACATTTCTTCTTCTCTTGTAAAGAGGCAGCAGTTTTGCTCTTGAAATGGGTGTTTTACCCCCGAACACCACGCACAAGGGCTTCAGCTTGCCAGCAACTACAATCATCCAGCAAAGGGTTTGTGATGCTGGCCACCCTTTATTCTAGAACACATTTGTTTAAAAAATAAAATCTATTAAACATACATCTTTGTCTTTCAATTTTTCTGGGCTGCCAGCAAAATTCAGCTACCTGTGACTTCCTAACCCTGTGCTTCTGTCTATTTCTGCAGCATCATTAGCAGGAAGGACAGGACAGATTCTGACCTCAGTTACACCTCCCTGCACCTGAAGTAAAGCTTTTTAAGTCACTTCCATCACTACTGATGTTTGTTGGTCTAAAGGAAAACAAACCGATTGTGCATTTGTGTTCTTCAAGGCTCCATAACTCTGACTTCAGCATACAAATAAATGTGACACTTAATCCCTGAGAACATTTTTTACATTTTTCATACTCTGAATGTATATAGATATGTGTTTTCCATCTCTAACATCGATGGCATTCCCCTGTTCCCAGTTCCCTTGGCGTTTTTGGAATCAGCATGGCAGTGACAGATGCAGTTGTTCACTTATTAAGACCGAATGTTGCCATGCCCAAGTACAAATGAATGTTCATTGTATGATACAACTTTCTTACAAAGCCATACTTTTGTAATTGTGGTTTCTCTTTTTTAGGGGTGAAAAAAATCTTCCCTATAATTGTGTTTGCACATTACTCGCTGCATGATTAAAGATAAAAAGATTGTAATGTTCTGGAATAAAGTATATATCCATAGCCTGATGTAATTAGGTATACTAGCTGTGAAAATCATTTAATCTGATTGTATTACTATAATAAACTTGCAATATGAAATTGATGTGTCTTTTATTAGCCAGTTGGTCAAAACCACCCACCAATATCTATTGGTTTTGCTTTGGCTCATCTTATTGTTTGATGATTTCACTCTGACTGCTGAGCCATTATCTCAAAAAATGTGATCTGAGGAAAATAATAGTTCTCTTCACAGGCCTACGGTAGCTGGCTGTGCTGTCAGAGGACAACCTCAAGTGATGAGGTGAACCCACACTTCACAGATCTGCTGAAAGGTGGTGATGAATTAGAAGGAGGGGCTCAACAGGGGTTGAGTGGTAATTGGTTTCGGAGATTTTAATTTTTTAGGTTTGAGTCCAGCTTATGCAGCTGTTTGCCATGAACACGAGTGCCAGTAGCCTGCTTTCCTCATCTGGTTTGTGTGCCATCAACAAACTCCTTTCCTTCCTCAGGTTTTTTCTCTGTACAGGAAAATGCCCTGGCAAGGCTTCCAGCATCAACTTCTCCTGTAGGCTCAGCTGAAGGTCTTCAGGCAGATGTGCACATCTCATCCTCTGTGCTCTCTGTGGGGTAAGGATCCACCAGATTCTGTGCCAAAACCGGAACCATCCAGATCCTCCTCTGCTCTGATAAAAACAGCTACCCAAAGTGTTTCAGGTGGTCTGGATGATGAGGATGATGATGATAATCATGGGGTGTAGACTCCACCGCCAACTGTACCCACAGATCTCCTCAAGGCACACTGGTACGTGCAAGCTATAACCAAAGGATAACTCCTCTGAGCTTGCATAGGAAGTTATTGGTTTCATGGAAGAATGCAGAGAGGGAACTTTCACTGATCTCATTTAAAGGAGGTCAAGACTATGTCCTTGCCTCCATAGCAGGAGATTTATCCCTAACTACTTCACCACAAGAATGTGGTCCCCAAAGATGTAGTTTTCTGGCTTATTTGCTTCCATGTTTCCTGTATTTGAGAAAGGGAATCTGATTCAGTTTCTCTCGTGCCCTGGCAGCTCTGCTGGGGCTGACCATTAGGGAGCCCCCGGCTGACGCATCCCTCAGAGCCAGTCTCATGGAAGCACTGGGTTTTTTACAACTGTAGTTAGTTGGAGCCCACACACCAGCAGGCAGCAAGACAGGTATTTAAATAGAGAAATTTAAAGGGTATATTCCCTTGTGTGGGGGGAAGCACTGTCACAAGCAGATGATGCATTGAGCGAAATCCTGCCCACGCCTCAGTTAGTTGGGCGCACGTCCCTGAGTGAGTCACCCCAAAAGCAGCTGATAGGTTTGGCATGTCCCACACTGTCCCGTGTCTGCCTGGCCAGCACAGCAGCAATGCCTTGGGGGAGCATGCTCTGCGTTTTGCTGCACCACCACACTCAGCTGGTGACATGGATGACCACCAGGCTCCAGCTCCCAAGATGCCTGTATTTTTCTCCAGCACTTTGGAAACTGCTCTGAGGCCAAGAAGTCAGATTTCTCTGGGGGTGACTCCTGAGCGATGCTTGATTTGGAAAATCAGTCATAATTTTCCAGCGCCAGCTCCAGCTCTAGTAAAATGTGTGTGTGTTTTGCTATGGATCTCCTGTGAAGGAGAAGTTTATTACTGGTGGGAAGGCTTTTGGCGAATTTCATGAGCACAGAGAGAGAAGAGAGCTGTGCTCTGTACACCAGCTATGCCCACCCACGCAGTTCCCTGTGGAGAGCGGTGAGGAGGAGGAGGAATGATTATCGCAGAGTTGTCAGACTCACACAAGAAAACCTGGGAGGAAGGAAGGGAAGAAAAGGATTGGGAGAGGCGGTATGGCAAAATGCCTTGTGGGAAGCAGATCCCACAGTTGAACAGAAATAGGGAAAATAGTCTGGAGAATCCCAAACCACATTACAAGATGTGAGAAGCACAGCAACACAGAAACCACCCCCTGCCACTCTCATGGAGCTGGGCTTCAGGGTCACAGAGAATGTCGGGATGATACAGGAGAAGCTGACAAGCATTAGAAAAGGAAATAATCACTAGAACTGACTGGAAAGTGATGTTTCTATTCCACTAAAAATGACAATATTGCAAAATACACTTCAGTTCTAATTAGAAATGAAAATTCAGAATCAAAACCCATTTTACAAGGAAGAAAACTGATCTAGATCTATCAAGATAATTCTTAAAGAACAGCAAAATTTTGATAATGTTGTAATACTTTGCTTTTTGTTTTTAACAGTGTTAAAGCACTAAAAAATAATCAAAATATTATAAAAAAAAAAACACCACTTCTTTTGATAGCTGAAAGTCTTTGTTCAGATTTTCCTGTACCAGAATTTTCATCAAAGTAGGACCATAAACCCCATGGTGCTGGGTGCTCCCAACATCATGCCATGTCTCCAGCAGTGGCAATGCTGGAGAGGTAAGGAGAGCACCTTTGCCCAGCTACTTTCAGCAGTACATTCCCTACTTATTCCCTCAGTGCCCACAGCTGTTGGATTGGGGATGTTAGGGGGTATACCCTTACCTAGTCCTTCACTATTCATCTTTTGGCCTAGTGTCCCAAATTTGTCTGGTTCTTTTCTGAGCCTGTTGATACAGTCACATCCACGACTCCCTAGGGCAGCAATTCACATTTATCTGCACCCGAGCCCACCTGCCACTTCTCTTTCCCACTCGGTTCAGTGAGGTCCTTCAGATGCCTCTTGCTACTTGTGTGGTGTTTGGATACTTGGAAAACTCCAGCAGCACTGTGAACAAACACAGAGCTATTGCTGCTCACTCCTTTCTCCAGCCACAGGTTATATACGAAACAAAACTGGTTCCCGTGCCAATCTCCAGGACCCCCTGCTGCTGACTCTTCCTCACGCTCTGCCATTCTGTAACTGGCTTTCACTCCACGAAATAACTCCTGTGATCCCATGACGGCTTCATTTCTTTAATAATCTTTGGTGTGGAACCTTGCCCACAGCTTTTTGAGAATCCAAATACATTGTGTTCACCAGATCTCTCCTTTATCCTCTGTCCTTTTGAGTGAGATAAGTAATTTACAAACAATTCAATTTTTATGAAGGTAAACTTTGCAGTAAAACCTGTTCTGACGGGGGATGGCAGAATTTAAAAGCTTTGTCCATTAGAAGGACCTAAAGATATTTATGGACTGTGCAAAGTCTGCTTACAGAAGTATGGCCCATGGTGTGATTCTTGGAACTGTCCTGTGCAGGACCAGGAGTTGGACTCGATGATTCTTGTGGGTCCCTTCCAACTCAGAATATCCTTTGGTTCTGTGATCCTGTACAACACATTGCCTTGAGATTGCAGGGGAAATCCAGACGGTATTTTTTAAAAGTGTCTTCTAATTTTGAGGCTTTGACTGAAGCTGAAAATGAGCAACTATAGGACAAAAATCTCCGTTCTTCTGCCTGGAAGGTGTTAGGCAGTGACACTGTAAGAAGACTCTTTTTCTGAGTTTACAAATCTTAGTGAGATACTATTTTCAGCTGTGATGCATATATTTGCAGACACTAAACTTCTCACCTATAGAGGTGATTGCTTGATCAAATGGGCTTTTTTTATGGGACTCCTCCCGTGGGTAGCACTGAGCTTCGCTGATAGCTACAGGCTTTGGCTTACTTCTCTACCAGCCTGCAGAGCCCGGCATGGTGACAGACAGAGATAAAATTACATTCCATGTATAATTTGGGATTTCACGAAAGGAAAGCCAAAATGATAGGAAGAAAGAGCTCTGCCTAAATTAGGTTTCTGCTTAGAGGTGTGTTCCCTAAGCACTCAGAAATTCACAGGCTTACTTAGACAGGCTTACTCAGATCTGGTGAGCTTCAGGAAAGGGTAAGGTATGGCAAGTTACCCAAATTTGGGATCAGGGAGGGTGAGGGTAGCTTTCCCACAAAATTACCCAGCTCTTCTTTTGCAGAATTAACAGATTCTAGCAGCAGATTGGTGCTTTGTGTTCTCTGGAAAACATGAACCAGGTTTCAAAATGTCTCAGTTCTGCCGCAACACACACGATCATCATCCCCTCAATTAAAAAACATCACTTAAACAACACAGTCCAAACCTAGACCTGTCCATGGCCTTTCTTATTCACCTTTTGCAGATATTTAGACCTAGGGAGCCCCCTCCATCATGGCCTGGGCCTTTGCCCCCACTGCCTTGGAGGGGATGAACACCCAAATTTCAAGCTCTAGAATGACTGCACATGATACACAGCCTACAGCATGAATGCGCATGCAAGCACCATGGCTGATGTGAAAGAAGAGGCCCTGCATGAGTCTTACTTATTTTTAGAGTTAAAAGCCCCTGCCTCAGCCAGGCAGGACTCCATGACTAACATCCCAGCTCGTTACTGGTGCCAGCCTGCCAGGTTTTGCTGAGCCTCCGTGCGGGATCTGTCCGTGCAACTCCTTTAAGATGCAGGCAGGCAGCTCTTTGCCTTTAGGATCAGGTCAGACTTTAAACAGACAACTGCAGCTTTACTTTGTAGTAGCTACTGCTTTTATTTTCCATGCGGACCTTTAAACCATCCTCAATAAAATCTAGAAACTATTGGACCTGGGAGAGCCGCTAACAAATCTGCTCTCACAAGCTAAAAGGAAGGAAATAAAAAAGAAGGTATTTTAAAACGAAAGCCCCGTGTTTAAGTTTTACGTTTCAAATGCTTTAAGTGGATTTTTCTTCTTCTTTCATTCCTGCAGCGTTGCCTAAAAAGCCAGTTTTGCTCGGCTATTGTCTGCTTCACTGCACGGCTCCCTGTGTTTCGACAGTCAGTCCTCAAATCACCACAACTTTGAAGTGGATCCATCTTCCTAAAGGACACCTTTTCTTCTGCCTCTCCTCAGCATCAGTAGCATATGAGCCCTGTGGGGCTTTTGAACTCAAATACCACCGTTTATTAGAAGAGAAAATAGAGATTGTAACTCATAAACTAAGGAAACTCAGCTGGGCAGGGCCGGATAGGAATAAAAAGGAGTTAGCAGCAGCCTTCCCTTCTCCCACGTGTGTCCTGGCTTGTTGGCTGCCTGAGCCGAAGAGAAGTAAAAACGACTCCTTATACCTGTGCAGGTGCTACCGGTGATGATTTCCGCACAGCCCCGCTGTCTTGCTTTGCGTTTGGTTTTTATTTTTTGACGACTTTTCTTACTTTCCACCCCGGCGGCTCCTGCGCGGGCACCGGCCGGGCCTGGGCCGCTGCGCCACCATCGGCCGCCAGGTGGCGCCACTTCCCTTCGGCTGCCTCCGTGAGGGACCCCCCCGAGGTCGTGAGTGACCCCCGGGGCCGTGAGTGACCCCCCGGGGCCGTGAGGGACCCCCGGGCCGTGAGGGAGGCCCGGGGCCGTGAGGGACCCCCGGGCCGTGAGTGACCCCTGGGGCCGTGAGGGACCCCCCGGGGCCGTGAGGGACCCCTCGGGGCCGTGAGGGACCCCCGAGGTCGTGAGTGACCCCCGGGGGCCGTGAGGGACTCCCGGGGCCGTGAGAGACCCCCGGGGCCGTGAGGGACCCTCGGGGCCGTGAGGGACCCCCGAGGTCGTGNTGATCTTTGTATACTTTCAAGCCTAATCAGCAAGAAGGGAGATATAATCTCTGTGAAACAGCAGCCAGCAGGCAAGCTCTGAGTGATGTCCAGGTGTTAGAAAGACAAATTAACTTGTGGGTAGAGTTACCTTGTTAAGGTTTGGGGCTCGAGGTGTTTCAGTGATCTCCGACCTCGGGGGAGGTTAACAAAGCTTGGGGAGAAGGATGCACCGCTGATAGTGGATATAAAGAATGCAGAATTTATGGGCCACAAGGACGTTTGGCAGGACCCCAAAGATAAGGAAGAAACTAATAAAGACAACTCAGCAACTGCTCTGGATCAGCTCCAATTAGATAAAAGTAATTCTGGCAGGGGGAG
>VZTA01008992.1:0-13531 GCA_013398855.1 Mohoua ochrocephala | reverse complement strand
GGCTGCCTGGTAGGACCCCAATATTCTCTTATCCTTTGATTCTATCAATGCCCATCCCAGGTCTTTTAGCATATTGTAATATATATAATTGATTCTAGAAGGACATGGCACTGTTAATAAAAAGTGATACAGTCTTAACTGTATCATATTAACACCTCACTCCTCTGCTAGTATGTCTAAGAGCTACCAAAAAAATTGTGTCAGCAATTGTGTCTGATATTCCCTTCTTTACATCTGCCAGTATTCTTTGGCTTGGAAAGTGTTAGCAGGAGCTGCTGTATTACATTATCTTTGTGACTCTTCAGAATACTTTTCTGGCTGCTCTTAGAGGAAACCAATACATGTATCTTTTTCATTACATGAGACATGAGATAGGGAAGGCAGAAGAAGGATACAGGTAAGATAGTAATTGAGACATATGGAACCTCTCTGTGATTAGCAGGCATATGGACAAAACTTTCAGGTGTAAGGATTAAACAGCTTATAACACTGGGCCTTATCTTCCAAGTAAAGATATTGCAGTGATTAAAAATCTTCTAAAGAGATCTTAGATGTGTAGGCAAACGCTCTCTGTGTAGGTCAAATATTGTGTTTAACAGTGAGTTGTAAGTGTTATTGTCACGTGAAAATGACACGTGAAAACAGTAGCTTGAGATTTAGTTGAAGTTTTGAAATTTTAACCCCCTAAAATGATGGCAAAGATGAAGCAAAATGTTGGAGTAGATGCTAGTTATTTTGGAAATGGACAAAGATAAATAGATGGTATACAGAAACTATAACAGTGTTGGAGCCAAAGCCTGTTGAAGTATTTGTAAAAAAAAAAAAAAAAAAAATTCTTCAGCTTCAGGTTAGAGACTTGCTGTCTGTATGTCCTGGTAAAAATGCAATGTCCCTTACTAGTCCTAAAATTGAAGTACCTCTCACACACTTACAGGCGGACCTTAAAGGCATAAGCTGTAAGTGGCCCTTAAAGACTGCAGATAATCTTGTGTTACCTCACTCTGTGTACTACATTTTTTTACAAAGTGGCAATCTAGTGCTTTTTCTCTGGTTTCATATTCATATGTAATTTGCTCTTGAAGAGAGGACTTGGACTAGCAAATAGCAAATTGGAGCAGCAGAACTCACATGTGTTTTGCTCAGCTGTAAATGATCATGTAAGGCAGCAAAGACTTAAGAGATTGAATACTGCTGAAAAAAGGGAAAGGAATATAGTCCTGACTTTTGTGTGTGACAAGTGGAAATGAAGTATTATGTAAATAAAACCTTGCTTCCCTAACCTATAAAAGGTAAGCAGATTACATTTGCTTCTTCAAGTTACTAAAAAGCCTTTTTCATCTCTGGCAGACAGGGAATTCCCAGTTCAATTTTAGAGACTTTTTCTTAAAAGCTTTTTGTTTCACTGCAGTTAGGAATGTGAATGATCTGGTGAAAGTGTTCCTTTTGCTTTTTCTTGAGGCAAAGGCACTCTTGTCTCAATGGGTACAACAGGATACAGAGAGAGAAAAAAGAAGGTTTAGTGGGTTTATTTCTCAAGTGGAAGCAGCCTTGTTCATCTCCTAGTACTGAGCATTACCATCAGTTTTGCAAGAATAATAGATATTGAGATTGAGAGCCAGAAATAATAGATCTATGCCAGTGTTTAGATTTCTGTATCTGGCTTAATCAATTATCCCATGAAATGGATATTTCTACTCAACATTACAGATATGGCAGGAGATGGAAAATTGACAAAGGCTTTGTATTCTTTACAGCAAGTCAAGGAGTCTCTTGAATGTTCATATTTATTCAGTTATTAGTTAGACAATGATCAATCCATTCACTAAGGGAAAATATCAAAATTTGTTATTTGCATTCAAAGTGCAGTGTTTGGTAGTGACTGTAGTTCATCTTTCTGAAGCCTCACCCTTACTGGGACCTCTCTCCAAATTCTGTTCAGCAGAGCACAAGGTTTCTTCCTTCTCAGTGTAGCAAGGAATGTTTGCTCAATTAAAATATGTATTTCCACAGACAGACAAAAATGAGCAAATTTTTGGACGCCTGCAGCACTGTTTTGAAGTAAAACACATGGATTTCTGGGGATTTCAGTTATTCAGTGGTATACTAAAAAACATTCATACAATACAGATATATTGTAGAAAGAGACAACAGTGTATTATTTAAAAACAAAAAAACAAAACAGTTTTTCATCAAAACATTGCTGGTTAAAAAAAAAAAAAAAAAAAAAAAAGGACAACCTAATCATTGCTTTCCAAACATTTTGGAAAAAAAATACTTTTCTAGCATAAATGGATAAAATTAATATGGGTTTTCTTTTTAGATTTTAATAGTAAAAAGACAGGCAGAACATAATTTTCTTTTAAACAGACACAGAAAAAATAAAAATATTATCCTAAAGCCTGTATTCACAACCAAATAAAGATAAAAATCAAACTCATAGTTCTGGGGGATTTTTTCGCTTTCCACTTATAATGTCAGGCCATTTGTCAGACATATAAAAGGGAATATTTTCATGAGCTGTTTATTTCTATAAAGGGTAGTTTTCATAGCATTCAGAATTTTTTAAAGGTCAGGATGACAGGGTTGCTGTGGTCAGAAAAGAAACAATGACACTTTTGTGCGGAACAGATTGACTCTTCAGGTTAAATCTTCCTTTGGGGAAAATTTATGTAGTTGACTTCTATTGGGTTATATTGATTTACATCACTATTAGGTTCTCTGTATATTCAAGCTGTATCAATTTCTTTTACTGATAAAACAAATGTACTTTGTACCCCACAAAATAAAGCTAGGCTCAAAATTATGTGAGCGATGCTGAAAATCATTACAAATTTTGTGATTAACCTACTTATCTTAGGAAGATAAGAATGAAAGACCTTGAGTTTATTTTCTGAACAGAGAAAAAGGAGAAAAGGGCCAGGCAGCTGAAACAATAGTTGTTGCATCAACAGAATGGCACAGGGATTTCTGAATGGGGTTTAAACTACCTTGTTTATTGAACAATGTTGTGGTTATTTTCAAATTGTGACAGGTGCAATTAGAATATTCCTGCCACAGAAGACTAATTTGACTATATGCATATACATACATAGACATTTGTGAGTAAGCTACACTATCACCTGCATTGCATTAAACACAGAGGAGAAATGTACAACTAGAGACATTCAGGTAAGATGCTGAGAGATTTATCTGTATTAATCATACTTTTTTAAAATTCTGTATCTATAAAATATATGTGTATGACAAGTAAAAATGAAATATTATGTAAAAGCTTAAAAATAGGTTTTTTTGTGGAATCAATATGCAATCATAACAGCTTTATCATGGAAACATATATTAATATATTTCTAACTTCATTTGGTATTCAAAGTTTTTTCTTACTTTTTTATTAGAAAACTTTCTTCCATCATCTAAAACAAAATATATCTGCAGATAAACAAAGAAAACTTTTCACTGTGCAAATCAAATTAATTTTCTATTCTTTAATTTTAAATCAGTAACAACAATCTAGCAGACAGCGGAGCTGTGCCATGATAAAACAAATGTTGCACAGACTATCTTATAATAGTGAAAATTTAAATCCCAACATGGAAGCAGTTTTGCTAAGAGATGCATCTTAATGCAAGTAGAAGCTTCCACTTTTCTCTCGTGTTGTGCATGGTCTTTCTTGGGAAGAAATATAGTTTTATGTCTTTTTAAGACCTTAAATATCTTCAAGAATTTCCGCCACAGTGGAATTGATCTCCTCAAGATATGAACCCCTCAAGATTTGAGTCAAACTTAGGAATTTTTTTTTTATCATTGTTAATCAGCAGCCGTAGCTGAACGATTATGAATAAGCAATTGCAGTGTGAATGTTGTATTCTTGGCTAACATTTTGTTTCAAGGACAAGGGAAGACTCCCAAGATGAATGGGCTGTCTGGATGAGAGCCACCAGGAGTGAAGTCAGGACTGAGCAGTAACTGGGGGAAAGATAATTCCAGCAGTGGGAGATCGTGATCACCAACTCAATGATCACCTACTCCAAACAGACCCCAGAGTCAGATGGAGGGAAAAACTGGCCTGCAGACTAATTAGCATGAGGAGTGAGAGATATAATGAGCAAATAGGGAGTTGAGTACTAATTGTTGAAAAAGCGGTGGAAACTGTAAACAATGAATGCTGATGCCTTCGTTTGTTAAAATGTATAAATAGTGTAAAGTTTGGATGATCATGGAGACAGCCTTTTGTGTGCTACCAAACAGCTCCCTCCTTTGTGTACACTAGGATAAAGCACAGAAATATCTTGCCTGGGTGTGTGAGCTGCTGCTGCACCAGGTAACAGGCCCATGTTCAGGACAACAATGAGGTTCCTTTGAATTATGATGAAAGGCATGTTCACACTTCCAAAGGAATTTGATTGATCCAAACTTTGAAACAAGGCATGTTCTAGGTGACAAAAACAGTCTGAAAGATTTCCATGAATGCTGCTCATATCGTCTGCCTGCGAGAAAGCTTACAAGACCGATTTTGCTAAGCTGCTCAACTGCAGCTTTGGAGAAAACACTTCACTTCTCTGTTCCATTGCCTTTCTTCTAGCAATATTTTTAATTTCTTTTTCCCCCACCTTTCCCCCTTTTTTGCAAGATGAGCATAAAAGCCTCCTTTTTCTACTGCTCATTTTGTGGAGAAGGAAAGGTCTTGTACGTAGGAAATACATATTGACAAGGCTGTTTTTTAGAGAACACATAATATGATGAGTTATTTGCAATAGGCTCCAGTGGTCTGGAAGCAGTATGACATGAGTATCCAAACCAGCAGTCTCCTGAAATGTTTTATTCATTTATAGCGATGGAAGTAAAGAGCAGAAGCATAGCAGATTCCAGGACGAGATTCAAAATCTCAAATTTTGGAAGGGGCATTTTTGCCTCTCTTTCACTCTTTCAGTTTTACAAGTTGTCGTGGTTTGACACTGGCCAAATGCCAGGCACCCACAAAAGCTGCTCACTCACCCTCCCCTGCTACAGCTGGGCAGAGAGAAAAATTTAAACGAAAGGTTCATTAATTAAGGACAGGGAGAAAACACTCCAAGGGCAAAACAGGCTCATCTTAGAGGCACAAAATGAGTTTATTACTAACAAAATCAGAGAAGGATAATGAGAAGTAAACGAAGCCCTTAAAAACACCTTTTTTCCCCCACAGCCCCTCCCTCCTTCCCACCAACAGGTCAGGGAGAGCGGGCATGGGGGTTTGGTCAGTTCGTCACAAACATTCTTTTGCTGCTGCTCAGGGAGAGGNGAACTTCTCCAGTGTGAGTCCACTCTCACGAGCAGCAGTCCTCCCAAAACTGCTGCGCCGTGGGTCTCTCTTCCACGGGGTGCAGTCCTCCAAGGACAGGCTGCTCCAGCCTGGAAGCAAGGGCCCTCTCTCTCCACCGGGTCTCCCACTGGCCACAGCCTCCTCCAGGCATCCACCTGCTCCGGAATGGGTACCCCTCCCCCACGGGCTGCGGGTGGGTCTCTGCATCCCCCGTGGACCCCCATGGGCTGCAGGGGCACAGCTGCTTCACCATGGCCTTCACCACGGCCTGCAGAGGAATCTCGTCTCCCATGCCTGGAGCACCTCCTGCCTTTCCTTCTCCACTGACCTTGGTGTCTCAATGCTGTTTCCCTTACATGCTCTCACCTCCTTCTCTTCTCTGGCTGGAATTAACACTGCACCCCCACCTTTGTTTTGATTTTCTTCTTAAATATGTTATCACGGAGGCATTACCATAATTTCTAAATGGCCCAGCCTTGGCCAGTGGTGAGTCCATCATCAGGGCCATCAGGGATTGGCTCTTCTGAACACGGTGAAAGCTTCTTGCAGCTTCTCGCAGAAGCCAGGTGTGTGGCCCCCTGCAGCTACTAAAAATCAGACTGTGCAAAACAACACACAAGCTTTACTACTCTTCTTTGGTTTGGACTTAGCTGGTGCAGTGCAGCCCTCAGATTTTTAATGCTTTTTTGGCTCCCTGTATAAGGGAGTACTGTTTTTATGACATCCCATTTGTCAACACTCCATACTTACAGCATACTGAAATGGCAAAATACTGATAATGCATTGTGTAGTATGTCCACCTGGTTATCAGCTAAAGTCATACCTAATATTAGCCAGATTTTGGCTTAAATAATGACCCATGCTTATACACTTCATCCTTGTCAAACTAAACACATATGAAACTTGAAGTTTTTCCAGTTAAAGCAAGAATTTATTTCCACCAGGTCTGGAGTTTTGGTTTCGGTTTTGGTTTTTGGTTGGTTGATTGGTTGGGGGGTGGGGGCCTGGTGTTTCCATAAAAATAATAGTTGTTTAATAAAAACATTTAAAGGGATTTTATTACATTTTTATTTCAACAACCAACACTAAATGTAAAAAATCTTTCTATTGAGATTCCATATGCATGCTCGAGAAAATCTTTTCTATTTATGGGCTACTATACTTGCTCGAGTTTCATTACTTTTTGCAATTAAGTGCTATTTAGCAGGATTATATGGAGAAACAGTATATAGTAGGAAACAGCCAAGGAGATTTCTAGGTCAGTAGAAGACAAATTCAGTCATTTATTCAGCTCTTAATATCTGACAATAGCAATCAGTTCTTACACTGTCATGGAAATGAATCACAAAGCATGCTTCTTTAAGAAGCTGCTATGTGTAATGTGGCATCTGCTATTCCAAACATGGTTTTTATTGACTATTGAAGCTAATATATTTGATACATAAAACACACATAAAATGCACATAAAATGACTGTGTCTGCACTCCCAGGGATGTCCATGGGCTGCAGCAGCACCTCATTGCCTCCATTTTCTGTAGATGAACAGATATTTTTGTTTGTTATAACATTTTTTTAAAATATGTACTCATTCACAAACTGTTATACTCAACATAATATTGGTAATTTTTAAACTCACCTACTGTGACATTCTACATATCCTATTTTTCCTAATCTCTCAGGAGTTTTTATTGTATTATTCTGGGATACTCTAAGAAGATACTGTTCTCTTGCTGGTTTTACTTTTAATCTATCAGCGGAAGTCTTAACTCAAGATAAAGTTCTTTTAGGACTTAAGAAATTAAATAGTTCTTTTTTGTGAAATAAACAGCAATCAGGTGTTATGAGACCAAGAGTAAAAGATTATACGATGAGCTGCTAACACATGCAATCCTGATAAATTTGAAATTGCCTAGTAGGAAATTTCAAGAACGGAATTAGTGGATTTTTCTCAGAACAGTGTGGCAGAAGGACAGAAGTTGTAAACATTATTGCCGTATCAATTCCTTCCATCCCTAGAATGATCTTTAGCACTTCATGAATTCCTATTGGACACTGAACAGGTGTAGGGATTAAAAAAGAGAGTGCTAAAGGAAAACTAGACTTGAAGTAAAAGTTTCAAGTAAAAGCTTCAGATGGAGGTACTTTATTACTTGTTATGATAACCTAGGTGGAAATGTAACAAGTTTGTTCTCATTTCATTAAAAACAATGCAAAAATATTAGATATTTTATAACGTTATGGTATAACTCAAAGGTTGCATTCGATCAAGGCACAAAACAAAGAGCATAAGCTACAAGCACCAGGTGGCAAAACACAAAAATCTTAAAACCAGGTGCAGACCTAATATTTAAATAAATAACTGGGAGAATCAAGAAAATAACAAGAAGACTAGAAAAGATGAGCTACCAAGAAAGACTGACCTACGATTGATGTTGGTTTTGAAATTTTGTTACACTGTGCTGATAAATCTGGTCTACAAAAGTTTAATTTTGGTAAATGAATGTTTTAAAACTTTCCAGTGCACTTCAGCAGCCCACGGAGATTTTTTTCCAGGTGATTCTTGGTTTAACAACAAATGTGAACTTTAAAAATATAAATCTTGCTTATTTTCAAAAATATTTGATAGAACTGGTTTTTGAAAATTTATTTCACTATCATCTAGTTAGCATTTAAGTATCTCCATTTCTAGGGTAAGATAGAACTGTGTAAAAAAAGTTTGTGGTGAAAATTCAACAGCTAACAAAATTATGTTTTTGTCAGCAAACTGTTTTCTGAGGGAACATTAATCTCATGCTGTGTGTTTAAGCACACCACAAACCTTGGAGTAAGAAGCAATCACAGTACCAAAGCTAGCTTTCACGGTCCTAGTGCCTCAGAAGCACCTACTTTGGCTCTCTTGCTTTTCAGTTCTCAGCAATAAATGCCTCAATGGATGCCAGAGGGCCTCCAGTGCCTTTTCCTTTCCAGCTTAGGGTAACAGCTTGTGACAGCTATGAAAATAGTTGGGTCTTCAGCCACATACACCCACTCCCTCCCCTGCAATTGTCTCTGATGGGCAATATGATTTCTTCTAAGAACACCAGGTGGGAATTGTCCAAAGATAAGATAACTGGTTTCCCATTACGATAAGATTTACTGCCCATACAGAATGTAAATATCGCCAATGCAGTATACAATACAAGCAGTTCTAAAGGGCTATGATATTAGGCAGGTTCCAGTAGATATTTACTGATTTAGAGTCTTTGGCCTAGCAGAATGCACAATTGAAAAGCAACAAAGGACTTATGGAGCTACTTTAGGATTTTATCTCTCTGTGTGACCAGATCTTAGCCGAGGCCACCATCCAGCAACTGCTCGCATTTTGCCCAGGTGACCCAGTCTCCAGAAGCATTTTATACCCTTTTGCAGGCCAGTGTAACAAAATCAATCCCAATGATCACGGCTCACACATCTGTGGAGTGAGAGCATTCAGACAGTTCTTCCTACGATACCCACCTTGTGTTCTTAGGACAAATCATGTTGCCCATGAGTGGAAGTCGAAGGGTGGAGGGTATGTGTTGGGGGGAGAACACATGCGAAGACCTGCTACCAATGCATGATCAAATTTGTAGTCTATAGCCACCTTCAAGACCTTTAACAGACATTGGTAGCTTAGTGATGGATTGCAGCCAGAAGCTCCGAAAAATGAGCAAATATGGTACTTCAGAAACATCGAACATATATGTAACAGTGCAGCTTGTAAGACAGTGATATATACATGCTTCTGACCCTGCTGTGGATTATTCTAATTGAAATTACCTGGATGGTGACCAAGGAGAAGAAATCATTCTCTAGAGATACTATACTGCTAGCTTTTTGCTACCTGATTTTATTAAAATTTTGCTTGTAAGATCTAATTATTTCTTAATGTATGACTGAAGATCTCTTCAGCAACGGCTAGAAGTATACAAATGAGTACCAGACACTTAACAGAGAAAATGTTTTCATTTGATTGATAACTTGTTTGTTTATTTTTGTAAAGTGAAATCTAATTTGAATGAAAATAATTGAGGGAGAATACTAAATATATATGTATAAGGTTGAATTATTGTCAGAGACTGAAAACAGGTCATGTCTCAAACATTGATATAAAGTTTTGCTCATTATAAAGAAGCTACAACCAAAGAAGCCTCCCAGAAGACTGGGACTTTGGACTGAAAGTCAAACTGCTGATGAGACAAAGGGAAACCCATTGTTCAATCATCCTGGGCTAAGTTTGGGTTAGGAGGAGACCACAGCTCACAGAAGCCAGGTTTACACAGACTCCCCCCGACTGAAGAGGGAGGAGGAGGTTTCGGGTATGTGGCATAACCTCTGCTCAGAGGCAATAAACCTCCCTTACATAAACCTGCCCAGATATGGAAACCCCAACCCCACAGGCCACATCCACGGGACTTTCACGAGAGAGGCAGCTGAGGGGGAGTCATAATCCATCAAAGACACCCCAAAGTGCTCCCCAGAGGCTTTGCACCACAAGACTGCTCGTGATGCAACAGATCCAGAGGCCGCTGGAAGAGACCGCCCTCCCCACCCCAGGGGACATGCCTGGACATTGGCACCTGGCTCAAGGGTATATTAAGCCATGGGATTCTATGCTTTCTGGAGGGACCTTCACCACCAAGAAGACCAGCTGGAGAGGATCAAGGGAACATCATTGGGATCCACGGAGTGGTGGTATTTTCCTTATTCTGTCCCTATTACTCTCTTTCTGTCTCCCCCCATCAATTTCCTACTTCTTTGTTTGTTTGTTTGTTTGTTTGTTTGTTTCTTTCTTTCTTTCTCTCTCTCTCTCTCTCTCATATTTACCATCAAATAAAACCCTTACTATTGACTGGCATATGGTGTCGTTTGCGCCTTAATTCGGAGAGAAGTATTTCTAAGAACCTCAATAATTGGATCATGACAATTATTAGGGTAACCCTTTCATTGATAAATACAGATTTTTCTCTTTCACATATACTGAAACACATGCATCAAGGCAGAGATTTTGACTGATACTAGGAAGGTGTGTTCACGTACAGGAAAGGGGAAGGCAATGGCAAAGAACTTTTGACTCTTGCTTGTCCTGCAATAATTGATAATTAGTGGCATGGTTTCCAAAAAAATTCAGTCATTCCATTAAGGCTTATTTTTCACTGGCCAGCTAAATAAATTGGAACACATTTATTTTCATTGTTCCACAGACTATTCACTCATACATTACCCGTTTATTCCTACTCTTCAGAGATTTAATCACAACACTACAGTGACATAGATAGAAAGCTATTTCAATGTGAAATTAAGTGTCTGAACAAAACAGAGAAGGCAGGCTAATAAGTAAAACATCACATAATAATTAAAAATATTTTGATTGTAGCTGAAAAGACAACAGGAGACATGACAATTCTGATTTCTTATAAAAACCATTTAAGACGGTGGCTCACTAACAAAGCAATAATTATGGCCTTTATGTCAAAGACCTGTGATTATATTTGAAATATAAGAAAAGAAATATTAATTAAGCAAGTACTAATAAAATTCCCTGAGTGTGAACATTATATTTTAAGATAAGAATTCTTAAGTAGGTGAGTTTTTGCGCTTCATCATCTTTGTATCTGAACCAAAAAGGTGAGCTCAAAGTACCTCATTTGTACACCTTGCATGACAGCAGCTTATCTTCTTCTTTGCAAGGTAAAATGTATGAATGATTCTTCAACTTGATCTTCAACCCTCTCTATTCTATGTGACCTCTATAATTTATAATTTTAGGTAAAGGTTATTAGAGGTACATTCTTGTCTATTCTTTTTAGTATTTGCATTTCAATCCTATCAATTTGTCTAATCTTTTCCCAAGTTTTTGACATTATGTTTTCTCCCTTCACAGAGTCCAGTCAAAAATTTTGCAAGTTCATTATTCAATGTGAAAACAAAATAATTATTTTCTCTTTAACAGGATTCCATATGTCAGTAAGTGCTATATCATTCTAACTTTGTGGAATTTGGTGAATAAAAATCATGCCTTCATCTGTATCACTGCTTTCGTGATTTTGTTAAAATGTTTTGTTCCATGGCTCCTCAGTGGGATTGCACTTGTTTCCAGGTAGACTGATGAATTACTGAGAAACATGTTAGAGATCAATGGAAGAATATTATTGGCAACTAGTGAGATTTCATCTACTTATGCAAAGGTAATTGCTACAGGTAATAGATATTTTCTGCCTCAACACTAGTCAAAGGGGAAAATTAGCAGTCATTATTGCTGCAAGTGACAAAGAATCATAGAATCTTAGAGTATCCTCCAGTGGAAGAGACCCACAAGGATCACAGAAATTCAACCCCTGTCCCTGCACAGGACAACACCATGTGCCCAAGGGCATTGTCCAAATGAACAAAGATGTTCACTGAGACTCTCTTTAAAGCAAAGCAGGAGACACTGAAGAGAAGGTAGGCCCTGTCTGCTTCAGTGTTGTGTTTGATTTCAAAGCTCCGTGTAGAAAAGACATGAAAGAGAATAGTCACATGTGGCATAAAAGAGAACAGGTCGCTGTTGTTCCATGTTCTGCAGAATTAGTATGGTTACTAGCCAGTCTTCCAACTTCAGCTACTTGATTTTTTTATACATGCCCGTCATACTGTGGTACCGAGCATGGATTCAATCCTGAAAAATTTGGTACTGCAAACCTACCTATGCTGATATAGGCATCAATTATGTTCATTTCTTTAACTCTGTGATATGAGTAGAATTTCTGGTGCAAATGTCCTCTGAGTTTTTTTTAAATAATATCATCAAAATAACACAGAAATATATCTTGGGTACTGTTACTCTCCACTACAAAACTGTTGAACTATTGGTGAAAATGTTTCCTTCACAGTTGCTTCTGTTGAGAAATCATATAGGAAGTATGGTGAGAGTACTGATAGAAAAGGTGAAGATGTAAAATCTAAGCAATCTATGGGTATCTTGCCTCCTTGCTATCAACCAGCAAACCATTTCAGTTTCAGAGCCTGGCCACTGGCCACTGGCTGAAGATTTGTTAGAAGTGCCAACAGGTACAGAAAAAAGAAAAAACCTTCTTTCCGACAAAAGACAATGACTCTCTGAGAAATGCTATGTTTTGTAAATATGTTTTCCAGTCCTTTAATTAAATTTTTATTATTACTTCTCAGCTTTCTCTTCTTTCCACACACTATTTTGTATATATACCCCAAAAGAGTTGGTTTGGTTGTGAAAATGAGTTTGTTTTCTCACTCATGTGGTTGTAAATAGACAAAAGACAGAGGAGATAATGGGTACCACAATTGCAGGAATGATATTCAAGCCCATATATACATGAAGTTTTATTTTAAGCTCTACGAAAAGCACAGGTACTCTTGCTGTGAATTTGTGCCCAATTTTACCAGAAGCTTGGACAAATACAGACAGGGAAGTAATTTTTATAATTATTGCTGGAAGTTACCCCAGGTTGAGGTACATAGCTGAGGGAGTAAAAGTACATAACAGTCACCAGAATTTTAGTATACAGTAATTTGCTTTGGTTCTTCATAAAAGCATGGCTCACAGAACCACAATCACTCATCCATAAGGCATCATGTCCTGTTACTCCTGAGGTTCGCGAGTTTTAAAACTTTCTAAAAATGTAAATATATTGCTAACAGGGTTCAAGTCCTGTGCCCTCTGTACGTGGATTAAGTCCCGTTGATAAGCAAGTAGAAACACATGCAGTTTAAAAACTCCAGTGATTAAATTGTAATATAAATTGCAAGAAAACACAGTTTTAAATGGAGTCATCTTCTTTTTTGACTACTTAGTCAGCTACAGCAGGATATCTGACAAGATAAATTTTTTCTCCTCTTTTGATCATGCAAAATATCTTTTTACTGCCTGAATTTGGATACGATATTTTGTCATTTTACCTGGAGAAATTTTGCTTTCTCAGATGACCAAAAATCTTTGCTGTTGGAGTGTCCAGATAATATTGTTTTGTCAGACAAAGCTTTAAAGAATTAGATGTTTGTTTATGTTTGGAACACTCCAAAACTAAACTATTGCTAGATCAATATTTTCCACTGAGTATTCTTATTCAGAAGACCTTCTTATTTTAAAGGATCTTTCATCAAATTGAATTGCATCCCAAGTGTAAAGTGCTCTTGCATAACTGAAGTGCTAGGCACATAGCTTAAAAAAAATGTTTCATTTGTTTTTCTTAATTTATA
>VZTA01008990.1:10657-34421 GCA_013398855.1 Mohoua ochrocephala | reverse complement strand
AGCAGAAGAATTTCCTAACGTTTGCAAAGGTAAAGGCACAAGAAAAGGCAAGCACTTATCCCTCTACAAGTCTGCATAAACCACCGGGAGAACAGCTTTCATGAGCCACAAAGTGAGCCAGGCCCCACTACTGACAATTAATAACGAGCCTGAATAATTTTATCTGAGCTGGTTTGTGTTTCTTCTGCTGTTTCCTGCAATGTGACAACCTGCAGGAACTCTCAGTACAAGGAGAAGGATTGCTAAATGTTGGATCAGTATCACAAAATGTACTTTTTTGCAAGGTTAAATGAAAACAGAATTAGACTATTTTCCCAGCCCTTGGGACTGAGAATTTATGCAGTGACAGCCTTGAAACCCAATTTGGATTAACAGAAATAACAAGTGTACTCGGTGAAGAATTTTGTCCTCAGTGAATGATCAAGAGTTTGTCAGTGACTAAAATCTTTTAAATACTAACAGTTAAAGATATGTTTGTTGGATTTTGCATCAAATCCCTGCTGAAGTGGAAAGGTATTTGAACTTTGTCACTGAATTTTAGTTCACCTTTTGTATTACCTGCCTGATCCTTTGTGTTGTGATTTTATCTTGGTGATGAATTTTCTTTTTATAACACTTGGAGGATGTGGTGGAAAATTAGTGTCAGCTTACCATTTAACCTCTTCCTGTCATTCACTCTTATTGCCATTTCAGTACAGATTGCTATTTATCACTGTGGTATTTCATTTTGAATTCTAAATTACACGTATAATCAAAAATTAAATGTTATAATCTTTAAATAAAAGAACTCCCTACATAACCTCTATGACAGGCTGCAAATGTGTGTCTCTTCCTGAACTTCACTTTGTAGTTGAAAATTGTCAGGAATTCTTTTATGAAGTTTGTGGGGGTGGGTTTCTACAGAAATGTCAATTTGCTGAAATTTAAACTTTCCATAGATCAAGTTTCAGTGCAAACAAAATCAAGAGGAATTTCTCAACTAAGGATGGGAGTTTCTAACTGCAATCAGAAAAATAATTGGACAGCTAATATAATTGACAACAGCTAAGGCACACTACAGAACCATGGGAAGCCAAGGTTCAAATCTTTTCATCAATGATTATTCAACTCTGTAAACATAAGTGGGTCTGTTTCAAATAGAGAGCTCAAAATGCATGCAAGGTGAGAGAAACCAGACTGAAATCCACACTTCATTTTGAATATGACTCTCAAATTCCTGAACCTACTCTACTACAAAGCAGTCTTGCCAGAAACTCCGCAACTTTCTCACTTGTACACCTCCAGATCACACAATGTGCAAGAGTATGTCACCACTTCGATGAGAAGACATCCGGATTGTAATGTATTTCACTCACAATTACCAGATATTTCACAGCACTCAAATGGCTGCCTGAAGTGATAGCACAAACCAAGTTCTTTAAATTTATAACTCTCCCATATGGGTACACAAATGGGTCTAGAGTTAGGAGTTTGGATTTTTAGTACATTAAGCTACTCCATGAAAAGTCTTTGTTCACACTTCATGATTCATGCTGTGAGGTACTTTACATCTTCTGCAGGGTAAGAAACCACACAATTTTTCTGCAGTCCTTAGTTGGATTTGGTGCACTGTGTTTGTGTATATTTTTATGTATATGTGCACACACACACACACACGTACACCCGTGTGTACCTATAAACACATATATGTACATATACCTGCACACAAGTTCGCACAAGTATACCAAAAGGTGACAGCAAACATTCTGGCATCTGTTTAGATGGGTTTCACCATCTCTCTCCTGTTATCCACAGAGGCACAGTGATTAGTGCTGGAGTAGTGAGTGTTAAGTTCCCTCTGACCATATGCAGAACCTCAAGGCAGGTATAGAGAACACAGCAGTGTCAAGGGATGCTGAATGGCATTTTTCTTATAAAAACAGCTATGCCATTTCACCTTGAACAACTAACAAAGTTTCCACAGGGATCTTTAGCCGGACATCAATTTTTAACTCCTATCTGTCTTCTTTGCTGACACCCCCTCATAACATGTAGCGGCTCAAAACTGAAATTTTCTAAAAGGTATCAATGAGCACAGTGAACTCCAGGAAGGCTTCTGTCTCAATAAGGAAGGAATGTGACGTTCAATTATCAAGAAGTTGCAGTACCATAGAGGATGAAGAGGACAGATGCTTCTTCCTGCCATTCGTTATGCTTGATATTCCTCACTTTACATCAAACTTGGTATAAATCGTTAAAGCCACCAAATTTTCCTAATTAAACTATACCACGTCTGTCAATATTTATTGTCCCTGTGGCCTCTTTTTGTACATGCTGGATTCTTGCTTTATCTGGTGTTCAAAGAAAATGCTGTGGAAAACAACATAACAAATCAAGCTTTCAAAAAATGAGAAATGGGATTCAAGTTCTCTTTTCCAATAAGCAATTCAATGATTTTTAAGTTCATTGAAATTCCCTGTAATTGCAGAAAAAAACCCTTTTTCTTTCTAGTGCTACTAGTAATGTGTGTTCACTTTTACACAGGTATATTGTTGGCCAAAACTTCCAGCTGTGAATAGATTTAGTTCCCTTCTTTTCTTGGTTTCTTGTTTTATTACATGTATATTTTTTCCATTTAAAATGGTGAAATGATGAAGAAATGTGCAAACAACATAGATTAAAAAAATAGAAAGTTCTGAACTTCACTCCTTTCAGCATGAATTGGCACCATTGTAGTGCTGTTTAAAGAATCTCTCAATCTTTGCAATAGTTTGAGATTAAGATATTTGATAGAAGCTTATGTTAGCGTTAATGAAAAAATACAGTTTGCTGTCCATCATGTTTGGTTTTTATCACTCACCATCTTGCAATGGAAACCCAACAAAAGTATTCAAAGCTAGGGATTATAAGAGTGCAAAAGTTGCCTGGGACCTACAGAATGACCAGGTTGTAATCATTTCTCAAGATTTGTAGATTTGTTGAAAGAAAAGGAATTTTTTTTTCCCCCAAAGCCAACTTTTATTAATCATTCCATCAGGAGGACTACTATCCTACAGATCAAGACAAGCCTGGGTAAAAATGCAATATTCAGATGAACTTTTTCAGAACATATTTGAATAGCTGAGAAACTGAAAGCTGCTAAAGAAGTAAAATAGATAAATAATAAAAATGTTGGTGTGTTTGTCTTCTAGAATTTCTGGTCTATTTTTTCTCTTCCAGTGCACTGTGGTGCAAAGTGTGATGGCAGAATACACATGGTTCTGCTTAGTGCAGGGGATGAGGCTAAGAAAGATTCAACAGAAAATACACGATTCTCAAGACCAGTAACCACAGGTAAGAGACACATTTGCTGTTTCACTCTTGCTTAGTTTAATCTGAACTAGTACTTAATCTTGATTGTGTTTGGTACATACTCTAATGTAATCATGTCTTATTTTTCTTTTGAATCCAAAAGACTCCATAGTAAATATGAAAACTAGACATTTCTACTGTTACTTATTGCCCAGAAGGAATAAGAGCCTTGACTAATCTAAAAACGGTTCATGTCAAAATATTCTTGTTTTAGCAATATGATCTGGGAGTCAATATTACCTCATGTCTGTGTGCCTTTAGTACCACACCAATTTTCTCATAATTCTTCTGAAAATTTCCATTTCACTTTTAAAGTACCACCTCCTTAGAGTGAATTTTAACATGTTTATAGGTCATACTACAGCCATACGTGTATTTTACAGGTCTATATTCTTTATGCGGTTGCCTCTGTAACTACTTCTCACAAAGTCATAACAGAATATTTAAGATTTTTACCATGGTATAGGAATACTGTTTTGTCTGCCTGAACCAGCATTGTTAGAAAGCACAGTTATAGTCCTGGGATAATCTATATAAATAATTTTGTAACTGCAGAAAACAAAAGCCATAATGACTGTGCTGCATTTTTGATAACTTGCATAATTTCTGCCTTCCTGCACGCAAAGTTCAGTCACAGGGCCTGCTGATATCTTAGGTGACAACAATGTCCTGCATGGACACAAAATGGATGAGCTGGTAAGCAAACTGACAATTTTTTCACAACACAGCTATAATGTGATTTGAAATGCAGAAAATCTATTTGTTATTCAAAGCTTTGAGGTCATCTAGTACTTACACTGCCTCAGAATTGTTCTGTCTGTCACTACTGCTCCGGTCCTTTCAAATGCTGGAAGCATTAATCAAAATTCAATTGTTTGTTTTAATCAGATTTCATGGATAAAGTACATTGTAGGTGGAGGGGTTGTGAATTACCTTGCAAAATGGAATTGTAAGGTGTAATTTGATCACTATAAATGAGAAAACAGTAATAATTAAAAGTGAAGAAACCTTTACCATGGAAAACATTAATTAATTGGAAGGTCAGTACAATGACTATTGTAACTGAACCATGTAAATAATGATCAAATACTCCTTTATTTCAAATTAAAAATATAGTTGATAACTGATATAGAGATGATAAAAAACTGCTTTTACTCCTGAAATTAATGGAAGAGCATTTAGTGATTTTAATAGAAACAGAAAAGTCATTTATGAATTGGATATATCTGCAAGGCTATTTGGAAAATCACACATTTACTCAACCATGAGACATAAAGTGCAGACTTCTAATAAAGCCTACAATAAACTATTTACTGTGTTGATATGTAAACATCTGAAATTCATAATTAAACTATTCCGTTAGTAACACCAGGGCAGAATCTCTGAACAAATATATAAAATGTAGAAACTGCCCAAAAATAGTTTTCAATGGAGTTTAGGGCTCTGTCTTACTTTGGGTAAAACTTTTAAGTAGCTCTTGAAATTCGAAGATTCTCACATCATGTACTGAATTGTTGCCACAGCTGCTGTCTGTCCCACATCCTGAGACATTTTGTTGTTGTTCTCTCTTTTCTAAAGTAAGACAACTGCTGCCTGTGGAGAAGGGGTGGAAAGATGCATTTCTAAGCACGACAAAATTTTGCAGCTCACATTTTAGCTGGCTGGTACCACAGCTGTGAGAAAGAGTAAAATGGGAATAGTGCCTGTTAATACAGCAAATGAGAATCAAGTGCAGATGGGGTATGGCTAACACAGGCAGTGTTGTATCACAAATCCCACTGCAGCTACTCCACTGGGTTGTACTGTCACATGAAAAGGAAAAGACACTTTCCTGTTCACTCTCTCCATCATCACTTAACCTCATCTGGAATTGCTATAAATTTTAGCACACAGAAAATGAATTATTTCTTTTTAATTTCATCAAAAAGCAGTTCTGAATAGGATTTTGAGATTTTTTCCTATAACTTCCAACATTTAAAAAAAAGAATTAAATTCCTTTTATTTAAGAAGATATGATAATATTAAAAAATGATTTTTTGGTTATGAAAGCTTATTCAAGGCATTCTTTCGTCTTAAAAAAAAAAGGAGACTGATTAAAAGCCTACTGTAAAAGTGACTTCAGAAGTTTTTAGTAATAATTTTGAGAATTCTTCATTAACCCCAGTTACAGCAGAGTTGGAGGAAGAATAACAGGCTAGGTTTAAGCATGGTTGTCTATGGACAATAATATCAAATACAGGTGAAAATTAAAGTCATAATTTGGCAAAGTACTTGAAGTGGCATGGCCAACAGTCACCTAGTACTGGCCTATTTAGAATCAGCAAGAATCCAAATATTTTGAGAGAATTTGAAAAGATCCATCTCCAGACTTTTTAACACTTTTTCTCAGAGACAGCATTTATTACTTCTGATTGCTCTACTTGAATGGTGAAACTGGAAATACACTGTAGAAGCTGAAAATAAAAACTGTAGCTAATTTTGAAAATCATGGAAATGAAAATTATTTCTCCTTCTGCATCCACTTCTAAGGAACACACTTGTAAATTAGTTATTTAAAAATGATTGTTCTTTAAGTGGATGTGAAAAAATCTTGATTTTAACAGTTTTGAGTTGTTCTTGAATAGCCTGTTCTAAAACAAGCTTGTCAGTTAAGGAAAAAAAAGATACAGTTTTATTTTTAATATGTTGAAGAGCAAAGGACATGGGATAATAGCCTCACTCTGTAGAAGCTGGTGACTTTTCTATGACATCTCTTGTTAACCTATGCTGCTTCAAGAATGAAATTTCAATTAATTCAACTCAGTTCAAGAATGAAACGAACACCTAACATCACATGCTTAGGCACAGATGTAGATACTGGTTTAGATACAGATACTGATTTCCTGCTATTCTATTTTTCATTTTCAAACAAAACCAAAAAAGAATACAATAATAAATAAAGGAGACCTACCCACAAAAGCATACAGACACCAGCTTTAACTTCTATCTCTACTCTAGAATACTTCCCTCTCAAACCAGTCCACTCTTTTTTTTGACTTTAAGGCAGTATGTTTTAAGTAGCAATACAAAAAATTCAAAATGCAACATATCTATTTTAGTAAAACAAAGATTTAGCTCAACATCAAAGAAGCCAGGACAATTGTGGCATGAGGCAGCATGAAAATTGGAGAATTTTCTTACTAAATATATTTTTCTGTTTCATCTGTACAGTGATTTCTGTTTAATTTCTCATTAACTGGCATTTGCACAACTCAGAAACGAGCAGTTTCATTAATAGCAGCAACTGAAGTTAAGACTCTCTTTTCAAAGTCTTCTCTAAGATCTGCATGAAATGCAGAGTGTAATGAAATGCAATGTTGCATTTGTTCCATCTGTGAACTTTTATGTAAAAAGGCTATTGATTGGTGATTATTTTACCTCTTTTTTCCCCTTCACCAATTAGTAGCATTTTCAGCTCCCTACCTAAGCTGTAAAATCCGTGTCAACAAATTCAGATCTTACATCAATTAAAAATTTGATAAACAATTCAGAGGTGAGCAAAACTGAAATGGAATGTGTGAATAAACAGCACAGAACTGGTGATCCAGAAGTAAAGCAGAAAGAAGAGTAAATAAACGATTAAAAGCCCCAACTCTACTGATAAGCAATATCTTAGAGAGTTAAAATCTCCTTGCTGACTCAAGCCCAGAACTATCCATAATATCTATGTTATTATACTTATCTACATTATCAAGAAATTTAGCATAGCTGATGACTTATTTTGCAACATCTTCAGAGAGAATTGCCCTGTTATGCTTTTATTTTCTGGTTAAAACCATTCCAGTCTTTCAATAAGGGGCAGAAAAGAAACCACAGGTGATTTGACAAGTCACCGAACCTGAAATACATAAAACCCATCACAACATGTCCTCCTGCAATCATAATTTAACCAGACATATTTCATACTTATTATTGTTTGTACATCGCTTTTTGAAAAGCGTATGTTTGTGCCCACGTGCACTCCTACTAAAGTTATGAGAAGGTCTATCACCAGAAAGAAAGGTCAGAAATGAGTGTTTTAAAAAGTGTCACACCATTGGATTTATCCTTATAAGGATGCAAATAAATTATCAGCTCTTCATTTTAGACATATTTAGATGAACAAGATGTGGAACTGCTACCTACTGCGACAGAAATGGGGTTAAGAAAATGGTACATTCAAGTTTTTCCCAAGGCCAGAAGAAGGCCCAAGCTGCATTGCCCTTCTCTGTACCCACCCCACAAAAACTTGTGGGATGAAGTGAGTGTGTTGGACATATTTCTAGCCCTGATAGTAAAGATTACTCTCATTTTCAATCTAAAACCAAACCATTTGTTCAGCTCACTAATAAAGTGATAAACATAAACATGTTTTCCAGCCACCTCACAGTAAACAGTCATTACTTAAGACAGTTTTTGCATTAATCAGGTCATGTTCTTAGTACAGGACCTCATTTGGCCTGAAAGAGTCCAAATTTGATGTCTCAAAACAAACTTCTGAAACTCATAGTCTTTCTCTAATACCTTCTTAGACTGGAAACTCGGTGAATATGGAAATGCAGTTTCTCAGTTTTATGGTCAAGAAACAATTATTTATGTGAGGAAATAAATCTATTTCTCTACTATCCTAAGGTCAAAAATGCTTTTCAGAGGAGAGTCTTTGCCCAAAACCAAGATTATGCTCAAAGTGGATGCAACCCTATGTACTTTAATTCATTAGTTACATGCCCACAGCAGCAAATTAAACATGTAATACCTCTCTAAGTTCCTTTGCTTCTTAGACACTAATCTATTATTGGAAACATTACAAGGTGGAAATACCCTTAGAGATTCTACCAGCTTACCTCTGATAATGCAGACTTGTTTTTACTGTTATCTTGAAATATTTAAATCCTTGTAAGACCTGTTATAAACATTTCCAAAATGTCAAATGCTACAAAACAACTTTCATTGGTATATGGTAGTCATTGCACTACCCATCCAGTTATTAAAGGAAAATAAAAAAGGAACAGGAGGAGACATAGAAAAAAAATGTGCTCTCTGTGTTTAGTTTAAGACAGACAACACCACACCTCTGCATTCTAGCAAGTTTAATGTCGTGAAGGTCACATTGGTATTTTCCATTGCTGTGCATTAAATGAATGCTGTGCCTTAAAGATCAGCTTTAAAAGTAATGGACTTTCAGTAATCCTATAAATCTATTTTGGCACTATGTAAAAATACTAATGAAGAACATTATGTTTCTACATTGTTTCTTGCATATCAGACCTTATTTAAATTCAAGACTTTGTATGATTATAAAAAGTGGTCTCTAAAACCTGAAAAATACTCCTGCTTTTTTCCTGCTGGTGGTTTTGATCTCCTGCTCTGTGTAGCACTGTGTCTGGAGTCCAGTTCACTGCAGGCAGAGCAGAGGCCTCCAAGCAGAGAAGTTTGTCAATCAGCTTTGGTGCACAGTACACTTAGGACAGAGCCATGTTTGAGTTTACAAAGCTGCCTGCTTGGCTTGCATCTCATCAATCAAGGGGATGTGTCTCCCTGGAAATATACCAACAAATAAATTTCACTCTTTTCAGCATGATTTTCTACAGCTTGAGATGAGCCAAAGCCTGTGTATTTGAAAATACCTAATTTTGAGGAAGGAATAGTGAAACTTTTTCATCTCTTTTCAGCTTCTACTTTCAAATTCTTGTCAATGTTCTGTTGATTTTGTTTGAGTAGAATGCCAGAAGTATAAACACAAGAAAAAAAAGTTAAACAAAGACACAACCTGCAGCTCAGGGAATCGATCTGCTCTGATTCCTTATGCCATTCTCATGTGCCTCCAGGGTAACGAGCAGGGAAAATGTGTCTGTAAGAAGAGAGACCTAAGCGATGATTAGAAAATATCAATAAGAGAGTGAAGGAATTCTTCCATGTATACAAAAGTCCTTTAAAGTTCTTGCCTGCAGGTTACACAGCAGGAAATGTAAAATCAAGCAAATTAATAGAGACTGATAGCATCGCAATGGCATTGCATCATTTCTTTCAAGTGGTGTGGTGAGCCATAGCATGCTCTGTGATTTACATGCAGAGCATGTTTTCCTGCTTGCCTTGTTCTGCTTCCTTTGTTACCCATTGTTTCGACCTCTTTTGTGATGTATTACATAGGTCCTGGCAGTGTCACTGGAAGAGCCCCTGGTTTCTCTGAGCGTCACCAAGCACGTTCTGAGAGACATGTTGTCAGTGGGACACAGTCTAAAGACCTTTTGAAAGCATGGGCATATATATTTGGACTTCTAATAAAAACAGAAGAAAAAGTTAATATGGAAAATGAAGATGAAATTGCTAAAAAAATTGCAGAAAGGTTTGGCATGGTCTACAAAAATAGTGTGCTTTATCACTTGCACACTTCAATTTAATGAGAATAGTGTGATCTAAATTATAATCAATTGAAATACAATAGTATTGTGAACAAAACCAAAGTGAAAAAAAAATTAAAGAAAAACCAAAATGGATAGTAAGCGAATATTTTAATTGTGAGGGTGGGAATTTGGGGGATCAAAAAGCTATGGCCTAGGTGAGGTGACTGGCTAAGTGACTTTCAGCAGTCAAGAATGCTCTTTGTTTTCCCACCAGTAACCTTGATTTCAGTCAATGTGAATTATACATGCACACAAACAGAGTAAGAGTAAGGATTTGAACCAAGTTTGCTTAAAGTGTTACTATCTTTGTCATTTGTATAGGAAATCTATATTATTTTCCAGACAATGTCAAACATTAAAGAATGATTATTGGTTTATTTTTCTTTTGTTCTATTTTTACAAAGCCGTAACCAGTTATTTTAATATCACATAAAAAAGAATTATTTTTTTATGCTCTGTATTCACCTAAGATAGTTAACAGATAATAAAGGAAATATTTTTTTCATTGTCATCTATATTTTTTTGCTGCTGAGAAACACCAAGTGAATTGTCACATTATTTTTCTATCTCATAAATCCTTACTAATTCCAGAATATGTTGGTGCCTCATACAGGAAATAATATGCACTTAGAAATGGTCATGAACCAGGACTACTCTAGAAAGACAGCTGAACCAAGCAAGGTCTCTGCCTCCAGAAGGGGGTAACACATGCATGAATCTGCAGATTCAATTCTATAGTCAACCATACAACTTCATTGAAAAATACTAGAAAATTATTTCTCTGGTGGGGTTTTTTTGCCTTTCTAGCATTATATGCAAAACTCTGCACAAACATACACTCAGCAACTTCTCACACAGGTCATCTTGTGAGGGATCGATTCGGGATCTGAACATTAAGCACTCAGCAAAAGCACTGCTTGATTTAAGGGAATAATATAGCTCATTGCCAGAAGTCCTTGTCTTTTTCTCTGTGAATGAGAAATTGCTAATGGTAGAAAAAGGGGCCTGATCATCTCTTTTAAGATAGATTACATGTGCACAGATAGACCCTTGTGTATTATGTCATTGAAGTGCTTCCTCTACACCCAACAAAAGATTTGGAGGACTTGACTGCCAGCAATATCTCCTTAGCACTAAATACATAAGTAATTAATCAGTTAAAACTGCTGAATCTTTTTAGGAATGAAGGCTTTCCAAGACAGAAATCTGGGAAGTTTTTACATAGGAAAGAGACAAGTTGCAGTAGTTTACAGAAACATTAAATCATGTAAACATTATTGTCACAATAATTGCTATTCCCGTTGTAAATACTTTCACAGAGTAAATGCACCTCCTGTCACCCATCGTGACCCAGGCTGCCGTTCTGTTCAGATCTGTGCCATGCTAGAGGCAATAAAATGACCCCTGCTCCAAAATCCTTACTGCCTTCATCCACATTATCTGAACTGACTGTTCAGCTTTGAGAACTGCCATGTCCTTGGTATGTGTTATTTTTATTGGTGTACTATTTACATGAACAAAACAAAGTTAATAATGATGTGCCTGGAACAAGATATACCAAGGAAAGAAGTACTGGATGAGATGACAGAAACTGTCAAAGGGAGAGCCTTTGCATCTTTAAACACGACTAACAAGAAATAGTTTTCTTTGGTTCTGATCTCAGTTTGTTTCCTAAGTCTCAGTGTAAGACTGGGAAGGGGAGGGAGGGAAAAAGAGGGGAGGGGAGAGGAGAAGAGGGAAAGCTGTTTTATTGCCAGAAAACAATATTGTGTGAAAAACATTATTTCCCATAGAAAAATAAATCAAAACAAAAAAAAAAAAAAAAAATCAGGTTCTCCGTAAACCTCAAAGTGCAATTTATTTGTTTTATCAGGAAGCCAGAGGTCAAAACCTCATGACCAGAGGGCTGCAGGAATGTGCTATGCAGAGTGCTGCTGCTATGGCACCTCTGCTCACCTCTCCAAAGGTGGCTGTCTTGAATCCTTCAAGGTAGCAAAAGGGAATAAAAGGAGAGAGTTTAGAAATCAGATTAGTTGATTTGAGATGTTTTCACTACACGGAAATTAAGGTGATGGAGGAGAGATTTTACAGGACAAGTTAACCAATATTCAGTTTCTTTACATGTGCGTGTTTGTTTCTTCAAGTGTTTGTAAGATGAAGCTTGAAAGTTTATGACTGTGTGCTAAAAAACACATAGATATAATTCAGTGCAGAACTTTCTTGATTTTGGTTCTTTTCTTCACATCTCAGCGAGAGAATCCATAGAAGAAAATTATTGGTCAAGGTGATCATTGAAATGTAAGTTTCTTCTGTGATAATTTGAAAATATTTATGTTTTCATATAAACCCAATGGGTTTATATCCAGAATGGCTTCTAAAAGAAGTTTCAGAAAAACTCTGCTGTAACAAAGATACTAATGTATAGGTGTGAAATACTGTCCTCCTCTGGACAAAGACTGTCCTATTCCAATTGCAGGATCCTGTTGTCCCCTTGTTTCCCTGCCCAGCAAACCTGTCCTTAATTGTGGGAGCTGATTTTTCTACTTCAGACTTTAGACTTCACTGGCTTTTCCTCTGCTTCTCAGAAAAAAATTAACAAAGAAATTAATATTTCACAGAACCAGACAGATTGTAAAAATAATGAGTGCCAAAATAAAAACACACTGAAGTGTTTTACACCTGTTTAAGCTTCATTTTAATTTCACTTTGTAGAATATGGGTTTAATTAAAATTATGATTAAAAACAAAATTATATGGAAAATTTTATTGTGTTCTTAAATATTATCTTTTAAAATTGCCTATGGAAAATTCTCAAAAAAATTCTTCCAAGTGATTTTTTTTAATGGAAAAAAAATATTATTCTAGTATTTGCCACAAGTTACTATGGTAGCAAAACAGCAATCAGTGCTACTGTAAGACTAGACTAATGTCATTCTGTGTGATTAAATCTATTTCAAAGCAACTAGACAGTATCCATCCTAATGCTCTTAAGTTATTAAGCATTTTAATTTCATTTAAAAATAACATGCAGATTTTTAATTTCAGGAGATAATCAGAGCCTGCTGGAGCAATGACGGTGTCTTCATTTATATTATAGAGGAAGTAAACATATGATCAAGCGAGTCAGATGAACTTAGAAGAGAAATCAAAGGCACAGAGACACAGGAAAATGTTACCAGACAATTGCAGCTGTGGCAGTTGGTTTAATTCATTTGAGACAACACAAATCACAGTCTGGAGCTGGGCCAGGCAGGTTTGCTCCTCAGAGGAGAGTGTTAACTACCTGCAACCCAGTTATAGACCCCAGAGCATTGCCTCCTCCTTCCCACAAAGCTCTCCATGAGGACAGAGCACCCCCACTCCTGATGGGAGGCAAGAGCTGCTCCTGTACCACCACCTCCTTTTGCAGAGCTTTGGGCAGAAGCCACTGCCTTGCAGTGCACCGGTGGCACAAGAAGTCATAGAATCACAAAATGGGTTTGGTTGGAAGGGATCTCAATGATCATCTGGTCCCAACACCCCTGCCATGGGCAAGGACACTTTCCATTAGCCCAGATTGTTCAAAGTCCCGTCCAACTTGGCCTTGAACACTTCCAGGCATGAGGCATCCCCAGCTTCTTTGGGAAACTTCTTTCTGTGCCTCACCACCATCACAATAAAGAATTTCTTCCTATTACCTAACCCAAACCTACCCTCCATCAGTGCCCATGTAAAAAGTCCCTCTCCCTCTTTTTTCTAAGCCCCTTTAAGCCACCCTCTCTTCCTCTCATGGGATTTGTTGTGACAGTATTACAAGCCCCCCTTCCCTTACCCTCCATTTCAGCCATGCAGGAGGCACAACTTCTGCCAGGGACCGGGCCTGGGGTGCCCATCGCTGCTGAGCCCCAGTGAGGGTTGTCCCTATAGAGCCATAGAATAGGTTAGGTTGGAAGGGACCTTGAAAGGTCATGTAGGACACTACTTGTCTGTTTAAACCTACATATTGTAAAAAAGTAGTTTGTGAAACTCACCTACAAATCTAGGCAAAAGCCTACCAAAATCAGTAAAATTCTCTGTGGTGGGACATCTTAATGCAGTAACCTCTATGCAGCACATCAGGTTATTGATTTGTTGTTTCTGGGGTTTTTTTAAGGCAGATGTTTATTACTGTGCCTAGTGTCCCCAACAGCATTTTAAGCTTGAGATACACTCAGAAAAATATCCTTAGAATGACAAAAAGTAAGACATGGAGATAGAAACGCACAGTTGTTTTAAGGTTGCTTGTTTCATCTGCCTCAGAAAGGGCAGCTGTAGGGACACTGTCATCTGCTGGTTTTCTCTGTTCTGAGTACCTACATCCAAGTCCTATAAACTGGCTGAGTGACCTTTGTTTTAGTTCCATTTTGGTATCCAAGACAGTGATGTGGGGCACAAGTACCTGCTCGGCTTTCTGAAACTCCAGTGCTCAGCACAAGAGAGTGACCCATGGTTAGTCAGAAGCCTTTGCTCACCGACCATGACTCCACATTGATGACCATGGTGTTGCTAGGAAGGAGGCAGAAGCATGGAGGAATGAGAGAAATTGTAAAGAGTTAAAACCAGATTTATTTGGTCTAACCTTCATTTAAACTGCTGCTGTTGTCATGCTTTAATGTACTTACTTCAGGTACCATCACTTTCAGGTCATCACAGGTTGTTTTTTCTGCTGTTTCACTTCCTGGCTGAGTACATTCACACATCAGCATCCACTTCTGAACCTTATCAGTGCTTTACCCATTTTTGCAAACATTGCCAAAATTCTTTCTTAAGCTCTAAAACTCAGAAGTATTTTGCTTGAAGTTTGCTGCTTCTATTTCAGACTTGAAGGAGGCTTTTTTGTCCAAAACATTGTCTGTTTTCTTTCCAATTAAATTGCTTGGTCTATAAAAGATATCACTTACAAGCCTTGTCCTGCTTTAAAAAAATCAGTGTGTTTCCATGTAAGTTTTAATATTAGAAGCAGTGTTGTTTCCTGTGGCAATACACAAGATAATTGAAATTAATATTCCTCGAGGCTCCTGCATTAGTTAAAAATCATCAATGATCAAAATAGCAGAGATTTCTGTGTATTTAAAGTAGGCATGATATACTTCTAGATATTATAAAATCCTTTAGCTAACCCTCCTGAATATTTTTTCCTCTGAACACAGACACTCCAAGCCACAGGTGCTGTCCGGACAGTAGAGGTGGGATGAGTTTCAGGTTGACTGAATTCACTGCAATTTTTTGAAAAGCTGCTGCCTACAGAATGTGTGGGCAAAAGAATGTTAAAGCAAGGAGACAAAAATTAATTGCAAAAAGTGAATGGCATAAAAAATATTTGTCTGTCCCATTCACGTGTGGCTGTGCAGATCTGGAAGAGAGGAAGATCTTGTCAGGCTGGGGAACATGCAAGACCTGGTTAAAGTTTTTTCTGGCTATGGTGTCCCAAAGACTCCAGTGTCTACCATGCTGTATCAGGCTGCAAGCTGCTCTATTTTCTCCTTTTCTGGCGTTAGCAAGAAGCAATCTCTTGAAGGAACATTTTGGATATCCTCATATTTTTCCTAGACCTCCTTTCTTCATGGAAGCACCTGACCCTTGGGTTTATATTTCTCTAATAACACAAAAAAATTACTCAGCTTAAAGGAAATTTCAAAATGATTACTAGTATGATTGGTATTGATGAAGCAGTAATACTATTTCTGCTTCACAAAATGCATGTATTAATTCATCTCTGGCTCCAAGAACTGTGCTGCTAAAAAATTTAGCTGAAGTTTTATTGAGAGGTTTTTATGACTGACAAAATGTGTATTTCATATAGTCAGGGTGTTTCTGTCACAAATCCTGAATATTTTACTGCCAATATTCAATCTCTTAGAAAAATTAGCTCCATAAAAACAGTCATAAAACAACAGTAAAAGGAATTTGTCTTTACATGAAAATATATATCTTGAAACAAATAGTTTTAAGCAAGGAAGAGGAGATTTACAAAAGCATTGCTTCACTCACCATACAATTTCTTCTTTTTAATTATAACTGTCAGACTCTGTCTAAGAACATGAGAATTCAATTTGCTTAAATATGAATTTTATAAGAATGAAAATGGATTAAGAAAAAATAAAGACGTTCCATCTGTCTAATATGAGATATTTCCTCAACTGATAATCTTGGTGATTAATGAACTGAACAACTACATTTTGTTTCTAGGGTTTTGGGGTTTTTTTACAGACTGACAACTGTTAGCTGTCACTTTGAGGCACTGCAAAATTACATATGGCAGCTGTTCATTAAGAAGATGATTAAAAAAATCACTTGCAGCACTCTCTTTTTAAATTTATCCCCGTTTCAAGTATTATTTTGTGATTCATTGTCAAAGAGATAGCTGTAGGCATTATAAA
This sequence comes from Mohoua ochrocephala, assembly GCA_013398855.1. Lineage (NCBI taxonomy): Eukaryota > Metazoa > Chordata > Aves > Passeriformes > Acanthizidae > Mohoua > Mohoua ochrocephala. The sequence goes on along the minus strand of VZTA01008990.1, from coordinate 18,271 downwards.
CATTACAAACTATTGTGCTTCTCAGAAATTGATGGGGGAAACAATATGATGTTTGTATGCAGCAATTCCAGGAGAAGTAAAACTCCCATGGTTTTTCATATAGCACTAGTCTATTATGTACTAACATTCTGTAGTGTCTTATATTTCTAACAAAAGTAAGATATATAAAACTTTTTAAATGTATTTGTCTTGGTTAAGTCACAGAATCACAGACTTATAGAATTACTTGGGTCAGAAGGGACTTTAAAAATCATCCCAAGAACGGGAGCACCTTCAGTAGATCAGTTTGCTAAAAGCCTCACTCCATCTGGTCTTGAACACTTCATGCGTTCAAGTGTTTAAGGTATATTTTATAAAGTTTATATTTTGATGAAGCAAACTTAATTGTTCTTCATTCAAGTAAAATGGACATCTCTGTCAAGGAAGGATTCAGATATTCAATCCACCCATACAGGTACCAAGTGAAGTCTGTTGGATGTATCTGACCATCCAGCTGGTAAACTGACAGCTATTCTGCCAAAATATACCATCTCTAGCAAAAAGAATCCACAGTTTGCACTAAGCCAAGTTCAAATCATATTCAGTGAATCATATTCAGAGTGGCATTATGGCACCTGTCATCAAGAGAACATATCTAAGTGTTCTTGAATCAGTAGTTGCTGTGATACCTATAGTGGCAGTACAGATATGTTCCCCCAGAAAGTTGAACTCAACATAATCTGTAGCTAGAGTCATGTAGTCATGTCTCCTAAATAAGTACACTTTTTCTGCTTCTTCATGTACAAGGAATAGTCCCTAAAACACATAGCTGAAATAAAGAAAAATAACAAAACCAAAACAGCAAAAGAAAAAAAAGCATTGTCTCAAAAAAATATTTTCTCCTTTTGATATATTCTGCATTCTGAAGAGAGCTAACTGAAAAATATATTTCCCTTTTCTGCTGCACATAAGTAATTTCAACATTGCCTGAAAAATTTCATTTCAAATTCTAGTTCCGTGAAAGAATAATGATCCTTTTTGTATGCTAGATTTCCAGTCCTGGAAATTTTAAATTCTCTCTTCGCAGTGGTAGAATAGCAATGGGATGATTCTAATGTGAACTTTCCTATTTTCTTTTCTTCTTTCTTAGTAACAAAACAATAGTTTAGAGTGTGACACATTTTTGAGAAGCCAGAGCTATTGATTTCAATTCCTCCAGTGAAAGGTGAGGTGTGAATGTAAGAGATGTAAGAGAGCTCAGGGCTCTCATACCCCTGAGTGAAAAAGTCATTCCTGTTCTAGACTCTAGAACTTCTAGACTAGGTGCACAATAGAAAAAAAGAAAAAAAACCAGTCTGAAGCTCTGAAAAGACAGTACCATCTGTTTGTAAGGTGGTACTGAATACAATTCCTGTTTCTCTGTTTGCTCTTTGCTCAGGAACTGGAGCCAGCCTTGCAGTGATTTCTGATGCACGATTTCTGTGTCCTGTTGGATTCTCTGCCTCACTGGGAGCAGGCAACACTGGAAACCATCAATGGCAAATGTATGTCATGAGTAAGGACTTGAAAGAAGGCTTTTTTATGAATAGAGGGTTGTTTTCTTTTTCTTGTGCAGGTGAATGGCAATAGTTGAATTCAAAACCTCTTTAAGATGTTTGACAATTGAATAGGAAAACCTGCGAAGTCCTTATGAAAACAATGTCTTCCTAGGCACCCTTTTCAGTGTACTGACAGCAACCATAAATAGCAGAGCAGGCTGACAAAATTTCTGGAAGTGCCACATACTCACTGTACCCTGCGTAACTCCTGATGATCAACCAGAAAAGGGAGAGCAACTTCCTTCCCCCTTACAGGAACTACTGCTGTAACATCACAGCAAAAAAGAAGCAATCTCAGAGCTCAACCTTGTTTCAAAGTGGAAACTCATTTCACTTATTTGGACATTCTAATCTCCCCATGTAAGATTTGTGCTGTGGAGTATTTGCCTTTCTGTTGTCCCTGACTGTGCAATCTGGCCATCATTTCTGAACACAGATGTGCCCAATCACCCAAACACCCCATGAAGTTTTTTCTCAAAACATTGAGTGAGGATCAAGAGGCCGTGAAGGACTTTGGCATTTGAACTTTTAGAAAGACGGGGACCTAGAAAATGAGAGCTGACATGCATATCAGTCATAAAATTTTTTAATATAAATCTTTCATATAGATGCAGGTGACGTCAAGCTTTACTGAAAAAGTAATGATGTCTTATAACTTATTCTTTTAAGGGAAAAAAGACAGTCTTCTCCCAGGTGAAAACTATGAAGACATGGTTGTGCTTCTTGTTTCCTGCTGGCTGTGTTTAGATGATTCCCCATTCAGAACGCGTGTCTGAAGCTCCTTTCACTCTCTTTCGAGGAACCTGGGGCCTAACTCTTTAATATACTTTGGTGATCTCATAACTAATGCAAAGGTATTGCCATCCAAAGCCTAGAGCTACTTCAGAAGGAAGGAAAGACCCCTCTGACTCTGGTATCTAAAATGCTTTACACCTGTTAATTTCTATGGCAGTTGGGCCCATCAACACCCTTAAAACTCTTCTTTGTTTTTACTAGGTTAAAAAGTCTGGCTGAATTCTCTTTTCTCTCTATAATCTTTCATTATAGTATTTTAGTTTTATGTCCAATGTCTATTTTGTATCATTAGTGAAAGTTTTAAGACTTATAGTGTAGGTTATACACCTTTAAATACAGCCCGCAGGGTATATTACTTGAAACCTTAAAGGTGGTGACTTTCGTAACCTCCCAGCTTACACAGACCATACTGCCTCCACTCGAATGCCATCAAGTTATTTTAAGACAATGTGCATATGTTAAATTAATCACCTTAATTGTAAGCAAATTTAGAATATTTTTAAGCTTAATTTCTACAAGTGAGAGTATTTATTTAAGGCATCAACGAAAGTTTTGCTGCTGTTTTTTAAATAGCTTCACAAATTGAAGGAAACATTTAAAAAAGAAGGTGATAATGTTTCCCTATTCTTGCTTCAGGCACATAAATGTTATTTCCTCTGCAATGTCATGTATTGACCATCTGAATCTTGATAAATCAGAAGATAGATTGCAGTGGAGCTCTATGTATTTAAGTATCAAGCTGATCCATAACTTTCACAGCAACCAAAAGCCATTTCTTGTCAGTGCTGTCCAGAATATATCCTGACAGTTCAGTGGGAGTTTCAGTGCCATTTATTTTCAAATCAATACTCAATTACTAAGAGGAAGATTCACTCCCTTGCCCATTTTCAAGATGAAATTATGGACTAGAGCAATAACACTTAGTCAAGGCAAGCCACTGTCCATTAACTCATGATGCTACCAAAAAGCCATCCAGACACTTTATTAAAGCTCAGTCTTTTTTCAGCTTTTAATTAATCATTGTGAAAAAGGCCTTTCACATTGTGACTGATGACCAGAGAAAACAATTTTCTCCTAACTGCCTTTTAATTTCAACTCTGGGAGTGCTCATTGACTGAATCTCACAACAACCCATCAATGCTAGTTTTTAATGTGTTTTCTCCTTTGTTATTGAGAAGAATGGAGTGGCAATGAGGCTTTGTGCTCCTCTTCATAACTCAAGTAATTGATTCAGTAAATGCCTCACATTTACTAGTGGATAAAAAGTGCTGTCAATGTAGATAGTAGGTACTATATAAATTACTCCATTAACAGGAAATAAAGCTATTTACAATTTTTTAAAGTGTAAAGTGTAAGTGGCTTTAAAAAAAAGAAAGGAGTACTACTTCTTACATGTCTGTATGAGCTTTTTTTTCTGTAAATACTAGTAATAGGATATAAAGGATCAGGAAAAGATTAGCAGACTAAGGCTGCCATCCTGCAGCACTGTGCCTATGTGAGTAGCCTATTGCAAACTATTCTTCTTGAAGAAGATGAGCACTAAAGTAACTCTTGTGGAAAAACTCAAAGTACTCCTCAACAGTGGTCATGTAGCATAAATGTTGCTTTTCTTTTCAGTTATTTGCACACTGGACACTGGAGGATAAGAGATGAAAGAGAATTTGCTGAGAAAAGAAAAAAAAATTGAATTATAAGCAAAGAGATGCGTTATATGTTTGCAGAAGCAAAGCATTCACTGAAACTCCTTTGTGTCTTCCAGAAATAGAATTTTCCTCTACATTGGACAGTGATTTCCAGGAAATGCATACCTGGTAAAGCAGTGCTGTCATCACAGAATGGCAGACAGGATATAATGCTACACGTAGATACACTTTGTATACTACTGCTGTTCTAAAACAATAACGGATTCTTGGAAGAGTTTTATCTATATATATTTTATGTAAAGATTTTTTTTTCATGTAAGCCTATATTTTTGTACTCACTTGCAAATAAAAAAATCACTCAATTCACAAATGTTCACAAATGGCAATGTAATAAAATATATTACGTTGATATCATGAATAATACAGCAATAATGGAACAGATAACTGCAGCATCAGATATGACTGTTCTAAGATCATACCTTAAAGATTAGGTACCTTCTTAACTTTGAACCTTCTTAAATTTTTCTGGAGGTATTCCTTCAGAAATACTTGTATGAAGGTAGGTCTATTGATTAAAGACCAATTGCATTGCAAATTATGAAACATGCCACAACAAAGTGTTCTATCAAAACAATCCAGATTGATGAAGCTTGACATAGACAATGGCCTATACGTGAAAAAAACCCATAAACATAAGAGTCTTGGTCTCATTTAGAAAGGATTATCTGTAGATATTTTACAACACATAAGGCACATTCATTTTCTGGCACAGTGAAAGTGAAAGGAAAAGTTAGCTATTTTATCAGTGCACAGTAGAAGAATAACTGGAAATACAGGAAAGATTCACAGAAATTAAAATAGTGACAGTCTATTTGTGAGGAATCAAGCAGTTGAGAACCCTTCCTAAACCAGAAGGAGGGACAGCCACGGACTGCAATGGGACATGGATAAAATACAGAAAATCCCCCTATGTAGGGATTAGTATTGAACACGTAATCCCTGGTCCTAGTTAATCAGCAGTTCAAGATAACTGTACTTTTTTGCAAAGATGAATAAAATTAGATATTAGTCAAGCAGTGACTTTTTGCTGGAAAAAAAATATATATGTTTAGTAGAGTCTTCATGACACTAGAACAGGTTCAACAGGGAAGCTGTGGTTCCACGTTGCTGGTAATGCAAGGCCAGGGCTTTTAGCAACCTGATCTGGTTGAACATGTCCCTGCCCATGGCATGGGGATTGGAACAAGATAATTAAGGTCCCTTCCAACCCAAAGCATTCCATGATTGTGTGGTTCTGTTTTATTACCAGAAGCTCTAAATTCCAGCACTATTTCTCCCAATTTCTTGTTCATCAAAATATAACAGATTTTCTTTTAGAATCCACTTTTTGTACAGTTTAGTTCTATTATCCATAACAGACTGAGCACAGTTTCTCAGACCTTCCGAGGCTGAAAGTATTAAATAAATGGACCTTTTGTCCCCTCCATGTAGGAAAGTCACAAAACAGACTTGTCTGTTTGATTATCATTACAGTGCCCTGCTCTAAACTTTGGATAACATCTTCTGGCTTCATGATTCTCTCATTTACCACAGAAAGCAAAAAACATTCCCATGCCCTTAATGTTGCATGTGGAAGTATTCGGTATATTGTGTGTAGTCATTTAATATTCATTCTCCCAGTATGGAATAAGACAATTAAATGAGATTTTTCCAGAGGTAGTTAATTTTATGAAGCCACATAATGCAGATCCAGAGAGCCTACCAACAAGGAAGGGTCAACTTTTGTGATATCCCAGATGATGCTGGGACTCTCACACAGCTTGTGTGTGCAAGCAGTGATGGATTCTGCATTTGGTGAGATCACTAGTACCCATCATGCATCAGTGCCCTTAGAAACATCTGTGAGGAATTCATCTAAAGTTGTATTCACACAATTATTCCTGAGTTACCATGGCAATTCTCAAGAGAATCTCTGAAAAGGATAACATTGCTGAAGTGAACTTGGACACCTTATCCTGAATTGTGAAGTTTAGAGGTCAGAAGTTCACTACCAGGCATCGTATTTAAAAAGCTTTCTCTGAACAGGAGAATCAACATTGTGTTCAGTACCAAGGAATGTTAGAGACTAAAATATTTTGTCTGTCTTGGTTAACAAGAATCTTCACTGTTCAATCTCTACCCTACTTTATAGTTATGTTCTTTAAAGTAAAGAAAGTACTCCAAAAGTTCTATTTTAGTGTCGAATCCTTTGAATAAAATAGACAAAACTGAATCTCTGCATTATATGACTGTTGGTGTATAAACCAAAATTATTGGCTGTCAAGGTGATTATTACATGTTCCTTTTCACTGTGTCTTACTTTACAACACTTATTTAAGTATCACTAAATCACTGCTTTGTGCCATTTCACAGAATCACAGAATAGTTGTGGCTGGAGGGTATCTCGAGAGGTCATGCAGCCCAAGCCTCTGCTCAGAGCAGGACCACCTAAAGCAGTTTGTTTGTGGCTGTGTCTTATTGCTTTTGAATGTTTCCAAGGCTTGAGACTTCACAACCTCTCTAGGTAACCCCTTCAAAGATTTGACCACACTTACAGTAAGAAGCTTTTTCATATGTTTTTAATCTCGAACAGGAATCCCAAGTTGTTTCTGTAAAGTTGCTTTCCAACCAGTCAGCCCACAGCCTATCCTGCTGTATGAGATTATTCTTCCCAAGGTGAAGAAGGATTTTTGTATTTTCCTTTGCTGAACTTAATGAGATTCCTGTCAGCCTATTTCCACAGCTTGTAAATGTCCCTCTGAATGGCAGCACAACCACCTGGTCTATCATCCATTTTATCCCCTTTGGTATAGCCTGGAAACCTGCACTCAGTTTCATATCCAAGTCATTAATGAAGATGTAAACCAGTGTTGGCCCCCAGTACTGACCTTGGAGTGCCTGGCATCCAGCTGGACTTCATGCCTCGGATCAACCCTCTAGAGCCAGCTGTTCAGGCATTTTTCAGTCCACTCAATTGTTCATTTACCAACTCTGAACTTCATTAAAGTTTGTCAATAAAGACATTATTGAAGACAGTGTTGAAAGCCTTACGAAAGTCAAGAAAACCAATATCCACTGCTCTGCCTTTACCCACCAAGCCTCTTTTCTTTTATTGAAGAAAATTCTAAGGTCTGTCACGGAATCATAGACTTTTTTTAAGTTGGGAAAAACCTCTAAGATCATCAAGCCCAAACAATGGTGAGGTGTGATTTCCCCGTTGTGAAACTATTTTGACTACTCCCAGCCATCACTTCCCCTTTAAACATTTCAGAACTGTATTCAAAATTGTTCATTCCACCATCATCCCCAGTATCACGGTAGGCTGACAAGCCCATGGTTTCCCTATCTTCCTTCTTGCCCTTGTGGGACATTTGTTTTATTCCAGTCTTTGGGAACCCTCCCCAGTTGCCATGACTTTTCAAAGCCAATCAAAAATGGCTTTCAGTGACATTGGCCAACGGTTTCACTACTTGCTGTAAATAGTTTAGACTGATGTTGATCGCCGCGTCGGCTCCCCTCGAGCCACCCCTCTCGGAGGGAATCTGCGGCTGTCCTGCAGC
>VZTA01008990.1:0-10607 GCA_013398855.1 Mohoua ochrocephala | reverse complement strand
TCAGGGTTTATAAGGGGAACAGGGCAACCAATCAGGGAGGGGCAAATGGGCGGAGGGAAACTTGAGGGACAACCGGGGAACAAATCGGAACTGGGGAAGGAGGGACTGGGTAGGGAGGAGCCAATGGGGTGTCGAAGTGAACAGAACTTTTGAGAACATAATGAATATTTAACAGGGGACATACATATTGAACAGAGGACATACATAATAAACAGGGAATACAAACACGAGGGGGGAACACACATATGTGGAAGTGGTCCAATGACCACGAGGGCGGCTGCAGCCCTCCAGAGGGCTGAGGCACTGCCACAATTGATGAAGACCATGAGCCCTTTCTCTCTTGCAAAATGGAGATGGATTATTACTGATATGGTCTAGTCTTCACTACACTACACATAAACGTATTTTAAATTATACCGTAGTTTCTACTGTGTTAATCTTAAAATATCAATGCGGAAAAATCTGTGCTATGAAAACTACAGAAGAGTTTCATATAGCATGTATTTAACAGCTAGACTGAATCAAAGTGTATAATAATCTCTAGGATTTGGAAAATTTTTTAAATTATTTCACATCAGAAAATTTAACTCAATTCTAGTAAATATTATTGCAGAAGGTCAGGTGTAACAAGACCTCATTTATGTATTTTCAAGAATATAGGAATTAAATGTGTTTGGGTTTGTTTTTAGAAACTTTTGAGCATTGCTCAGAGGTCACTCAAGTGTCAGATTTGTCTTAGAAACACCTGACAAAGTTCCACAGACCAGGTTACATTCCCATCTTTCTTGGCATTTGATCTGGTGGTAAGGCAGAGTTTATGAGAGAAGTTGCAGATTATGTAGATCTTCTCTACCTGAGCTCCTGTCAGGGCAGCACATGTCATCTCATCATGCACTTCCACCAGCCAACTCTGCTTCCAGCTGTCTGCTGTCGGTCAGGAACAGCAGAGTTAACACAGAATGTGTATATCCATCAGCACAGTCACTATTTTACAGTTTCTAAATGAAAAGACTAGTTTTTAACCCATCAGAATTGAGAATGATAGAACTATTTTAGAAATTATTTTCAATTAGATAATAAAAAGCCACTCATGTTACCCTTACATGGTAATTCTAAACCATGTTTTTAAACAACCTTTTTATACAGATTTGCCATAAAAGATAGCTGCATTTGGAGTAGTGCTACATGGAGTAGATACTTACTAGCCATTTTGAAGCTTTATCTTTTTTCAAAGCTTGTTTAAACAATGTTTTTGAGACACAGCTAAAATAGCACAGTTGATTGGTTACTGATGGCTGTATACTGTAGACAATTAACTTTCAGACAGCTACATTTGACAGCCATGTGGCATGGCAGGTTACTCCAACTAATGAAACAGAGGAACAGAGATGTAGTATAGAACATACATCTCAAATGTGGAGGTAGAAGAAACTGATTCTAGGTCACCAGGGACAGGTAAATGAGTAAAAAGAGGAGACAAAACTCTTGTCAGACATACATTTATATTTGAATCAGTATCTATGCCATCTAGCCCATGTCTTTTGAAGGAATCATCTCATCTAAATCTGCTGTAAAGGCTAGATTTATATCTGTCATTCCTGACAAATGTTTGTCTCACCTGTTCTTAAGGGTTTCCAAGGAGGCAGACTCCTTAAACTTTTCGTGCCATCTATTCCGGTCATTAACTATCCATTTCGTCAGGCAGTATTTCTTCTTATCTAAATTTGAATTTGTTTTGCTGCAGTTTAAGTACCAGCAATACTTCTTGCCTTCTCGAGTCAGGACGTAGAAAACAAATTGATTTCAGCAGTTTCCATTTCCATATTTGAAAAGTATTATTGAAGATGGGATTCAGCACACTTACATGGTGCCATCTACACGTGGATTCCCATGCATGATGTATATGTCAGCTCTCATTGCAGTTAATTATAAAGTGGGATTCCTTAGACAATACAGAATGCTCAGGTGGGAATGCCAGATATGACAGGTTCTACTATGCCCTCCTGGAACATCAGCTGGAGGCAGGACATATCGAAGCTTTTAAAACAGTGCTGAATTCCCAGGTTTGGCTGACTGATTTAGACCCTTAACCAATACGACCAACAATACAGTAAACAGAGAGCTGCATTGGTAAAGAGCAGTGTTATTTAAACCTGTAAATAAAAAAGAAGTTCAGTATATTGTTCTCTTAGCATTTTAAAACCATCTAAACAGCAGATGTTATGTCTGTGGATTACACAGAGAACATTAGGATGAGCAAACCAGGACAGCTAATTCTCTAAGCTTAGCAAAGAAATCTTGCTGAGTTGTAAGACAGTCTTTCATTGCCTATCATCTCTGAATAACTAAAACATGTTCCATATTGTGCCATTTACTAAATTAACAGATTAAAAGTAATTTATGAACTTGAATCACAACACTAAGATTGGAAAAACTAATCACATTAGTAATTTTAGCACTGTGCAACAGGAAACGCACTGATGTTGGCAGTGTAGAACCCTGAATGTTAAAAACAAATAAAGAAATAAAAATTAGCTTGAAAAACTTCTGGAGATAAACGACTCTTCTATAATGAATTTTAGAATTAATTTAGGGAAAAAATTTATGTTAGTTTGACTCTTAACTTGAAGTGATATAAAAACTTAGAGAAACCACAAAGACTTCAAAATCACTGGTTTCATAAATTGCCTTATTTATTTGATAGTTTTGAAGATCTGTGTCAAAATTTGACTACATACATAACTTTAAAACATGATATTGAAATAAATTCGCATTTAGTGCAATTGGGCTATCTTTCTAAATTCTTAACAATATTTGGTATATGATGTACTGGGTTTTAATAATACTATATTATTTTTGAGTTTCTGCAGTGTCACATTGACTTAAAAAAACACAACATAATTTATAACAGAGTAGAATAAAAATTTTCATTTTTAGCAGGTTATAGAAGAGAACATTTTAAATTCATGGAAATGACTTATGGCCTTTTGAAAAATCTCCCTTCCCATGGATCTTTCCCATGAATGTCAAATGTCATATATGTTGATCTACATTGCTGTCATTGCGAATTTACCCTCTTTATTTCTGGGAGTTTGTCTCCTTTCAAGGTTCCATTGTCTAATAAAATCTGACTTGCTAGTTTAGTAGCATGTGCTCTTGCTAATGAGCACATACACAAGAACAGTGAGAACAGGTTGATTAAATTGTTAAGCAGGACTCTTTTGTTACATAAATAATAAGATATTTATGAGAAAGATACCACTACTTTACACAGACTTTATTAGACCCTTACAGTAGATTAACAACAAAGTGTGAAGAACTCTGTTTTGAATTAACAACAAGGACAACTTCCCGAGATAATTGCTTCAGCCAGCCTGTGCCCAGCACGCACAGCACAAGATTTATCTGAAGCTGCTTCCCATAGAACCTCACAGAATTGTGTTTGGGTGCTAATTTTAAACACTGGAATGTAAAGACAAGCTAACAAGAAGGATTTGGGTTGTGGCTGTTCAGCTGGCATGAATACAGAACAGCACAGGTCACTGGTAACCAGCTGAACTCTGCTGCTGAAAAGACGGAAATAAAATAGACAGTGCTGATGCTACTGACTTACCTCATTGGAAATAATGGTGTAGTTGGTGTCAAGACATTATTTTAAATATCAAGCAGACTGCAATCTCTGTGAGGCATAAAGGTCAGGAAACGTAGAGAATATATTCCACGTTCTACCTATTTTAACATGAGATCTTGTAAAAATAGTTCTACAGAAAATCACCTTCAGTAGAATGAAAAAGGGAAGTAGATCTGCATGGTGACATCTTTTCCAAAAGTAAGCTACTTTTTTTTTCTACTTTTAAGAAGATTATTTACAAAGAAATACTAATTTAGGGAATATTAGCAGTGCTGAAAATGTAAAATACATCAGCCTTAAATATTATAAATTTCCAAGTAAAATGAAACACAAGTGTTTCCTTTTAGCTTTCAGTTTACTCAATTTACATTAAAATATTACGACTCAAAATCATGTATACATGTAAGGATTTGATTTTGATGGGATTAAGATTTCAAATTACAGGAATCAATAAACTTCTTCTGACTGTCACTGCACGTAAACTGACAGAGTTTTGGATAAGAAAGTCTGTAGCAGAAGACATGACTTTAGCTTTTCATACAGGGAAAATAAGAAAAATGGAGCTTGTTTCTTCTTTTCTCACTTTCCAGAGAAAGGAGGAAATGCAGGGACACTTTCACCTTTGAGGTGATTATTTCAGCTTCTAGGTGTCCCTCTAACACTGAAGGCAACATTTATTCAGAAATGAATGCTCATGTGGGAAAGATTACCACCTCTCAAGTTAACCCATACTAAATGGAAGAGTTTGAATTAGTTACTGTATGCTAGAAATTTCAGAATCACAAGCAAAATATTTTTAAAATAATATTATTTCAAAGACAGACAATCCCTCAAAAGTTTATGTCCAATGAGCTTTTGATGACCATGATGTCAACATGCAGATGTCAACATGCAGAAATAATCAAGCTCTCACCACAACTTCAATTCCCTTGCAGCCCAAGGCAGCTCAAACACACTCCTGAGGCAGAGCCTTCATTACTGGATTGCAGACCCAAACTGGTTTTCTGCTTTTTACAGCACAAAGGACCTTTCACTCTTTTTTACCTAAGGGCCCGAAGGCAATTAGAGATGTACAGGTACTTTCTCAACCTGTTGCTGGGAAACATAGACTTGGAGGCCTGTAAACTGTCACAGAAAACAAATCTGAATCTCCCCCTCTTAATTTATTGAATTGGATCACTGCAAATAGAGAGAATTTCACCAGTTTCTTCATGGAAAGACAGTGCTGGTCATGGCCTCTGGTCTGAATGTAGAGAGGACCTTTGAGCACAAATAGGCGAAGGGAACTCCACGTTATCCTTCATACAGAGGCCTGGTAGGAGCAGAAGACCATATATGCCAATATACTTCATGCTTCCTGCTCTAGGCAGATAATTTTTAATTTGAGTCAGTCTTGGACTGGCAGATGAAAGGCCACATCTTCCTATGCATTACAAAAAGAACCAAAACTTGGGACCGTCCACTGCTCTGAACGTTAATAATCTAAATCAAAAATGCCATAACACAATACTTAACTTTTCTGACACTTAATGTGAAGTCAGAGAGACAAACACATGGTTAGGGACTATTTTAAACGAATTTTTTAGTAGTATATGTTTATTTTTCCACTTCTTTTATATGAAAATCTTTCTTTCAGAGATATAATATTAGCAAGATAAAAAGGAAACCAGTTAAATTTAAAATTAAGCGAATTTCTTTTTGTTTGTCTTTCTATAAATGCAGAGAATAACTTACGGCTCATAGGATGCTAAAATAAAATAAGCACTGAGACTGAAAATCCACGAATCATATGTATGAGCTAGAGCACAAAGAGGCATGTTTATTCCAAGTAAAGAATTTATTAAATGAAACTGATGTCCAATTAAATAAAAAAATAGCATAAAGTTTGAAATTGCTCTGCCTAATACTTACCACCCCCTGCACAGTGTATCGTGTAAATATGTTAAGACAGAACAATCCATTAAATATTTATTAGTAAATTCAATCATGGCAAATTATTTCCCCCTTATTCAATGTATAATAGTACAGCAATCAAGCTTCTTTTGTTTCACAGTAATCACTGCATCAACAATCTGTAATCATATATAAAGCTTCTGAAAAATTAGAGGAGCAAAGAAAGAGACATCTCTTTTGGTAACTAGTTCCCCTTCATTTCTTCTGAACAATTAAAATACCCATATACATTAACAAGATGGAACATTCTGAGACACAGGTCTCTAGTAGCAAGCATTGGAAACTGCATTATATTTGCTTGTTTTACTTCGTGGGTGGAAGTAGATTTAATTTTTTTTCTTTATGAATAAACTGCCAACATACTAAGAGAGTTTTTAATGTTGTTTATTCTTCCTCAAAAGTGAGATTGACTACATGGTTTAGAAAGGGCTTCAGGTTTCTTTGCATTTTTACTTCAGTAGAATAAATATTTTCTAAGATTTTGTTTAACTTCAGACAGCCACAAATTCTTTTGGGAAAACAATTTGCTTAAAAGCAGCACAGAGTTTTAGCTCACAGAGGGCCAAATATCTGAAAGCCAGAGAGAGATAGAAGTTGGTATTTACTATCCCATTACTGAGCTGGATCAGCTTCTCATCTTGAGCCTGCAAAAAAACAAGAATACTTTGAACACCAGGTGTTTCAGGTACTGCTTAGATGTCAATGCATGGCTAAACTTAAAGAGGGCTATAAAAGAAATAATGTTAATATTAATGTTAACAATAACAATAATAACAACAATAGCATCAAAAATATAATTAGGGATCAGCAAAAACCACCAACAACAATATGATTAGTACTCCATGGACAAGTAGAATTTGTAAAGAAATTTTTACTGCAAAATGTATGTTATCCTTTCCTTAATAAAAAAAGTTTGTGAAAAGAACTCCTTTAATATGGATATGGTTAAGTAAATTGTAAAATGTGTCACAGGCCCCTTGTAAGGTGATTTACTTGCTTCTCTGATACTTGCTTTTCAGTTTCCTCCTTGATTTACTTCTTCCTTTTGTATATAGTCAAAATCCATATTTTAACTTTCTGAAGGCAAGGAGTGTCTTTTTAGCATCTATCACTCAGGGGTCTGGATTGGTATTAGTCGGTGTAATAGTAATTCAAAGAAATAATCTTTTTTTCAGGATTTAATGTCTGGAGTTGCTCATCATAACCTTGTTCCATCACAGAAGCTGAAGCACAGAATACTGACTTTTACATTTTCCTATGTAAAAGTCAGTATTCAAGGACAAGATTGTGAAGCATTTAAGATGTCTCCATTGTTCTGGACTTAACATGACAGGCACATGAAAAAGCAAAACATTACAAGGTTGTTATTTTTTTCAACAGTATAGGTAAAATGAGACCTGTTAAACTGACCTCAGTTTTTACAGTTCATCTTTCTTTGGCCATGTAATTCATTCAGCTCCCTTTTCATGATGCTATAACTTCATGCAAAGCAAATTTAAGAATTTTGATAGAATAGCAATGAAACACAACTAAACAAGGTCAAGATTACATTTTGTCACACTGTTTTTCAGAAAACTGAGTTTTATTCACATTCAATCTTTCTTCTTCTAATTTTCCTAGTCAATAGCCTGGTTTTACCACTTGAAATACTGGAGCACATCTTTTGCATAATACCCCTGTCCATAAACCTTTAAAATAAGAATAAATTGTTTTAAACAAACAAGTGAAAGAACAAAGGAGAACCTCAATTGGAACTCATTAAGCAAATGAACAGTAAGTCATTCCGTGCTGTAGCAGGCTCAGTCGGAATAGTGGGCTGGACATGAGCACTTCCAGCTTACCTCAGTACCTGGGAATCATCCCAGCTGTGTTTCCACTCTATTAGCATTCTGCTTCGAACATAGCTGCATTTCAGGTTACTTTTGCTACTACAAATATTTTTAATGTCTTCAACTCAGCTCTCAACTACATGATGAAAGATGATGGCAAATACCCACTTCCACTCACATCTATGTATTCCCATTCTAATTAACTGTCTTGGGCAATTGTGACTTCAAACAAATATTTTTTTTCTTGTTTTCCCAGTTGATCAAAAGATTCATAATATATAGAAGATCTGAAGAAAATCTTTGAGACTATATTAATTCAAGCCATAAGATATCACGGGCAGCCCCATGCATGTCCTGGACCTCTAAAAGGTCTCAAGGAGAACTCCAAAATTCTGGCTTAAAAATAAGCAGTTATTGTTGCAAACCTTGTTTATGACAAACAATAAAGACATTTTTTCAAGCAGTGTCCACTTCAATCTCTTGAAAAGTTTTCCATCTTTTAAGATTAACTAGAGGGTTTATGTTTTTTAAAATTATTTTTAAATATGAGATTAAGATAAATAGCAAAATAGAATTTTATTGGGAACCAAAAAAGCCTTCCACGAGTGATTAAGTGCCTTTATTCAGTTCAAGGGTGAAGTAAAAGACATTAAAACTCTGGGAGGTCAACACTGCAGTTTTGTTCACAAAGACTCATTGAGCCTCAGGCAACACACTGTTGTTATAGACACTTTCAACCGTGCTCAGTTTGTGTTTTGTTTAGTTAATTTAACAGATGTGCATAGCTTGCAATCATGATTTTGTATCTATTGTAATTTTTAATAGTCTGGAAAGAAAATAAATGATAGTGGGTCACTCCATCCTTAGGCAAGTTAGATATAAATTTAACTATGTGAAAAAATTGTATTTCTTCTACTTGCAAATCACAAATTACAATTGTTCCATCTTGATATTCTTCTTCTGCTCCTTTCAAAACCATGTAAACTTCAGGAAAAGATTGGGGTTTTTAAACTGTATTTCATATTTTAAACCATTCTCACATTTCTGCAAGAAAGGAAAATCAAAACTTCTTTTTTTACTGAGCAGTTCTCCACACAAGCAGGGGATGTTCACTCTTATTAGTGTTCAAATACTGTTAAAGCACAGAGAAGGGTTTCCTGCAGAAATGAATCACTGCATGTTTTTCCTTCAGACAAGGCCAAGCCTTGTCAGTATTTGTTAGTTGTCCTCATTGGGATGCTATGTATTTTTAGTTTTGCTCTAGTAAAAACCAGTACATATCTCCAAGGCATATTTTTGTCAGGATATTCTGATTTTTGGAACCTGAGTATTCCAGTGGTCTTCTATCCTGTGGCCACAAAATATCTAGCTGTCTGTTTTAAAACCAGCAGGACCACTATCCTGTATCTTAAAACCTTTGACACTTGAAATATATTTGTGTAGCTTCAAAGCATCCAAGCAAATGCAAAGTGAATATAAAAAAACCATCTCATAAAATTCCTTTTTTGACATATACCAGGGACATCAAATATTCAAAAAGCAAGAAAGCAAAATAAATCAACATCATGATTTCAAATGATGGCTTATGTCATTTAACAGAAACATAGGAGCAATGCTGTATCTCTGTCCATAAAGCCATCAGTGGGCATTAAAGGAATGTGCTTCCTTGGAAATGCATTTCTATTGATCTAAATGTCAGAGTGTGTGTCGATTTATAACTCATTTCATTCTCAAATTTTTCACTAAAACACATGCTGTAAATTAAACATACAAGCATACCCAGGAGAGCCTCTTTACTAAATCAGTGACTGCTAACTAACTTCAGCAAATTAAAATTGTGTAAAAAGAGGAAGAAAACCCAAATTGCACAGCAGTTCCATAGTTTGTCCTTCCTTCCTGATCTATCCTTTAAACATTTGTTTAACTGACGAGGCATTTGAGGCAGGAGGAGAGTTGCTGTTGAGGCCGGTCTGGCTGGACATAGCAGCACCCATCCATCCTGACAGAAAGCTGCTGGGCTCTGACCACATCCTGCTTCCAGCAGCTCTGCCTCACTGTACTTCCCCTGACTCTGTGTCTACCATTTTCCATCTTCTCATGAGTTCCGATTTCCAGCCTTCATGTGGTTGTTGCTTATCAGTTTATAAATTCTTACTCTTGTGTTACTGTCTAAGGTCTCTTCTCCTCCCACTTTCATGTCATTTTTAAGGCTTAGAGAAAAGTAATTTGATGACCAATATAAAAGCTACTGAAAAGAGGGGCACAGTGAGATAAAGCCTCTCCTGGCCCTCCTAGGGGGCACAGCCAACTCTGTTACGGTGCAACCTTGGGTGAGAGTTTTGGGAAACAAGTGTGGGAGGAAGGGCTGTGAGAAACCTTGTCTGGGGTCTCCTAATCTTGGTTGCATTTGAGTATCATTTGAAGAGAGAGACACTGGTTTTGTCACTGAACCACAGATGACTGCAGATGGATGAAGTTTTCATGGTGATAAAAAGGAAAGAGTGTTATGGGAATGGCAGGTCTTTCTGCAGCCTTTGTGATCACACCAAAAACAATTGGTAACTATTTGTCATCAGCATTGCAAATATAGGATAAATGTCGAGAGATTATCTGATTTAACCTTCCCTGTTAAAGCAGGTTCACATGTTCTCAGACTATTACTGGCAGAAGATTATCTAACTTCTTTTTAGAAATCTGCTATTGATGTTCCATGACACTCCTCAATAATCTGTTCCAGTGCTTTAGTCTTTTTATAACTAGAATTCATATTTGACAGAATTTTACCTAAAAATGTCTTAAGTGCACACTGTGTTCATTAATTCTAGCTTTATTGTCCAATGACACAGTAGATACACTGCACATCAGTATCCTCTGTAAAGAGCTTTTTGTGTACTGGAACTACACCAAAATCATCCCCACTTTTTGTTAAAAGACTTCAAAAATTCCTTTAACCTTTTTCACAAAGTGTGTTTAACAGTCTCAGCATTGTCACTCATATTTTGTGAGCTGCTGCTGATTTGGCTTTAATCTTCTTAAAATAACATTCATAAGACCAGACAGAATGCTCAACATGAAGCCAAAGAAGTCGCAGCTAGAATGGAACCATTAGTTAATTTTTCTACATCTACCTTTTCTGTCTTGCAAACAGAATAGCCCAGAACAGAACTTGACTTCCTTTCTTAAAAGGACAGATA
>VZTA01008988.1:0-11490 GCA_013398855.1 Mohoua ochrocephala | reverse complement strand
CCAGCCTGACAGAGTTCAAGAAGGATTTGGAAAACTCTCTCAGGCACATGGTGTGACCCTTGGGGATGGTGCTGTGCAGGGCCAGGAGTTGGACTTGATTGTCCTTGTGGATCTCTTCCAACTCAGCTTATTCTGTGATTTTTTGATTCTGCATTTTGGCTGGAAAGATTAGAATCTGGATTGAACCAAAGATTATGAGAGTGGAAAACTGTTTAGAATTTTTTTCTTGCTTCCACTAATATCTTTCTTCTACTTCTTATACTGGGAATATCTAAAAGCAAGCAATAATGAATCTGTCAAGAAAGTGATGCATCCAGCAGCTCTTTACATCCTCAGGACAGAATTCAAGATAGGGTCTTTATTACCAGTCTTTACTACCTGACCAGGCCATTTCGAAGTCTTGAAGAGAACCCTAACACTGACACATTAAAGCTGGATGGTGGGTTTTTTTAGTGCCCGAAATTCACTTGCAGAAGAGATCAGCATTCCTGTACACCTCTGCCACCAGAGACTGAGGCATTTGGACAAGCATGGACCATCAGAGGAACTTCATTTATTGCTTTGTTTGGAAACAGACTATTCCTTCTTGCATAGGAAACAGCTGTTGTTGTATTTCAGATTCACTGTCTGACTAGAAACGATTCTCTGATTTTACAGGACATATTAATCCCAGAAAGTACTTGTGGCATTGCAGGGCGTATTCAGTGAGTCCTCTTGGGCAGGCTCTGAAGTCAGGGCAGCGACGACCTCACCCCACCTTCTGTGTGGGCACACAAACTGCCACTCCCTGAAGCACTCTGCAAATGCTGGCTGTGAGCTGAAGAGCCTTCACCAAACGCGGGTACCGGGAGCGGTACAGTGTGCCCTGCGCCTGTCCAGGGGGAGCACACCAGAGACCATTCCAGAGACAGCATAAGGCACACAAACAGTGACTCCAGCATGTCCAGGAAAGCATTTCTCAGGTCTCTTGAACACTTACTACGTTGTTTCCATCTGTTTGGCAGAATACGTGCAAACATTATACTCTACTTAGGTAACCTGTTCTCGTATTTCCTGAAATTAAAATTCTAATTATTTTTTCCAGACTAGAATCTGAAGACAATTACACAAACATTAAAGACAATTACACTAACATTTTAAGGAAACTAGGAATTTCCAGCTGTGGGGGGTGGAAGGGGAGACGGGAATGTAGAGTCTTTCCCATGACGTCAGAACACTTGGGGATTAAAAAAAATATTCCATTACCCCAGTACAAATTAAAAACAGAGATTGCATGCTCAGGTGATCAGGACAAGGATAGACCCGTGGAATAACTCCTCCTATATTTACCATGCTTAGTTCCCAGTTTAGAGTTTCATGTAAAACTTGGATTTTAGCAGCCTTTGTACAGGAAATAGTCCACTTTTATTAAATGTTTTCCCCCGATGTCAAAACAGAATTTGAGGTGTCAGTGCTTCAGGCTGACTAAAACACATGGAAGCCAGAGCAACTTTGTCAGGTAAAAAAGCAAATTACTCTTTTTGGAAAGTGTACAAACTGACTTTATATGCATACACACACACATATATTATCTATAAAAAGTGGGTTTTATATATTCATGAATATATCTATCTATATGTATGTGCGTGTATATATAGACATATAATTACAAGGCCTTGTAATTTTCTTCTGAATTTAATAAAGGCAGAATTTTTAAAAGTAAGCAACGTACAGCACTACTTAAGGAAAGATATTTTTACTGAGGAGAAACAGGAAAGTTCTTTCGAGTCTCAGAGCTGCAGCAAGTGCCATATGGGAATCCTTATTGTCCTGAGCATCCTCGATTAAAGAATGAATTGCAATAATGAGTAACAGCTGCATGGGAGGTGAATCAGGAAGTCAGAGAGGAAGTTTTTAATCTTTCCTGGAAATGTTGACTGCACCAGAGAAGGCTAAAGCAGTGCTCCTAGGTGCTGGGAGGACTGCAGTGGGAGGATACTTGCTCTTGTAATTAAAGAGGTGTAGCAGAGGGAATCTTTCTATCATTCCCCCATGGAGGAACATTGCCTTTGAAAGACATATGGTTGCCAGGAACCAGGGCTCCAGCAGTGCAAAAACTTTCCCTTCCCAGCATGGCTCAGCATTAAGAGCATCATAATTGAGTACTCACAGTATTAAAAGGCAGGAAAAAAGTTCATCTGGGATCTGATCCAAAGCACGCTGATGTTAATGGAAAAAAATCCCACTGATTCCAATGAGATTATGGTCAGGCAACAGTGTATTTAGACAAATTTTTTAAAAAAATTATTTAGCGGTGGAATTGTCTATTTTCAGCAACAAAAGACAGGTCAGGGAATTATGCAAGGGTGAATCAGTGTATAAATTACCTTCTTAGTCCAGAGATAATAACAGTAATAGAATAGTTTAGTTTTCTAGTGTTTATGTTTTCTTAGTGTTTATGTTCATCCAGATACAAGCTAATGGAAAAAATAGCAAAGTCTTGTAACAGTGATCTCTCTAGCTGATAAGAGAACCATCAAGTGACTTAAAAGCACAGAACTCTTGCAAGGGAAGTAGAGAATCTCTCATGGGGCAAAGAGTGGGAAGCAGGAAAGGACTGTTGATGTACAGACACAAAAATGAGAGGTCAATGAATATACAGGAAGAGGAGAGTAGATAATTTTTTATTACAGAATGAAAAAAAGAGAACAGAAAGAAAATTCTACAGAAACAAAAGTCCATTTGACATGCTTAGAGAGAAAAAAAGGAGATACCATGGAGTTTTTTCCTCTCATAGACTGTATAGGAGAGGAAAAAGGAGAGAAAACAATGTAGGCTGAAGCAGGTGCTCAACACTATCATCAGAGCAGTGAGATCACTGGGAAAACACTTAGCAGGGAAAACACCTCTAGATGGGGTGCTACGGATAAGATTATAGGAAGGTTTTGTAATTTCAAAGCAAAACCTCTGGTGATAAATGAAAAGATGGGATGAGTCATAATACTCGAAGCTGTTTTTAGATTCCCTCATACTAAAAGGAGAGATTACTGTACCAGAAGTTAGCATCAAAGGTTTGTTGTGCAGTGAGATTGTACATTGCTCTATTACAGTTATTAATTATCTATCTAACACTTTTTTTTCCTCAAATACAAAGGGCACAAGGCTGAACCTTGAGTCAAACCTGGTTACATGGCTTTCAGAAGCAAAGGCCGTGGTTGGGTCTATTCTAAGCGGTTTAGGTATATGTCTCGCAGTACATAATATTTTCACTTCTTGACTTGGTTTTGGGAGGTGTTTTAGTGGGTAAGAGTTTCATCACTCAGCTTTACTCAACAGTAAAGTTTTTACTTTAAGCTCTTACTTAACAGTGCAGGAATGCAGCTAGCGGTATTTCAGCAGGATTTCCTGAGGGGAAGTCAAAACTTCATACCTTTACAAATAGGAAACAGTAGATTGACCTGTCAACAGAAAGTAAGCTAGATCTAAACCTCTGTAGCACCCCAATTCCTAAGAGCTATGAGCTCGATCTGCAATAACTACACCCACTAACCCACCAATACAACTCTGACAAATGCAAACAACAGATCCCTCCACACTCGATTTCCCATCCAGTGCTCAGAAAGGAAGTTATCATTAGATCACAGTTACTGGGCCACTGCAGATCTGTCTGACAATACAGTCTTTACAGAAGCTTTCTGATTTCTGAATGGTAAAAGGGGATGAAGAAGGATTAAATTTCACATATTGTCTTCAAGATTATTTTATAAAGAGAGCTGAGAATTTCTTTAGGTAGCAAGCCGCAAACACGTGATTGACTGCTGCTTTTACAAAGTGAGAGAGAATTTGTTATAAAAGGCTACAGAGTCAGAACTGATGCCCAAATGGAACTAACTGTCAAGAGGCACAGAGTAATGTTAGGATGCATTGAAGCTTCATTCTCATTTTTTCTTTTTCAGCGTTCTCTCTTGGTCTCCTTGAAACTCACCTGTATGTAATCACTTTTTGGTTTTGAACTATTATTACAATCCTGCTCCAAAACTTAGCATACAGGTAGTCTCTTGACACAGGCCAAATTTATTCCCCTTACACCAACCCTTGTCTACTTCTCATTGTCAAAGAAACACTGCTAGATGGCATAGAAAGAGTACCATAGTAAATGAAAACAAAATTTATGTGGCTAAGCTACACAGCATTTATCAAGAAGTCAGAGTGCACACAAGCAGTTACCTGGCAGGTTAACACACTGTATGTACACTGTAGCTGTGCCACAGCATCACGTTTGTATATACATCCCTTTGCTGAAGAAAAAGAATAAAAATATCATATCTCACTTTTGAGGTATAAGACTCCAATGGTGGCAATGATTCCCAGAAAGTTCAATGAATCCGTGATTGAACTGACAGTGGATCTTCTAAAAAGGAAGACTATTGCATAATGAACCACCTCTTTTGTACTTTCCTTCCAGGTGAATTGCAAGTAGCAAGATGCCTTGCTATTGTCCCGTATGAAGGTGAAAAATACGTGAATCACCATTGCCAGACCTGCGTTCAAGTGATGAGTGCAGCTAAGAGAAGGAAGCTGATATTTCGGTTCCTTCTAAGTCCTGGGAATAGAATTTTAAAAAGCCTCATATATGTTTATAGCACCCTCTCTCTTTCCATTTATAATGAAGTGCTGATGTTCCCAGAAACATCACTCAAATGTAGACCACCTTATTAATTATGGGCCTTCTGGAAGATTAGAAACGGCATAAGACCAGATCATCGCTCGTGGGTGAAGGCTGCAAAAATCAGCATGCATCTATTTCAGCTGGGAGGCCGTAGTGCTTGCTTGAGTTCTTACACAATCCTGTAGCACATCTTTAAGATTTCCTGGGCAAAAGGGCAGATCAGAGCTCCAGCAGAAGAGGAGATTTCTAAACAATGAACAAGTGACAAAATCATTATTAAACATGTTTTTACATCACAAGTAATGATAATAAGAGTTTTCATTGTTGGTGTCTGAGGGGCTTTATTGTCTGAATGTGAAAGGAAGAAATCTTAAGGATTTTTATACATGTAAATCACAAAGGAACATAATTTATCCTAGTGCAATTACTAAATGGTCTCCTTGTTTGATTTGAAGCTTCCCATTAATGTGCTCTTCCTCTTCTATCAAGACAGAGATTTAGTCCTGAAGCAACATCTCTTTTTTTCTGGAAGTTTGATTTCCTCCTGCGAGCAGGCTCCCCTGTGTCTAAGAAAGCAAAGTGGAGAAAACAACTTGTTCCAACTTGAACACAAACACCATCCCGTAGATGCTGAAGCAGCTTATACTTAAGTCATATATACCCAGTGCAAGAATCTCCCACTCAAAATCTTCAGAAAAAGTAATGACTAGAACAATATCACCTTAACAAATCCAATCTTTAATCTCTTCCTTTAGCTGCGTTCTCATTCTTATATTAGCCTGTATTTAATTTCTGGCTCCAAGTTTGTAATTTATTTATGCATTCTGAGAAAAAATTGATCTCATCTAAAACTGGTTCATTGAAAATACTAAGCATGTTATTTTTATTATTATTCATGATGGCTTAGAGAGGCAGATAACTTACAATTTTAAAGTTTCTTTCTGTTATTTATAGAATGTATAAAAACAAATCCTCGGCCTTTATTAGTTCTGTTATGTTCATTCAGTTTTCCTACATTTGGTTCTTTATAAAATTAATATTCATCACTAAAAAAAAAAATCTTAAGCTAAAACTAAGGATCTGTATGGAAAGAGTGGTGAAAGTTTGAGGTGACAGATCATAAATTACTTGTTTAAATAAAATAGAGAGCACACGTACCAAGAATTTTTAATACCCTCATACAACAATCCGCAGGCCTCTATTTTTTTCTCCTTAAACAAAACAAACACACCAAAAGAGACCCCACAATATTATATTTATGCTGTGAAGTATACTCAGCATGACTAGATAGAGCCACTGCAGAATTTTCCTAATGGCTGAGATCTCAAAAAAAATCACAATTGCACCTGACACTAATTGGTGCCCTTACTGGCAGCCTGAACAGGGACCATGGCTTAGTCAAACATAGCTACTAATCCCTAACCCTGGAGGAAGTCTCTCTGGGTCAGTGTTGCTATCTATCATTTGAACTGCATGGTCAGGCTTGTTTTACAAGGCACGGCCAGTGCCTGCTTTACATCTGTGCTTTCAGCATGTTTCTGTCTTTCACTTGCTTTTTAAAGAGCATCTGTTTGCTACACTGGAAATGTAGGTGTGCCCTAACCACCTAAAGTGTACAGAAAGAGGAAGAGAATGGGAATTTTGATAGCACAACATTTAGAAACGTTGTGTAATACTGTGCATACTCTAAAAAGCAATCAAATTCTTTGCTGTAAATTAGGAGAGGACAAAGCCTTGATTAGTGTGGTGCAATAAATCATAGATGACAGACCGCCATGGGAAGAAAACTCTTCACCGGCTGATTGGGAGATACCAGTCAAGTTACGGAAGTCTAATTCAGTCAAATGATCTGCAGCCCCCTGTTATCCTTTAAGTCCCTGTAACTGTAATTTAGGACAGAACAGATCAGCCACAAAGATGCAAATTATGTTGTCTTTCAAATACTGGGATGCCACCCACAAATGATTGCACAATTCTATCAGTAAAATGCTTTAATCTACTTCAGAGCATCTTTTTGGATGTTTTTCCCCATCTTCTTCTAAATCCAGGTAAAGAGAACAATCTTAAGAAACATTATCCTCACATTAAATGCAGCCCACTAAAATAAATCAGTTTGAGAGAGCTGGAAGAATATAATCTGGGCTTTGCTAAGTCATAGTGAGATCAGATGTTGCTGGAGATATATCAACATAGACTCTACCAGATTAAGCCCACCTCTGATCAACAAGACTTGTAAGGTTTACCTCCTAAGACTCTGTTGAGCCTCTTTCAGCAGCCAGAGAGGGAATGCTGCTGTGGCCCAGCTCTGTGGGTCAGTACAAAACCCCACATCACCCTGAAATGAGTCCGCCATTCTTTATCCTACAGGCAAGTCTCACGTTTCAAGGTCAACCTAAATTTGTGTGCCCAAGTTCAAAGCAATTGATAAAACATTTACTTAATACAGTGAGAAATGTGCTAATAAGTCCATTCTGCTTCTCATTATCTAAAAATATTTAATGATGGCATCCCAATTATCTTAGATATGCAAGGGATTCTACAAGGAATTTTAAATAATTGCTTTTGCGGTTATCCTATCTCTCCACCAGCCCCTTGTATTAGAGTTCATTTAAGCATCATTTCTCTTAGGATAGTTACAAAAAAGTGAAAAGAATCTTTTTTGATAAGATAGCTTTCAAATACATTAAACTTCCATAGTTTAGCACATAACTTTTAGTAACAAAGATGTTGCATCTGTAAAGGATTTGTGTTCTTATCCTTCTCAGGTTTTAGGACAGGTCTTCAGTATTCTTGATTTGAGTTTTTTTCTTTTCAGTTTTCTTTTTCTTTTTCTCTTCTTTTCTTTTTCTTTTTTTTTTTTTTTGGTTTTTTTTTTTTTTTTGGGGGGGGGTTTTTTTTNTTTTTTTTTTTTTTTTTAAACAACACTTGCTCCATCTAGTGGCAGTTTCTCAAGGGAGAAAAAAACACCAACCCAACACTCACAAATGCGTATAAAACGCATCAGAAATAAAAATATCATCTCAAAATCAGGAATGTTTCCACTCAGATAATTTGGCTTGTTTCAGAGCTTTTCCTGTTAACAACTACACAGAAAGGAGTAAAAATTTTATCCTTACCAAAAAACTAAAAGATAAACACTTATGCAGTAAAAATCCACCGTTGCTTCTTGTATATCATCAAATACGTGAAAGCAAATACTTCATTTTTTAACTCAACGAAGACTTACTACAACTATCTTTACTGCACTGATTAGTACCTTTTAGTAATCAATTCCATCAACGAAATGCCTTACCTTGCTGACCGTCCAGCTCTACTTGGTGGCGCATTTATTGGTGCTGTCCATGTAGCTGGCCTGTTACCTGATAGAATTGTTTCAGGTACACGAGGGAGAGGTTATTCTTAAACTAATTACACTGACTGCGTGATGAGAAAAACCTCTTCTGGCCCAGCTTTGTCTCACAACAATCTCTTGATAAGCAGCTGCGAGCAGCTGCGAGAAGATCTGTAAATTATTTTTTGATGGCAATAACTGAAGTGCTAATGGCTGGAGATTACTGTTTCAGCAATTTTTTTTTTTTAAGTAAATTCCATATTAGCTACAAGATGTACTTTTCCCCATGTGATAAAAGCAGTCATTCTTACCAAAAAAAACCCCTGATGCTCAGGGCGCAGTTTATTTTTTAAAAAAATATTTTCTGTCACAGCATGCCCTGAAGAAACATAGGACTGAGATTAGCATATCCATCCTCTTTTTGGTCCATTTATATCCTCTCATTTCTCCACTTGAACATGTGAGGAAGTATTGCCTGCAATTCTGAACTTGAAATCAGGCATTCCATGATACTTATTTTGGCAAATTGGATTAGTCACTAAATTTCTCCATATCTGTTTTCCCATCTCTATTATGCACAGGTCATTGTATAAATTAATTTTTGAACAATGATTGAAACTGACTGATATCTCCTGTAGTTTTCCTAAAGGAATTAAGGAGGCAAGTTTCACTAACTCAAAGGTTTAAAAAAATTGAGAAAGGCTAACTACTTCACATAAAATGGGTTTTTATTTAAGCTGGTTTCAAATAATGCCATTTTAATTGGACTTGTTCATAGAATAAATGACGTAAAGACTACTCAGTTGAACAGATAGGCTATTGAGGAAGGTGGCCGTAGAATATCATTACAAATATACTGTTTTAGAGGCACATTCATGCCCTGCCCTGAGCACTCTATAGGAAAGAATATGCGCCCTTCTGTTTTCACACCATGCCATGGGCATCAGGCTGAGGAGACAAGAACTCCAAACAATTCAGGGAATGTCTGACCAGTCTACTCAGTCCAGGTGAGTGCCATTTTTTCTGCAATTAGAAAACACATACTTAACTGCTGTTTTCCAGGTGCCAATCCTAACAATTGTTGGTATAACATTCTGCCCCACTGAGTACTGTGACACTTGTTAAAGTGAATGATTTAAAAGTTTAGCTAACTTTTTAATCCAGCTTTAGCTACTCTAAGCACATTCAGCCAAAACCATTGTGCTTGATTGCCTTGGGGATGTCACGCACATTCACAGAATTACTAGAAATTCAAGCCTCCTGCAGTCACTACAGGCAATAAGAGTTCTTCATTTGCCATCTGTAACCACTGCAAATTTGTCTACAAACCCTCACATTTTCTGTTTTACTAGGTAACCAAATAATTCAAAAACACAAAAATACAAAAAGAGAAATAACAGTCAGAAGATTGTAACCAGTACTATTCTTCAAGTCACCAGCTAAAATTTATTAAAAAAACAAAGTCTGAGGCTTGAGCCTATTTCTTTTTCTTCTTTCTTGATGGCAGAAAAGGAAGTTTTAAGATTAAAAAAAATTATATTTTAAATCAAAACAGTGGAAGAAAACAGAAAAGCTGGGCGTAAAAGGATCTCTTTTCCAGTCACAAAATGGTTTGAATTAAGATATTCCTTTCACCTCATGATCAGAAGATTTGAGATTTAGTTTCCCATGGCTATAAGACAGGAGAACGTCCCAAATAGACAGCAACTGTGTAGTCTCTGCTGGAGCTTGCAAATCTATTCATTAGTGAAAAAACTGCAACATCCTGCCTATAACTAAAATAGAGAATGGGTATAAGCAGACAAACCCATTTCCTTCCATCACAATGCATATTTTCAGACACAGAAAACATTTGAAAAGGACAAGGAGAGTCACCTCACAAAAATATTGCATGATTTGGGACAGTCTTCTAAGATGCAGAGTTTTGGATGCATTTATGTGTTCTGAATAGAAGATACACTGACAACTCTAAGGAAATGGGGACAGTGTCCTTCTCAAATGTGTATCAGTCATCTCCATTATCAATTCTAATCCCAATATCTATCAAATATGCTGGATTATGGTAGGGGATAGCTGTGTTGGGAGGTGGGTGGGGGAAGGATTTTTAAATTCCCAATATCTGCAAACTGGCTGAAAAGCATGCCTTTGGCAAACAAGCGATTTGCCTTTTTAGGAGTGATAGTATAAAGATTTGATGCCGACAATTAAGGATTCTGTCGCTTTGAAAGGCACTTAAAGGAAGCATTTTAAATTGTTCAGTGACACGGTGCTCAAAGGAGTCTTTGGGAGATGCTAGTGACCTCTACCTCAGGGAAAAGGATTTAATTGCTGAAATAAGTGCATCTTGGTCTATTTTCCTGCCCAAGTCCATTTTTATACAACAAAGAGGATGTATTTGTGAACTGCAAATAATTCAAATAGAAGAAATTAATGGGTTTAGGGGCATTAAGCTGCATAGGAACTTGTGCAGGTGCATGCCAAAAAATGGGATAATGAAACATTTCCGCAATTACTGCTTATGGCATCTGTTTTTATTTTGAGGTTTTTACCTACCTCAGTAAAGCAAGTTAAAAAAAAAGTCAATTTTACCTAAGATAAATTAAAATCTGCTTTATTGGACATTTAGGTTACACTGGTTATTAAAACTATTCTCCCAGATGCTAATGGAGATAAAATGCACTTTGTCCTCAATCATTATTAGATTTACCTTTCATTCACCCTCCTCGAAATCTTTATGAGCACATTTTATATGAAGTCAAACAATGCCAAAATCATTCTAATGGTTCACCATTTCTGAGCGGTTGTCTAGTAGCTCAATTAGTCACCACTTACACTAGAATGTTTTGACTGGATTAATTGATCAGGCCAAACTTAAAAGGACTCAGCCATTACGAGACGTGAAAGTCGTAGGCATAACTGCAGCCTTGCAAATTGAAGAGATGATTACTCATTAGGTCCGTAAAGAGACAAATGTTCTCTTACATTCATCTCAAGGAAGTACCTCATATTCCCACATCCAGCCCCAGCTGGCACCAAATTCAATACAATTCTACTTTGTCTTGCTTCATACCAGAGTATACAAAGGGGTTTTGTGTACAAGAGATATATCCGAAGCCATTTAAAAAAAGGAAAATGTTACCACTGAGAGAATTAAGGCTGTGGTCCGTTCCTATCTCTCAGATGAATCTCCTAGAGCACTTTTTCTTCAGGCAAGAGTGGCAATTGTCCTTTAAATTCCCAGTATCTAAAGCTGTGCACAGTCTTCCCATTAACTTCCAAAATACACTTCATTGTATTCCCATACCCACTAAAAAAAGGGAAAAAGTTTATTTATAACCCTACTTACTATCTCTTTTTCTTCAGGATGTACGAATACAATTACTCAATCCTTGACTGAAAAAGTAATTTCTGCCTTTCTTTCAGTTACAAAACTTGCAGCTTCTAAATCCAGCTGTCTGGAAAATGGCTGTCTTAATTTCCCACACGCGTGTCAGCAAATTTCTGCATGCAC
>VZTA01008916.1:36766-93486 GCA_013398855.1 Mohoua ochrocephala | reverse complement strand
AATTATCACAGAATTTGAGGTATCTACTAGAGACAGAGCTGCAGTTGAGTCAGTTGAAATGGAAGTCAATGGTTTGAGGATTTCAAGCCTAGTAATTTTTGCCCCAAGGTTAAATTGGAATTTTGGGTTTATATGAGTGCAGAAAAAAATTAAACATTATATTGTTAAGATCATGTAGTTTACAAAAAAATTGAATTTTTTTAGCTGTAAGCTTCATCTGCTTCTTTCACTCTGGATAAATCCTTTTCAATCATTGGTGAAAATGTTTCTCTGATTTTCTGTGGTTGATGTTCTCATACATACTTGTATGCCTACATACAGTTTTAGTTTTAGCATTGCAAAGTGTTTAGTCCATGTTTGAAGTTTGAGGTTGACTGTGAAAATGGACAGATTAAGATGAATTTTTGTGTTTTCTGGATTGGTGAGTTTGACTGTGTCCAAGCAGAACTTTTCCATCCAGTAACTTGAGGTATTAGAGCTAAATAAATTCCTCTGGAATACAGTTGGCACTTGCCTTTGCCCACTCCTCTACTCCCCCAACAAACCAAGCAACCAAAGCAGGCAGGATGCCAAATACAACTAAATTTTATTCTTGTAATGAAATGTCTTCACTTTTCAACCCCTTAATCGTGATGCAAAAAATTATCTAATACCTCAGTATACAATCAGATCCTGTTGGGTAGCAAAAGGAGAATAAAAAACTTAGTTTTCCTTCTTTATTCTTTTTATCTGGAAAAAAAAATTGGAAAATAGTGCTTTTTTTTTCTTTTTTAATGGAAGAACTCACAATAAAGATGCTTGGTGTGAGCCCTCAGACTTGTGTGCCATCGTCACGGTGCAAGAGGAGCCTCTCTCTTTGCAGTCTGGGGCAGATTGCTTTTTGTTCTTTGCATCAGCATAAGAGTTCCTGGGAGTCTGCCCAGAGCCAGGTGTGTTTCACCTGTTTGTGGTGGGAAATCAAAACACTTGCCTCGATTCCTGCTGCTCCCACCTTTCCCAGGTGCTCCTGGCTGTTCATGAGCTGGGGCTTTGCTAGCAGCAAGCATTGGGTGATTTGGAGTAGAGCACTTGTGATTTGTGAGAGACAGAAGGAATTAAGATGTGAGGGCTAAGGGAACAACAAGCAGGTGAGTTCTGGAGTGCTGAGAGCACAGGATGTGATTTGTATTTGGCACATCCCGTGTGAAGTGTGAAGATTGAGAATGGAGATTGGTTTTGTGTCAGTCAGAGACCGCAGCTGTCGTGAAGTGAGGACTGGGAGGTGGGGAAAGGCTCAGGGGGTGGAGGTCTGGTGGCTTCTGGTTCACTCCACAGAAGAGGAGAAAAAATGAAGGGAGACAAGGGGAAAATTAATGTGACAAAGGCGATTGTCCAAGAAAATGTTTTTGATGACTTTCTGCATGTACAGAGAAAGAGCTGAATTACATTTGTTAAAGCCACAGGACAAAACCTTAGAGTAGCTGGGTTGCAAGACTGGCAGTCCAGGCAGAGTGGTAGGAAAGGCTCTGTCTCTCTGTGGGGAAATGCAGCAAGGTTTATGGCCATGCACAGAACGTGGTGGCCCACAGGGAATTCACAGCTGGAGGGTTTTGGCATGAACCACAGGATCACAAATTTACCCACAGTTGTTCAAGAAAAAAGGGAGAAAAAGATTCCCTCCTGTTTTCTCCTAAGTGGAAAGTGGAGCAAAGGAGTGAATTTCTGTCCCTGTTATGGCTTTTTTGCTGTTGTTTGACTGACAGCTATTTATCTGCAAGGACATACCTAGAAACAGACTGAGGTTTGGTGAATGGAAGGTGAAGCAGCAGAGAAATTGAGGAAGTTTTCAGGAAACAAATGTGTCTGTGGACAAGATATTTCTAAAATAAGGTGCAGAAAGACACTCCTTTAAAATATTCAGAATGAATGAGGTGAATTTTAAAAGCACAACCTGAGGAAGAGTCAGAAGAGTTCCATATGTGGATCACAGGTTCTCAGAGACAGTCTTGTAGCTGTCATCAACTAAGGCACCTCACACTGAGGCTCTTTGGGTTTGACAATTTGAACATAAAATTTGTGATGTATCCTTGGATGTATTTTTTCAGTGCCCACAGCCTGCCTGTACAATTTTCCTAATACAGGGAATTAGGAATTCCTAAAGAATATTGACATCTCTCCTAGCTTGTTCTGCTTTGTGCTTTTTACCTGCAAATTTGGGTGCTCTAATATGAGAATTGGTGACCAGTTTGCAGAAAGTCCTGGGAGTTTGTCAATGAGGAACTTTTTAGTAAACACTAAGGAAGAACTGCTGTGTTTGTAATGAACTGTCAGCCCTGTAGGCTTGAGGAGTCACTCATCTGAGTCAATACTCAGATATTTGTGTTGAGGGGTTTTCTTAAGGAAGTTAAAAATCAAGGCAGAGATTTTGAGTGTAAATGTTTGTGTGCAGGTGGAGGAGTATTGGCCAAAATTCATGAAATTAAACTGCAGTTCAATGAAGAGAATTTGTATCCTGCAGTGTGAGTTGAGGTGATTTTGAGAGTTAAGGGCCTATCTGAGATAAGCATCAGAGTTGTCATGGAAGTCACTGAATAAATGCACACAGCAAGCTCTGCAGAGGACCCTCAAGTGTCAGAATAATGCTTTTGCAATTATAGGCTGCTTTTTGATAAAAAACAACTTTGGAACATACAGATGGATTTATTTTTTTTCCCCCCACTGAAGTGTTTCTCCACTAAATCTTCACGCAGATGCGTAGTTCTGAGACATAACCTCCTGTGCCTTATTACAGCTTTTTTATAATCACCTTCTCTTTTAAGGTTGCTAAGCAGTTGTCAGTGTGATGCCTGTTTTGAACCAGAAAAGCTGTGGCCCACCCTCCAGTTACTTTCTTAAAAGTAATTACCAACAGTGCTGTTCCAGCAGCTCACACATCCCTCCTTTGGTGAAGGCTCTGGCTCCTGAGTGTGAAATTATCACATCATCCTGCACTTCCACTTAATTTCCCAGATACAATCATATATCAGCCTTGTGAACAGTAGGTGCCTGTGCTTGCTCCAGCACTGATTTCCAGAGTGTCCCAGTTTACAGAGGGATTGTAAATACATCAGATAGGATGGGGAGGAACCACTGCTGCCCTTTGGTGTGGGAACCTTCTCTTATTTCCTAGTGATGGCTGATTTAAGCAGGGAACCACAACCTCCTTCCCATCAAACCTTTGGCTGGGCTGGAAGGAGGCTCCTCCCCTTTTTGATCACTTGCTTTTATACTTTTATACTGTGTTCCATTGCCTGTCAGGCTGAAGAATACACAATTAACACACACAAAAAAGTGTGCTGGTCCTGTGTGCTGTATTTGGTCCTGACTGATCCCCTGCCCACAGGTTTGCAGGGAGCAAATAGAAAACTTGTTCAGGGGCTGAATTCCCTTTTTTGTATTAAAGAGGGAAAATGCTGCAGTTTTCTCCCTCGTGACCTTCCTAATGCTTCCTATTAGAATTCTTCTGCCTTCCTGGACTAGGAGATCCCAGCTGAGCAAACAGCGTGATATGCAACAGATAGGAAGATCGACTTTCAATACGCTCCTCTTCTGACTCTTTGCCACACAAATGTTCCCCTGACTTAAAATTATCTTTGCTGGAGGAAAGCAGCATAATGAAACAATTTTTTAATGAAGACATGCAGGCTTTAGCTTGGTGTATTTGTTAAAGTCACGTTGATGTTGTCTCTTGTTTCAGGTTCTACACTTTGCTGGTGCTGTCCACTGCTCTTTTTGGGAAGCCTCCTTTCAAGAATGTCATTGTGAATGGCCTTGTCCTTGCCAGGTTGGTGTCAATCAGCTCCTTCCTGAGCAGGTTTTTAGTCAAAGAATGTTTCAGATAAGTCCTGCAAAATGTAAGTGGAATATGAAATGGACTTTGGAGCTGTTAAGACTTGCCAGGGTGATAGCAGTGCTGCAGGAGATAAGAGGCACCTGAGAGTGAGAGGCTCACACATCCCAGCTGCCTGCTGCACTGGGTTCTTTCCAGCAGGATTAGTCCTGCCTTGAGAGAGAAAATGAATAACAAGAATAGGAAAGAAATTATACCTGTTATACAGAGTAAAGGGGATGATAAATGTAGCTTTAGATGCAATTTTAAGTTAATTTTATTTGTTTCCCCTTATTTTCTAACAAAGCTTTGCCAGTGGGCTGGAGGGATTGATTCAAAACAAGTGCATCTTCCCTCAGCTTTGGTAGGAAGGACAGATTTCCTGCTTAGATTTGAAACTTGGGAACCTCTTGGGTTGGGTTTTGGTTTTTTTCAGTTTCTTTTGTGGGTTCAGCAGTCCTACAGAAACGATGTGCCAATAAATGGACATAGATAATGATGTCTGTGCCACCAGGAACATACTAGGACAGAAAAATTGAGCTGGATTTGAAGGGCTTTTTTTCTTTATCCATGTTTTACAAGAGTTCTGGGAATTCATGCCTACATTCTGATATTTTCTAGTGATGGCCAAAAAATGAGCAAAAGGAAGAAGAATTACCCTGATCCCATGCACATTGTGAACAGTTACGGAGCCGATGCACTCAGGTGGGAATCCTTTGGTGCATGTTCAGTGGGATGTGTTGGCTCTCTGCTCATGGCAGAGCCATACCAAGGAGCTGCTTTGGGGGGGGTTTGACAATTAGCAGCAGGAAGAAAGTTAATTTGGGAAACTTCTAGATCACTGTGACAGCCAAGTAGTGTGAATAAAATATTTGATACCAACACTACGTGGTCACTGTTAAATCACTGTCTTAGAGAAAGGTCTCTGCATAATGCACAAAACATTTGTTTGCTGTTTGCATTTAAACATTTTCTAGAGAGAAAGTGCTTTGGTTTTGTTGATTTAAGTATATCATTTGCACCTAATAGTAGTGGCACCAGAAGAGCAGAAGTGGAGCAGCCGAATGTGTGTAGATAAATTGTCCTGGTCAAACAGAGATTAAACACAGTTCAAGTGGTTCATTAAAATTACAGGTTTTTATCTGGTAATTACACAGTGACTTGGTGCTCTGGCTTGGTGCACTGACTACATGCATCACCTGGTACCTTGAGGTAAAGGTACAATAAAGACATTTTAATAACTGCAGGAATGCACTACTTGGGCCTTTCTCTAGAGCCCTGTAATTCTTGTGTATATAAGAAACCCTTCAACTATCACACATTGTGTGTGTTACAGCTTGGTGCTCCACTGATGGGCTGAATGAAAGCTGGATGTTTATTTGGGGAAGATGGTTGTTGCTTCTAGATAATTCTGGAAAAATCAATGTGAAGTTCTAATTGTTTCAAGCTTAGTATTTAAAGGATCTAGTATGTGTTGGGTGGAATTCTTAAATTTAATCAAGGTTGCTCTTTACAAATAAACAAGGTGTGTTAACAGGGTAGCAGTGAGTTGGTAGCTGCAATAATATGAGTGAAAAGGGTTGGAGTTACTCATACTGGAGATTTTTAAATCACAGGTGATGTTTCTGTTGAAAAAAGAAACCCTGCCTTTTTTATAAACAAACAACAAAAAAAAAAATCTCAAACACCAGAAGTTACACTTCCATTATTCATGTCTTTTTTTTTTTTAAATTTCTAAGAAGCTAATTCATTTTTCTGCCAGTGTACTCATTCTTTAATGTCACATTTATTTATACCTACACCCACACAGAGAGTAAAAAGCATTGCAGCCTGGGCTCATTTCTGGAAGGAGCTCTGCAATTCAGTTCTCTGCTTTTTCTGAGGCGCTTGATGTTCTCTGTTTATAGCAAAAGCTACAACTGAGGTTTTTTCCTTGGCACTGTTTCCCTGCAGAGTTACTTTAGCTTTTGCAGTACACAAATATATATGTATATTTTAACTCCAGCTTTGAAGTATTCTCAGCAGTAGCTTGATAAATAGATCAGCGGAAAATATAGATATTAAGTTGGTGAAATGAATATGGAATTGAGTAGAAAGGGCAAACAGCAGAATAGCAGCACAGTAAATTTAACAACCCAACTTCAGACTTAATGAAATTTGAATCCTGAGTGAAATCTGTAAGAAGGGCCAAACCAGTTACATTTCAATATTGCTGAGACCTGGGCTGGAGACCTGTCCAAGCTGAGCTGTGTCAGAAAGAATTTGCTGGTCATGGTATTTCCAGGCCTTTGCTTCCCTCTGTCCTGGGGCAAGGATTGCTGTTGGAAGTGAGGAGTTACATCCTCCTCTCAACCCAGCCTTAACATGCAGGAGAAATAAAGCAACAAGCTGCTGGTTTAGAGGGGTGAAGAGGAGATTATTTAATTTTTTTCTCATACATTGTTAGCAAACTCAATAACACTGTCTCGATTTGAGGAAGGTTTTATTTTCTGCCCTGTGGGTAACGGAATGGGTTTAACTAAACCGATGGAACTCTTGGTTTCTTGTGTGCCTTTTTTCTCTTTCCATAGAATAAATGTGTCTTTGCATTGGAGTAATTGAGGAAATTGCTCTTCTTTTAACATTTACATATTGTAAGGCAGGGTAGAGCTGCTTTATTAAAACAAAAAAACCCCCCCAAACCAAAAATACCACTACACCACCAGAACTGTGGCACATAAATAATTGTGATAGAAAGAAGGTGTGGCTTAAGGATGGACCTGAATTGTGGTTTCATTTAAGGACTTCCTAGTTCATTGCCATGAATTTTTCTGTACTTCTGTAAATTTATAATTTGAATTCAGGTACAAATTCATTTGAGTGATTTTTGGGGTCCATTCCCACCCAAGCCATTCAATGAATTTGTGTTTAAAAATGTTTGGGGTTTTTTTTTTTAATCCAGTACTGAAAAAGCCCATTTCTGTGCTGCATTACTGTCTGTTTATTCTGGCAGCTCTATTTTTATCTATTAGTTTTAATGCCAGAAGCCCTCTCTCCTGAAGAATTTATGGTCTGGTATTCTTGAATGTGCTGTGTCAAACCCCATTAAGATTTTAAAGCCTCCTAAAGGAAGTGCCTGTAAAGTTATATTGGTTTAGAATCATGATTTTAAAAGTGTAAAAATGTGAGAAAATGGGTTAATAAATTTGGATTGAAAAATGCCACAATCTTTAAAACGAAAAAATGTTTGGTTTGGTTTTCATGTTTGGAAAATTAAATGAAGTGTTTCTAAATCAAGTTTGAATTCAGGTTTCTTTGATACCTGAGTAAGGCCTGGTTTCTCTTTGAGTTAACTTGATAGATTCCAGTTTATTGCTGAAGACAGAATGTTTATTTGGGGAAGAAGGTGGGATAAAGTGTAAAGATGATTTTTTTTGTGAACTCAGAGACAGCAAAGAAGTTGAGGGACACTTCTGTCCCTTGTGTAAGTAGTTGGTGTCACCTGGATCCTCTGCTGTGCTCCCTCAGAGCTGCCTCTGGAGCTGAGGCACATTTGTGTTGTTGGAGGTTCATCCTTTGTCCCCTTTTGGGGCTGTCTTTCTTGAAAATGTTCATTTCTGCTCTTTTCCCTGGGTTTGCCTGTTTTGTTTTGCTCCTTAGTTCTGTCAAAGCTTTTCATAACTGAGGAAATGAACAAGATTGAGTAGAAGGATACTGGGTTGTGGTTAAGGAATTCAAAGTATTACCAAAACAATAGGTGCCCTCCTAAAGATGAACGCTAATTCCATGCAACCTCTGCTTGTTTTATACTGTGATGGCATCTGAGCATGTGTTAGCACTTCAGTTAACTTCTAGAGTAAAAAAGGAAATTTAAATTCGAATTCTGTATGCAGCATCTTAGAAACCTGTAGCAGCAACTAGTAAATGGTTCTATGCTCAGTTTGTTACATGCCTACACTGGAGTTTTTAGTGTGAAACCCTATCAGTATGTGCAGTTTTAAGCTTCAAAGTGCTGTGCTCTTATTTTGCAGGTTGTACCTCATCAATTCTCCTGTGGTAAGAGCAGAAAACCTGAGGTTTAAGGAGGAGGGAGTGAGGGATATCCTGAAGGACGTGTTCCTGCCCTGGTACAACGCCTATCGCTTCCTGGTGCAGAACGTTCAGATCCTGCAGCACAAGGTACAGGTCTGGGGGGGCTGAGTGTTCTTCAGGGTTAAAGGGAATCAACATTGTAGGGAAATTGAGATTGGAAGGGAGGTCTGGACTCTGGAGGTCATCTGATCTTTACCTCCTCGTTCTAAGCTAGATCAGGTTGTATATTACACTTGCTCTTAATTTGTTATTTGCTGTTTGTACCACGCTTTATGAAGCTGTAATCACCTGCATCTTTCTCTTC
Organism: Mohoua ochrocephala; assembly: GCA_013398855.1. Classification (NCBI taxonomy): domain Eukaryota; kingdom Metazoa; phylum Chordata; class Aves; order Passeriformes; family Acanthizidae; genus Mohoua; species Mohoua ochrocephala. Next base: position 85,264 of record VZTA01008916.1, on the reverse strand, counting down.
TTGACCAAGCTTATTAAATATAGAAAGGAGGAGAGGAAAGTGGGGGACTGCCAAGACATGACAGCTCTCATTCCTCAGATAAGAGTGCTGTTGAGTCCCTTTCATTTCACATCAGTGGGATGCTACTGCATTCAGACTTATGAAATTGGAGGTCCAGACCTGGTGGTTTTGGGGTCAGGACACACTGAGCAATTACCTGCTGCTCATCACCCCCTGGGAACACCAGTTAAAGCCACGTGTGCTGGAGGGGATCCTTCTGAGATGTCCCTGCTAAACCTGGGTGGGTTTTCCTGACGGTGTTTCCAGAGCAGCTGGAGGCAGCAGGTCCCACTGATCCTGCCTTTAGTGCTGCTGCTTTGTCTGTGCTGTTCCTCTGTGTGGTGTGGCCAGCACAGCTCCAGCCCAGGAGGATCTGTCCCTGGAGATCTGTCCAGGAGGATCTGTCCCTGGAGGATCTGTCCAGGAGGATCTGTCACTTGGGCTGCAAGTTCCTCTGCACTGAGAGCAGTGCTCAGCACCACCCAGATTGAACGTGAGCAGAAAACTGCAGATCAGTCAGGAAAGTTATTTTCAGTCGTGGCTGCTGTGACAGTTTCTTGAGCTAACTCATTTACTGGAACTTTAATTATGAATCTGCATTAAAATGCTTAACTTGGGAATACTCAGTCCCAAATACATTAGCCACAGCAAGAAGATTGTCTTCTGTAACATGACAGTAATTTTTTTAAAAGTTATATTTAAATGCAACTTAGAAAAAAGATTCAGAAATGGAATGGAAAGAAAGGCAAATCACAAAAGCAATAATGCTTTAGACTTGTAGATTACATTTGAAGTCTACTAAAAATGCTGGATGAGTGACAGGAGTTTCTACACTTTCAGTGTGAAAGCAAGATTAAAATTTCTTTCTTAAAGTAATTTTTCATTAAAATTGAAGACTTGATGTGTATATTGTATAGTTTCTATTGAAACCAATTTTAATCTTTCAGCTGAAATTAATGACAGCAGGTTAGTGCAGACTTTTATGGGAGAGTAGGAGCTAAATGAGAAGTCCAAACCTTGTCCTACATGTGCAGTTGCAGTGGCAGCCTGGCCACTGTGGAGAGCTGCCATTTGAATCAGTAAAGGCAGGTGACTTCAGAAATCAGTGCAGCAAACAGCTTACTTAAACAATTGGTTTTATCTGTTTTAGCAACCTCTTCGGGGAAGAAAGTTTGCTAACTCCAGATCCTAATATTTAACAAGTCTTTTTTTAGGATCCCCAGACAGCATTCATCAGCCAAACGTAGCTGTTACTCCCAAAATACACTTGTTTATCCTGTGTGACCTTTGAGTTGTCTAAAGTGAACTTTATAGCTTTTTGCTGTGATCCCATTAAGTCTTGCAGTGTCAGCTCAGTTGGGGATGGAAGACCCCAGTGGAAAATCCAGGTGCTTAAGGAGATAGTTTTGGTAATTCAGCAGATGGATTTTTTCTTTCTAAATAGTGAAATCCTTCCTATGCACCATATTAAGCAAAAGAATGTGCTATTGGAGGTGATAATGCTTAAATTAGATTTCATGCACAGGTTTAAGCAACTTCTTCATTGTATTCTGCTTCCTGCAAGAGAGAAAGTAAAATCCCAGTGTCCTGGATCAGGTATAATAATGATTTAATGCTTCTTGTAATTCCCCCTTTAATTGTAGTTGGTTAATGAGTGCTGACCTCACACTGGGATTGCTCCTCTTCTGCATTTCTTTCCTATGAATCTTCTCCTTTGTACTGTGAAAGTGGATCCATAGTTTCTGGGTTGAATAATTCAAACAGATTTTTTCATCTGGACTCTGAGGGAAGAGAAAGTCTAAGGACTTCTAAAACCAGCTGTTAAACACTGCTTGTAGATCTGAGGGAAAAAAACCAAGACCTGTTTCCAACCTGTTGTAAGAATGTTCAGTGAGAAAGAGACCAGGCACAGACAGGGTTTTGCTTGCAAGGCCCTGCAGAACCAGCAAAGCAATGGCATTTCTCAGATGGCTGCAAACATCAGTGCTCTGGAAAGCAGCAAAAATGCACTGTGTGCATGTTGGATGCTAAAAATTCCACCTGTTTTTTCAGGTTGCTGCATTCATCTGCATTTTAATGTGTTGAAATTGTCACACGTTGTTAAAAAAGTAACGGTCTTGCTTCTAGGCCTGCTTCCCAGATAGGATCCATCTGCATGGTAAATTCCTTAGAAATGCCTCAGATCCTCCTGGATGAAGGAGTTCTGGAGATTCAAGGCTCCTACCCTGTGTCTGGAGGCCAGGGCAAGGAGGACTGGCACTGCTTTTTATCTGCTTTAACAGGCCCAAATCACTCCTTTGCAGTTAAAAGTTGTGGTGAGGCAGCAGTGGGAGGCAGGTTTTCCACAGCTCCTTCTCTTACATACCTGTGTCTGGAATTCAGTGTTTGCTGGTGGGAAACCAGTGTAACTCAGGGAAGATGCCAAAACGGTGGTGGCTGACAGGTAATTGGATATAGAGGTTTGATTATATACTCTGATGACTTGGAAATGTGCTTTGTGTTTTTATGTTGATGATAGGATGAGGGAAGAGAATTCCTTTACAATGAGAACACAGTTAAGGAGAGCAATAACATCATGGATAAATGGATTCTTTCTTTCACCCAATCCCTCATCCAGTTCTTCAAAGCTGAAATGGCAGGTATGCATTTTTGCTCAGGGGGTCTGGGGGTGTTTCATGTTTGACTGCAGAACTTGCCTTTCCATACAGAGATTCCCAAATTCCATGAAAGGCTTTGATAAAAGGAAGGAAATCTTTAACCAGCTACCATAATCCATGGAATGCTGCTTTCATGGGTGTTAAGTCAGATTTTGCTACGCTTGTTCATGAGATTTCAAAAAGTGATGAGGCTTTTTTTGTCACAGCTAATCCTGTGAGCTCAGTGATGGAGCTTGTTGCTGTAACAACGTCTGCTGCAGTGCTTGGAGCAATTAATAATATTATAATAGTCACTGAAAGACAGCAGTGAAAAGGAAGCCAAATAGAATTTGGAGAAGCTGTAAAAAAAGGGATAAAATGGGCAGTGCTCAAGTCAGCTGAATAAAATAATTTTGAGAGGTGCATGAGCACTGGCAACAAATTTTTCCCTGGTATGGCTCCATGGAGAGGGTTTCTTTGGAATCTTACTGTGGGAGTGTGTGCAGCAGGGTGGATGGTATTAGGAGATGGGCTTAGCTGTGAGAAGGTATTGCCCGGGTTTTTCTTCCTGCATGTTGTCTTTTTTATCATCCCGTACCTCTCGATGCTCACATTACATTGGGACACTTCATTGCAAAGAGGAGATGCTGTAAGAACCCCCTGAAGTAGTTGATAAACTTGCAGATAAAGCCAACGTGGGATTCGAAGAGGTTTTGGTGCATTTGAGGGCACTGGAACCCCAGATATTGGAAAGAAGGTGGCTTTTGCCACGGCCATTCCTGTCCATGAATAACCAAATAACCCCCCTCGTGCCTGTGGTCTTAAGTTGCCCTCAGAAGAATTTTTAGAAGCCTTGGGCTTGGGAAGGAAGGTGTTAAGTGGGATAACAGATAATAAGGAAAGAGCTAAATGGCAGATGTGAGTTCATGAGGACACAGGACAGTCCTGCACTGCACTCATCTCTTGCTTTCCCCCCTCTGACTGATGTGATGGTCACTCTCACCCAGACCAGTCTGATGAGTTTATCCTGCTGTGGCAGATAAATCAGGTCATTTGGTACGAGCAAAATTCATGTGAGCTCATCTAAGAACATTTCATTAAAGGAAGAAAGAATCCTCGAGCTACCCAACCCAGGGATATGATGAAAGCTGCCTCTCATTGATGAAAATGTGGCTTCTTCCTGCAAGTTGTCCTTGAAATTTGATGGTGGTTCGTGTGGAGGTTCATGTGTTGCCAAGCAGAAATAAGCAGAGCCTATGCAACTTTATGTACTGCATGTAAAGAGGAAAATACTCTGAGGGACAGCAGAAAATTCATTTGTGAGTTTGTGAAACTGGGATCTTGGATCAGTGCATGGTTTAAACAGAAATATTTGTAAGAAGGTGAATTTGGAGGTAGAAACTTGAATTCTTTGCTCTGGATTTCTGAGAGGAAGATGAAGCTGACAAAAAGGGATCTGTCAGTGACCATCTTTATGAAATAAGATCCTTCCAAGCAGGAGAAGAGAATTCCTGTTGGAAAATGACAGTGTAAGGGCTTCCAGGGCAATAGTGTTGGTATGAAATGCTGTTGTCTTGTGGTAGATGAAGATAACATCATGTGCTCATCAAATGAGTGGCAGTCTCATTTGGAGGGGATTAATAAACAGAGTTTTCCCATTTATTTTTCTGCATAAACTCTAGATTCAGTCAGGCAGATCTTAATGAGATGCAGTGAATTTGTGTACTGTGACATGATACTCTGGTGCTAATCTCTTTTACAAACCTGTTGCCAGATTATTTTTTTTTTAAAAAAAGATTTTCTACTTCCTATCACTTCAAGTAGGAAAAATGTCAGGAAAAGACAAGGGAAGATTATAATGGTGACTGATAACGTCAAATGCTCGATAAAGGAGATAAATATAAATATAAATTCCTGCAGCTGGGTGTGATGGGGTATAAGAACACAGAGGTTTGAAACTGGCAGTGCTGAGGAGACCCCACTGACCAGGGAAGTGCTGCAGCCGGGCTCTGCTTGTTCCATTTCATCCACTGTCTTCCAGAGTGCAGCTGAATTTTACACCGATCTCCTGCCTCTGGAAAAATGTTTCCATTAAGTCCAACTTATGTTAATTCTGCCCCAGTTTCTCCTGGCACTTGAAGAGGCAGCAGTGTCAGCCCGAGTGGGGTCAGTGTGGGATTGACCTCACCTGAATAGGCTGAGGGGGATGGAAGGGGCTGAACCTGTGCCCCCTCCAACTCTGGGGTGCCTGAGAGAGCCTGGAAAAACTCCAGAGAGGGGGAACAAACCTCTGCTGGTCCTGGATGGGGAGAGCTAAGCCTGTGTGCAACTGGAGGAGAGGAGGCCCAGCCCCATTCCCAACATTCATGGAAAATGGCACAAGTTACGTGTGTTGCAATCTGATGTGTTTCAGGGGTGTCAAAATTCTGTATTAAAAATCAATAAGCCTTATTAGGCTTCTATTTTCTGCTAAAGTGCCCCGTACAAGCACTTATTTTAGTAAAACATCTTTCCTCCTGATGACTGAAATGAAAAGAAGTGTGTAGTGTCTCCCTGTACATCCATGGCTTTTTTCCTGAGTCACAAAAAAAGCAGATTTCACAATTTGGTTACAGCTATTGGGAACAGAAAAACATTTTCCCAGGCTAATATTGTATTTCTTGTTAAAGATACGCTGTCCCTGAAGGGTGGGATTTTTGATTATTTTAAAATTTGTTTATAACAGGTCTCCTAACTAAATAATGCATAGCTAGAGGATAGGCTAGGATTTTTTAGGAGTTCAAATTCCCCCGTAAATAATGCCTTCCCCAGCATGGTGTGAATCTTCTGGGCATTTCCTTTGTAGGTTTAAATCCCAGTTCTCTGCCTTCAAAAATTTACAAAACACAGTGAAAAGTGTGGTGGAGCTTTTAAAGCCAAGTTCCATTTTACTCAGTAGCTGCTTGATTAATGGAACTGATTCAGAATGGAGATCAGGAAGCTCTTGGCTTTTAGAGGAGTTAAATACAAGTTTATCCTTAGAAAAGTGAGTCCTGTGTAAGGTCCATCCTCCCCTGCCCTCCAGTTTTTTCAGGAACAGCTGAAATTTGTTTCCCTGTTGCGTAGTGATGCTGGTGATGACCTTGGTGCTGGCAGCTTTCCATGATTTCAGTTACACAGAACTTGAAAATGCAGCTCTGTTTATCTCTTACCTCATCAGCTTTGCTGCTACTTCGCATTTTAGCTTACCCTGTGACTTAGAAAAACAGTGAAAAACTGCAAATAATTCGGGGAGACTTGCTTGAAGTAGGTGTCTCATTTTAAATCTGCTGAGCAAAAGGAGGAAGCGTTGGCAGTAATTAAGAAAATTTTGTTTTCTGGTTCTGCAATAATTTCTGTTCAACTTGCAGCGCCTTGGCTGCGTTTGCAGCATGTGCAAATGGAGGATTTGCCCAATCCCCTGCCATTAATAGTCTCTTATCCACTATCCTCTTTACCAGTCAGATAAAAGCATAAGGCTCCCATAATGTCTGTTTGTGTGGGATTAGGGAAGCAACTGTGGAAAGGGGGGGGGGATGTGTTTGTCTTGAGCATGAGAATGATGCTGTGCATATTCAAAACACAGTTTTAACATGATCAATATTTTAGTCCCTTTTTTGGAGCTTGCTGCTGCTCCAGTGCTGTGTTTAACGCCAGGGCTGCGAATGCTGATGTGGTTTATAAGCGAGGAGCTTGCAGAGGGCAGATTTGAACTGCAGGAACCATTTTCCCTTGCAGCTTACAGGCTGTACACGGTGGTGCCTCGGCTGGTGAAGTTTGTGGATGTTCTGACCAACTGGTATGTCAGAATGAACCGCAGGAGGCTCAAGGTAGGGATCAGCTGCTGCAGTTCTGCACTGGCAACAAAGCCCTGGCAGTCCCTGGTACTGGGATTCATGGCAGCTCCGCACAAGATCTTGGCTTTAAATGCTGTCACTTTGTGCCTGAGAGTGGCACAACAGTTAACTGTTTTCTCTCCTCTCTGCTTTGTGGGAAAAACCAACCAAAATGCCCAATAATTCCGTTGCACTTGCTGGAATTGAGCAAAGTTATCCGAGTGTATTGCATTAACACAGGAAACTTTTGAAGCCTGTTGAAGTGCGCTTCCTGATCCTAAAATTGCTTTTTTTTCTTGGTGAATTCTTCATTTAGGGTGAGAATGGGACTGAGGACTGCATTATGGCCTTGGAAACTTTGTTTAGTGTCTTGTTCTCCATGTGCAGGCTCATGGTAAGGGAATTACACCCCACTCTCAATAACACTTCAAGGCGGTTCATGTAAAAGCATCTTTGTGTAGCACAGTTCGTTTTCCATCTCTCCCTTTTATTTGCTTGTCTGTCCCATGGTAGCAAAAAGAAGGCCTGTATCACCTGATTGATAAGGACACATTATAATTTCTTCCCTGATGCCCAAAAATAACATTTAAATATCAGGAAGGGGGTAAATAAGTAGCATGAATCCCATTATTTATTTCAGTCTGCATTTTGAATAACATCCCAGTTGCAGACACTGTGTAAGCATTGTTTTTGCTGAACTGTCCTTATGTAATTCATGGTATTACTGATTCATAATGTACAAGCAATAAAGGAAAGCTGGTGATTGAATGCAACATTACAGGCACCATATACTCCATTTATCACTGAGCTGATGTACCAGAATCTGAAAACACTCATTGATCCAGCCTCGGTCCAGGAAAAGAACACCGAGAGCATCCACTACCTCATGCTCCCCCAAGTCAGGTAAGAGGCAGCTCTGAGGTGGCAAAATGGGAGTTTGGTTGTTTGTTGGGGGATTTTTGTTCATTTTTGGGGTTTGGGGGTTTGTTTTTTTTTGATTTCACAGAATAGTGCTACCTCACTTGTGTAAAACTGCATAACAAGAAAACAAACTTCTTTAATAATGTAAATATTCCTTTGTCTCTGAAAAAACTTTAGGATGCTAGTGAACATATTCTTTTCTGTGAGCACAGGATGTTTATATTCTGATTAAGATCTGATGAATTTTAGTCTCTTTGCTGTAGGAGAACATTTCACTTGCAGTACACTTCACACTCCACCCTCAATTTTAGCTGGGAATTTTCTTTTCCCTCCACATTTAGGCAGTGGATTTGTGTTACGTTCAAGGACTGGAGATAGGAAGGAAAGCAATTAGGAGGAATGCATGTTCCCAATTCATAATATTTTCTTATGGTGGGCAGGAATATCCTTTTTTACTCCTCAAACTGTGTGTTGACTCAAAGCTGTAGTGCCTAACTGTGAAAGGCCCTAAAGGATCAGAGAGATCACTGGTATTGCAGCAGATTAAGTTCGTTCCTGCATTTAGTTCCTGCAGCACTGTCTGCTCTTGGTCCCTGAAAATATGAGAAAAAAACTTCCCTTCAGCATTGCAGCTCAGTGTGAAAACCCTCAAGGACAGGGGAGCTGACCTTGATACTTTAGAGTTTAAAAATTGAAACCTTCTCTAATGGTCTATCTTTTTATGGCTGCTGCATCCTTTGAGGAAGGTGTACAGTCTTTGTGAGAGCTTTAATAGTGAGAGTTACTGCAACAGGGAGCTGGAGATTGACATAATGATGGTGCTGATTTTCTGTTCCCTGGGCAAGTGCTGTGAAGAATATGTAATCAAGGAATGCCACCCTCGTCAGGGAGCTGCCAGGAATAGGTTTGGGCTCCTGTAGGAGGGAGTAAGGGAAGAATGGGGAGCTGTTTGCAGGGACTCAGTTCAGGCATGGGCTTAGCACGAGCATTTAAAGGTGGCTTAGTCACTCTTCACTGCAGTTAGTGCTGACTTGCTGCTGCATCATGCAAATGTGGGATGTGTTTGAGGCTTGCAGCACTTTCCTCTGTATTGCATTTTGTTTGGGTTTTTGTCTCTTACTAGTTTGTGGAATTTATTGGATCCCCTGTGTATCAGTTGTTCCCTTGTCCCATAAAAAAAGGCCTTTTCAAATCCAGATTATTGTTGAAGTTTGAGTTTCAAAGCACATCATTGCATTTACTTTGAAAGTTTTCTGATTCAGCATAAAGGACAATATTTGTCAATTAATAGGAAGAGAGATTTTTGGATGCAGTTACAGAAAATACCACTTTATGGTGAGTGCAGATAAAGCTGAGGGACTTGGCCACTTGCACAGCTGAGCTTGACTCAAGACCTGTGTTAAAACCCCACTGAGGTCGTGCTTGGTTGCTCCATGTCTGAACAGATGGGTTGCATTAAATTCTGTGGATTTGCATTCAGTCTGTGAAAAACACTGTCACGTTGTGGCTCTGCAATGTTGTTGTTCAGCGATGGCAAGTAATGTTGAAATACTGCCACGTAATCCTGTATGAAGCTTTCTGGAAGCAAAATATTCCATCTTGTAATTTCCACGTTTCCAAGTTGTTGGAGGATCATCCTGAAGCACTGGCTTTTGGAAGAACAAAAGCTTCAAACGAGGCAGTGCCATCTCAGAGTCCTAATGCTGCAGATGGGGATAGTTCAGTTGGAAGTTTTGCTTCACCAGCTCTGTTTTTCTGGCCAGTCCTTCCTGGAGTTGTGGTTTTCATCCCAGTACTTTTGCTCCTTAGATTACAGCAAGTATCTGTGTTCATTTCATTTTATTCATATTTGTCTTTTTAACCTGTGGCTCTGCTCTCGCTTTGATACCTGAGTGGTTTTAAAGGAGCTGCCCAGTGAGTGCATCTACTCAACAAATCAGCAAAAACACATTTTCACAACATTTCACTGCTTGTACATTTCAAATAATATGTAAATGTCAGCTCGCTCAAAAAAAAAAAGAAAAAAGCAGCCAAAAATCAATCCCAATTCTCTCCCCACCCCACCCCCCAAAAAACCCCAAAAGGCAAAGAAACCACCAACCCTGCCTTGCCTCAAAATGGAAGCCTGTTAAAATTATTGAGCCAGGAAAGATGATAAAACTCTAAAACATCAAGCTCAAATATCTGCAGTTTCTGGAAAAGATGATAAATTGAGATCCAGTGAATTGTTGTTACAGGGAATTCATTGTTGTTATAAGTACCCTATTTATAATATCTTCCTGCATCTCCTTATGATATTATTAATGTAAATTGTACTTTTTATTGGCCATTACTAGAATAGGTTGTATGACTCAATCCTCTCCACCTTGTGAGAGGTGCTAACAAAAGATGTAAAAATAGCTCTGCTATTTGTTTTCAACAAGTTATTTCCTCCTCATCTTCTCCACAAAGAGCGAGGTAAAGCCTGTTTGTTCATTTTTCAAATTGCCCCAACCAGGGCATAATTGAGTCTGTTGCGGGAAATGTCAGAGAAGGGGGTAAGATGTTTTCAATCTGCTCAAAGAGATGTGATGAAAATGAAGCAATTATAATGTCTCCTTTCTAATCTAGGGAGGATCTCATCGACAAAAAAATTGAAAGTGCCGTTTCTTGTTTGCAGTCTGTGATTGAGCTGGGACGAGTGATCAGAGACAGAAAAACCATCCCAGTCAAGGTTAGAGCTCCTCACATCTCCTGTCATACCTTGGGATTGTGTAACAGCTTTCTAACTTTGGGATAAACCTGGGGAAACTGAATAGTTGAGTTTCTGTTTGGTTTTTTTTCCCCCCCCAGTATCCTTTGAAAGAAGTCGTAGTTATCCACCAGGATCCAGAGGCTCTGGAAAACATCAGGTCTTTGGAGAAGTACGTACTCGAGGTAAGAACGTCATGTTTCAGTGGATTGTGTCTGTTGGTTACCTGAACAGCCTTCCCTGTTGACCATATTAACAACTCAGAGGTAAAATGAATTTCCAGGAGAGCTGTAGTGACAGGGGATATCAGTGGGTGATGTGCCAAAGTCAGTTTAGTGGAGAGAAATAATCCTACAAACCGACCCCACTGGACTGAGAGGCTGTTGGAATCTGACCCGTCTGCATTCTCTAAAGCCATGAAACCCATCTTCAAGGGTCAGGGACATAAAATTCCTGTGCTGTTCCCACTAAGCACTGGCAGTACAGGATCTGAGGGGTTTTTCCCTTGTGCAGAAAAGGTGTGGCCCTTATCCCGTGCCTGTTCCTGGCAGGTTAAGGATTCTTTCTTCCCTTCAGTGAGGTGTCTGATCAGTGAGGTGAGCAGATCTACTCACATGCTTAAAATGTGCTGTCGTGTTGTGGTTGTGATGCCTTAAGTGGCCACCTGAAACACAGAGACCAGACAAGAATAAGAGAATAAAAGGAGGGATTTATTTGAAGGCCTTCAAAGGCTCACCCTGGGCAGTCCAGAGGCTCCACCCCAGACGGACCCTGGCTCACGGGTTCTTCCCACTTTGATAAGTTTGGTTCATTTGCATCTCAGGGTTCATTCTCCAATTATAACCTCAGTTTCATGATGGAATTACCCAAAGTTTTCCCCCCTTTAGAGGCTTTGAGTTGACACCTTTGGGGCCCGGTGTCCTTGGAGTGGGAACCTGCAGAGGTTTGTTGTGTGTGAGCAGCAGGAGAGAACAGCAGCTCCCAGGGCACAAGGAACTGCAGAGTCACACACCAGGCAGGGCAGGGTTTGGGAAATATAAAAGTTAAAACCTAAGGCATCAATTGAAGTTGCCATTGTCAAGATCAGCTGCTTTACCTTGGCAAAGAGAACAAAAATGTGTATCTTCCCAAGGAGGATCAGCTCTCCTCACTTGTCCTGGTGAGGGCAGCCATGTCAGTCGGGGGATTCAGGAGAGGAAGCAGAGGAGGACCCCTGAAACTTCTGTTACACATAATTCCAGCAACACCAGCTTCCCCCAAGCCTAAATACACATCTCTGGAAAGTCTCTAAAAATTCTGCTGGGGGAATGAGCACTGGCTCAGGCTGTCACGGCTCAGTGCACAGGACCTCTACATCAGTGCTGTGTGCTGCTTGCTTTTAGTTACTGTGGGAGTTAAATGCTTAAGGATTGTTCACTAGAGGAATTTTAATTAAAAAAATAGTAATTGATTTGCAAGTGGGACTGCAAGGCTTTTCTGTCGTGTTAACTTATTGATTATTGCTCTTAGACTTGGCAGTGATGATCCCGCGCTTCAGAATCGCTGTTGTTATTAATTAGAAGCATTTCAATATCTGAGTCTCTTCAACAGCAGAATTTTGTGAAATTTAGGCTAGTGTCTGTCCCATTTTTTGGATCTGAAAAATGGATTTGTAGATTCTAGAGAATCCAGTTTGAAGGGAGATGAGGTTTGCTTCCTCAAATTACTTCCAAAAGGGTAGTTGCCAAAATTTGTTGTCAGCTTCTGCAGCTAATGAAAGGTAACAAAAGAAGCTAACAATTTGTAAATTATTACATAATTGGATTGTACATTAGGGTGCTTTGATTTGTATTCCTTTGCTACTGCAGACAAAGGTGTCTCTTTTGGAGAGATGAGTTACAACAAACTCAGATGCCTGTGTGGAAGCACAAACACCAAGTACTGTCTATTGTCCTGGTTTTATTATGTGTCTTAAAATTCAACAAGCTGCTGCTGGAGCTTAGTGTGTGTTTTATTGTACTGCATGGCAATCAATCCTGTTGTTTACTGGATGGTGCAGAGCTAAAGAGGTCAGTGATTACAGGCAGGCTGGGCAGCATTGCTTCGGCTGCGTTTGCAGCTTTGTTCATCAACCTCCTGCCTATCCAGAGCTTTAGAACCTTCAGTGATTGCCAGGAGTAAATTTGCAGATGCCAGAGGTAATGGGTAAGGAGAATTACACCATTTAATTTCGTGTAGTTGCTGACAAAAGAATTGGAAAAATATACTTGTCAATTCTTCAGAAATTTCATTCATTGCTTTTGCAGAAGGAGCTGTAGTCTTTGATCTGCAGTGCTGCTCTCTCATCTTCAGAACACAGCAAGTCATTTAAATAAATGGATTTTAATATTAGAACTCCCCAGATTATAGAGTTGTCATGCAAAAATAGCCAAGCTCACAAAATGAAATAAACCCAGAAGGCTTTTAGCAACTGGACACGGTTGCATTTTTTTTCATTTCTATTTGAGGCCTTTTACAAGCCTGGGTCAGGACTTCTCTTCCCAGCTGCTTCCAGGGAAAGGTTTTATCTCAGTAAATTTGACTCTGTGCACAGTCAGAATCTTGTTTCCATCCAGCCTTTGTGTTCCCTCCAGCCCCCAGCCCCGTGTAGGGCTGCTGTAAAACAGAGAAAATTGACTTCTCCATCAAACCCAGCGACTGAGCCTGTGACGGGGCTGAATTATCTGACACAGGAGCTGTGGCTGGGGGGGCCCTGCAGTGTTTCATTTCTTACACTATTACATAATGAGCACTTCTTTTCCTTTTCAGGCTGCCTGTTTTTAGAGAGCCCAGCCCAGCTGAAGCACAGCATTTCTGAGTCTCTGTTCTGGGGACTGGGCATAGCTGGGGCACGTGGCACCAGCAAAAGGCTCTCGTATGTTCAGGCATTCCATGTACAGCTCTTCCAGCTGCTCATGGGAAGGGCTGGTTGCCTCAGCGTGTCCACATGAGACTTGAAAGACGTGTTAAGGAGCTAATTTTGAGTAATTAGGGTGATAAAATTAAGAATTATTTGAAGTCAAAGCACTGAGACTGATATAAACAGACCTAAGATACAGATTTGCCTGTTTTTCTAAGACTCTTTCTGAGTTTTTAAATGGATAATGTGTACAAAAGAATGACTTCCTAATCTAATTAGTATAGAAAACTTGTCCTGATGGAGTTGGCTTCTCTGTGATTTATCTAATCAGGCCCAAAGTCATCTTTCAATTTGTGCTATTTTTTAGATTATTATTTCTTTTCCCCCACGAGGTTGTCATTTACAACTCGTGGGCTCATTTCCAGCAGCACCCCATTGAAACTGAATTTCTGAAGTGCGTAATTTTCATTAGATTTCCTAAAAGATGTATTAAATAAAATTAGATGCAGTTGTGTTCTTGGCTCCTCGTGTCAGTAGGACTTCCTAGGGAATTAGGCTGCAGCTCAGAGGTTGTATTTAAGCATTATTTCTCAATCCAAATGTTTGGCTACTTGCTAGTCCTGTCATGCTGATGCTGCCATGTACTTCTGCTTCCTAAATGCCTTGGAGCAGCTTGTTTGCCAAGCGCACCTGGTGATGCTGTGGGATGGTGATGGGAGCTCTAACCACCATCCAGTGGACATTAAACACCAAATGTTTCAAGTGTTGGCCAGCCTGTCAGCCAAAGCCTGCTGGATTACAGTGAAATGTACGTGCAGGTCTGTGCCTCACGTTTTCCAACCCCAGTCGTATCCCCCTTCAGCTTTCTTCTCTCCAAAGAGTTCCAGCCTTGGCCTTTCCTCATGTGAAAACAACGTTGTCCTCTCAGTCAGTTGCTGTGTAAAACTTCCCACAGCACCACTATGTTCCCTTCAGATATGGAGCCAAAAACTGCACGTGTAACTCAGAAAAATGGGCACACTCATTTCTGAAGTATCTGGGGCCCCTCCTGGAGTCCATGCAGGTTTTATAAAGCTGTTTTGGCTGCAGGGCACAGCCAGAAGCTTTTCTGAGCAGGGTGGCTTTCTGTGCAGCGAGGAGCTGGAACGAACAGGTAAGGAAGGAGACAAAATGAGACCATTTTGTACAACCTCAACCATGAAATGGTTGGTTGTGGTTTCCTGGCTCGATGTGTACTGAAAGGTCCGTTCCAGCAGAATTGTCCCTCCTGAGCTCTGCCAGGCCATTGGCTCCAGCCACTGCACATAGAGGGAATGGGTTGAGCTCTTCAGGCAGTTGTGAGGGGGAAATAAAAAGGGCTGTTGAGTAGGGGGTGGATTTGAGGTGAGAGCTGTCTGTTAATAACAGAAGGCTGAGGCTGAGGATGGGGTCTGCTGCTGGAGCCGGGTTCAGGGTTGGGTTCGTTGGCCAATGACTTGATCCATAGAGACAGCCCCGTACAAAACCCTCACCTTTACCCTTCCCCGTCACTGTGGCCCTGCTGCATGTCCCGGCTGTCATTGAGCTCATGTCCCGTGTCTCTGTTCCCGCAGGAGCTGAACGTGCGCGCGCTGACGCTGTCCGCGGACAAGGGCAAGTACGGGGTGCGGCTGCGGGCCGAGCCCGAGCACACCGTGCTGGGCCGGCGCCTCAAGGGGGCCTTCAAGCCCGTCATGGCTGCCATCAAGGAGCTGAGCAGCGAGCAGCTGGAGAGGTTCCAGGAGACAGGTCTGTAGTGGGATGGATGCCTCAAGGGGGGGAGGGGATCCTTCTGTGGGCTTAGGGGTTCCAGGAGACAGGTCTGTAGTGGGATGGATGCCTCAAAGGGGGCAGGGTATCCTTCTGTGGGCTTAGGGGTTCCAGGAGACAGGTCTGTAGTGGGATGGATGCCTCAAAGGGGGCAGGGTATCCTTCTGTGGGCTTAGGGGTTCCAGGAGACAGGTCTGTAGCGGGATGGATGCCTCAAAGGGGGCAGGGTATCCTTCTGTGGGCTTAGGGATTCCAGGAGACAGGTCTGTAGTGGGATGGATGCCTCAAGGGGGGCAGGGTATCCTTCTGTAGGCTTAGGGGAGCTTAAGGCCTACTTCCCTCTCTTATTATCCTTCTTCAGCTGTTATGAGGAAAAAATTTGGGTTTATTATTTTTCTGACAGTAGATTAGAAATAGCCATGTATGCTGATCTTCAACTGTTCTCCTCTTAAACTGTTTCTTCCTGTCAGAGAAGGTTTAGGGTGGATATTAGGAAAAGGTTCTTCCCCCAGAGGGTGTCGAGCACTGAACAGGCTCCCCAGGGAATGGTCAAGGCTGCCAGAGATCCAGGAGCGTTTGGACAACGCTCTCAGGGATGCACAGGGTGGGACTGTTGGGGTGTCTGTGCAGTTGGACCCAATGATCCCTGTGGGTCCCTTCCCCTCAGGATGTTCTCTGATTTAAGTGCTGCTGTAAGGCCAAGGTGAAGCAGAGAATAAGCTTTCTGTGGTACCGAATCAGATTGGAGCTGAGTATTTGTGCAGTAGCTTTTATTCTAAAAGCATTCCTTCAATTCCAGAGTTAAAAGTGGGTGTGAATTTTCGAGCTATATCTGTTTAGTGAACTTCTTAAATGGAAATTTGGAGTTGGTGGAGTATACAGGTTATTTTTAAGTTTTATTCCATTCAGATGGTTCCACACAAACAGTTGCTGAAGCGCCTGTGTTTTAGTGAGCTCTGCTGCCTGGGGAAGTGCTTGTGTGAAAAATGGGAATGTGGGATAATTCAGTGCTGCTTACTCGTGCTTAACTGCTGTTTGGCTGCATTGCCAATATATGCACTGCACGTGTTTGAAGTCTGCTACTTGCTTAAAGCTTTCTGAATTTAAAATTGGGGTTTTTACTTGGATGGTAAGAGATGCTCTCCGTCTGCCAATCCTGCAGGCACCATTGTTGTGGAAGGACATGAGCTCCATGGGGAAGATCTCCGTCTCATGTATCAGATGACAGAGGGATCTGCCCAGTTCGAGGCACACTCCGATGCTCAGGTATTTTATTGGTGATTTCTTTTGTTTCTTTTTTTGATTAAGGGAGGAGTTCCTCTGGAAGCAAGAGGAGAATGGCGAGGTGAAAGCTGGCTTGGGTTTGTTAGTTCAGCATGTTCCAGGAGTGTGTGAATCCTGGAGCTGTTCAATACTCTCTCCACCGTCATATTTTGTACATGAGGAGCTCTCTAAAAGCATCCTGAGCTCCTGAGAGTGTCACTTCCACCTTGTTTCCAGTTTGTCACCTGCGCATCGGTGTTCTGTGCATTTGCTCAGGTTCTGGTGCTGCTGGATGTGACCCCAGACCAGTCCATGGTGGATGAAGGAGTTGCCCGGGAAGTGATCAATCGCATCCAGAAGCTTCGCAAGAAGGTGAGGAATCACTGAGGTGGGACAAGAGATTTTAATTTCCTTTTCAGCAATATACAGCAGAAACTGACCTTTTAAATTAAACATGAAGCCCTGTATCATTTACTCCTCATGTATGACTTTCTGATTGGATTCCTTTGCAAGAGCTCTAAAGGACGTGTAGAGAAAAATTTTGTGGGATGTGTTATTTTGGAAAAGATATCTGTGCAGTTAAGGCTGCATATATCATAGATTCATGGAAAAGTCTGGGTTGGAAAGGACATTTCTTCAGCATAGGACTGAAAAAATTACAAATTTGTACCAAAATAATAATTTTGTATATTATATATATTTTAAAAAACACCTGTGTAGATTTTATGTATTCATATACATACACACACCTATGTAGTGTTTTCTAAAAAAAAAAGTATATCCACACTGATGTAGATTTATATATTTTAACTTCTTTTACATGTGTAAAACTTATATAGATTTATTTCTGTATAAAATATAACCAGGAAGGAATGTGGCCGTGAAAACTCTCCCATGTGTTACTGGATGATTTAAATTCAGTTCTGTAATGACAATAAGGCCATAATTTATTTTCACTACAATGAATATCAAAATACTTAACCTTGCCTGAACGCCCATGTTTTGACAGAAGGGTGATTTTTTCTAAACCTTTTGAGGAAACTTCTAACAAATGCTTGATAAATAGATATATTTTTTTTTAACTTACCAAATATTCCTCTCTTGGTGTGTGATCCTGCTGTGAGTAATGGTGTGTCTGTGTGTCCTGCAGAGGAACCTGGTCCCCACGGATGAGATCACGGTGTACTACAGGGCCCTGCCTGAGGGGGAGTACCTGGACACCGTCATCCAGGAACACGCCGAGTTCATTTTTGCCACGATAAAGGCTGACCTGAAGCCTTACCCGGTGCCTACCTCAAAGGAAGTTCTCATCCAGGAAACAACCCAAGTAAGAAGGAAAAGCACTGCTTGCACAGTTCATCTTAGTTGCTTTTAATCCAACAAACTGCTCCGATTAAAGAATTAATTGTGTCAATATTTATTTGTGGGATAGAGCAGATATTGTTTTCTATTTATAACTTTCTGTATTAGTCTTTTTTGGTTTATAAAAGAAAATAGTTGGGTTCTGTATGCGTGGTGTTTTTGAAAATCAAGCTGTTTGGATACCAAAGTAAATAAATGAGGCAGTTGTTTGTGTAAACTGAATACACAGTTATTTGCACTTGGATTAGTGCATTGTTTAAAGAGCCCAAATATTGTTGCTCTGATTTTAGATTAATAGACTTTTGTATTAGAACTGTCCTTCGAGGCTAAATTTGGCTTAAGACCAACTTGTTTAATATTTAAGGATGGTTTTTTCCTCTGCCCTGTGTTGCTGAAGTTGTCTGTTGTAAAAGTGTAGTTTCACGGAGTTCAAATCAGCAGCAGTTTCTGTTGTTTTCTTTGATTGCTTCTTCTGACATAGTTGATGATAGTTTTGCCATGGTTTTATTGAAACTTACTCTATTCAGAAGACATTCCTAGCAGAACTGTGAATGAGCTATTCGTCAATGTAAATGTCCTGCTGGACCACAAAGATTAATTTACACAAGAGTGAAGGATCTGTCCAACCTGAAATTTGGTTTACAGAATGGCTGGGAAGGCAGGGAATAGCTGAAAGGAAAGGGCACATTTCCTCCATCTTACTGGTGTGTGTAAAGGAAATGTTTTATAGTTACTGATGGCACTTCTGAAGTTGTACAGATTTGAAACAGAGCCCTGTTTGGCCTTTTTCAAAACTATCACTTTAATCTAGTGACAAACTGGGGGAAAACACTAAGTAAATATTGTGGTTGAGAAATCACTGAAAATCTTTAAGTTTCTTCTAAGTCCTTATTTGATACTACTTCTGATGGACAGTTTGGTGTAAACATCAAATCTGAACTGGAATGGAAAAGCAGCTGGAAATGCAGTGCTGGGAAGCACCTCTCTGGTTGCTTGCCTCAGATCATCTGACACCTGAGCTTTAGTGCTGGTCACTGTGGCTTTCCATGAAAGCTTTCATGCCTGTGCAAGGTATGGTTCCCCACACTCCTAGTTTACTCTTACCTAAATCCTAATTTAGTATATTTTAGTGAAGAAAACCATTTTGGGGAGATGAGTGTAGTGGTTTAGTTGTAAATAATGCTGTGTGTGTAGAGATGAAATCCTGCCCTTGACAGCAGGCACAGGTTTTGATGGATAGAACTGATGGCTGTTGTCTGGATGTCAGCAAAACCCAGGCATCCTTTCAGCTGTGGAGATGATGAGCTGGTGTGTGTGACCCTGAGAGAGGTTTGTAGGTCAGGCCATGCATTTGCACAAATGTTGCATTTCAGATAGAGAAAATCTACAGAAATCTTCACTGAACGGCACTGTTGTGCCAGCCAGTTCTGTGGGGCTGTTGATAGCTCAGTTTAGAGAAATGCAGTTGTCTCATTCTGGGCATCCAGCTGAGAGGGGCCTCCTGCAACCTTGAAACCTTGGCAGGGAGGGTGTTTCAAACAAAACCACGAGCAGGGACTTGGAGTTCAGCCTGGAGAAGAGAAGGATCCAGGGAGACTTTAGAGCCCCTTCCAGGGTCTAAAGGGGCTCCAGGAGAGCTGGAGAGGGACTGGGGACAAGGGATGGAGGGACAGGACACAAGGAATGGCTTCCCACTGCCAGAGGGCAAGGCTGGATGAGACTGGGAAGAAAATCTTCCCTGTGAGGGTGAGGAGGCCCTGGCACAGGGTGCCCAGAGAAGCTGTGACTGCCCCATCCCTGGCAGTGTCCAAGGCCAGGTTGGATGGGGCTTGGAGCACCCTGGGCTAGTGCAAGGTGTCCCTGCCCATGGCAGGAGGAGTGGAACGAGATGGTCACTAAAGTACCTTCCAACCAAGCCACTCTAGGGTTCTATGAGGTGCTGCAAGTCCTGTGTGCTGAGGGGGTGCAGTCCTGTGTGTTGTGTGGGAAATGGTGGCACAGGAGAACAGAAGTAATGCAGTTGTTCATTATTATTTTATTTTAAGGAGTTTCAGCTATAGAATCATAAAATGGATTGGGTTTGGGAGGGGAGCTTGAAGATCATGTAGTCCCACCCCCTGCTACAGGCAGGGACAGTCACCCCAGAGAATCTCCTTGTGGAGGTGCTCTGTGCCTGCTGCAGTTCTGTTCCTGTGCTTTTGGGCTTGATGTGCCTCTGAACTGTTGATCACACACTCAGACTTTAAAACAGATGACTGAGATTTCAGTGCAACTGTCAAGTGCTCCTTGGGAGTCTCTGTTGCTGGGCCTGCAGAGATGGATTGCTCAGGGCAGATGCTTGACTCTGTTCTGCTGTAACTCCTTTGTCACATCGAGAACAGTGACATGAGGATTTCTCAGGAAGGGCTTTCTTTCATGTGAGTGTGTAAGTTAAGTCAACTGTGGCAGCATCGTTGCACCAAATTTCTGGAAGTTATTCAGAGGAATAACAGGAGTCTGCTTGATGTTCAATATATATGAGGATTGGAACAAAAATGAAATGCACTCTGTCCTTTCTACGTTTATTGTGATTACATTCAAATCATTACTTCTGGGAAATTATCCTGGATCAATTTTTGATACAAGGCTTTAATTCTGAGCTCCTTTCCCAAAGACTTGCTCCAAGCCACAACAAAAAAAATTAAGCAGTTTCTCAGAAACTGCTGGGGCAGAAAAGCACGTACTTGAAAAATGAATTTTGATTTGTTGGTAGAATGGATAAACACCGAATGGCATTTGCTGCTGCTTAGGTGTTTTTCCCTACTTTGTAATGGGAGTTCAGTAAAGAATGACACTTCCAAATTTGTCTGTCACCCTTTGGACTGTGTCTTCTTGCCAAAGACCATCTCTAAATTTACAAACCAAAATGGCTTAAATGGCCTTTTAGTACCAATTGTTCATATGGGTGATTTCTGGATCTTTTTTGGAAGATCCATGTTGGATTTCCTGGAGTGGCTCCAGGGTCACTGGTACCTCCTGGGGAGATACTCAAAGGCTGGTGGTACCGAGGCAGGGGGTTCTCAGTGGCTCCCCAGGGATAGTGGAGGCTTCTCCAGGCAGTGACTGAGAGCAGGGCCCTTGGTCCATATCCTGAATTTCCCTGCAAGAGTGCTCCTCTCAGGCAGATTCACTCTGGGATTATATTTTGGGAGAGTTGTCCTCACTGCCCATCACTTGTGGAAATCAGGCTGGTTATTCCCTGCTTCCCTGACATCTGCTGCAGGCAGATTCCTGTCTGAAGCACTGTCGCTGAAGGAAGATGTGGGAAAAATTCCTATTTTATGGTAACGCACGTATTTAGTGTAACAAGGCAGGATCTTGGTGTTGTTTATTGAAGGAAAATATTTTGCTGTGTTTGTTTAATAAAGCAATATTGAAATAATGATCATCTCTCTCTTTCCCCAGCTGAAGGGATCAGAGCTGGAAATCACCCTGGTCAGAGGGGGGGTGTGTCAGTCTGTTGGCCCAGCCTGTGCCTACGTCAACCTCAAAGTTTGTGTCAATGGGACAGACCAAGGTAGGAACGAATGTCTCCTGCTTCATTTGTCAGGGCTGGTGTGAGGGAGAGTTTGGGAAAGCTGTGGTGAATGCTGCAGCCTGAATTCATTTGAAAGATGGTCCAACTTCCCTTCCAACAGGAGCTTTAAATAACTCTTGAAAATAAGTTTATTCAAAGCAAAACCACACTTGTCCGTGATTTCTTCTGAGGGAAACACTCAGGTGTGCACGGGAGTTGTTACTCCTGCTCCAGGGAGAGTTTGTGTGTGAGCATCTCTGTGGGGGATGCACTCTCTGGATTTGGGGGTGTGCTTGAGAATTTGTAATTGCTGCTGTAGCACTGTGCAGCAGGTGAGGCCTGCTTGCGAAGGAGATGGTTTGAAAAGCTCAGATATGAAGTGTAGAGATGAAAAGAATACTTAAAACTAGAGAACAGCCTGACTGTGTCTTGGGCAATGGACATGAGTGCAGTGATGTTGTTACAAGGGTGAGTTATATATTGAAAAGAGAGAAAACTAAATGCACTTAGGGAAGTTTTTTCCTGCACGTGCTGACAATTTATATGTGGAAGTAAGTGTGCCTTGTTGAACATGGTCACACAGCTGCTCCCTGAGTGAGAATGAATCCAGCTGGAAAAGCTGGTGTCCATCTCAGAGGGCACAGTCTGGCAGCTTTTAGCCAATACAATACTGGGTTATACTTCAGTGACATGCAAATGGACTGCCTTGTTCATGAAAGCAAATATAAGTTCTACAAATAGAATAAATCTGAAGTACACATCAGTCCATTTCTCTGTTTTCTTTCCCCTTTCCCTCTCAAAAAATTGGGGAAGGTGCAGTGTTGCCAGTTTTAAATTGACTTAGAAACCCACTGGAAATAATTAGCGTCATTAGAAAATCATTAGAACTTGGATATTGCTTCCAAACTGCATTTTAATTTCTTAATTTTGGTTTTAGATGGCGTGTTGCTGCTGGAGAATCCAAAAGGAGATAATACCTTGAACTTCACTGGACTTGTAGATGCTGTCTCTTGCATTTTTGGTCTTAAAAATTCCAAACTGACAGTTTTTAATGGAAACACAGGTAAATGGAGTATGACAAGGAAAATGGAAAGTCTTTCTAGCAGCAGCTAGGAGTCATTTACTGTATAATTATTTACTGTGTCATTTATATCTAGCTAGCTAGCTATAGAAAATTGACAAGAAGATGGGTAAGGAAATATTCCATTTTATAGTACTTAGCTTATGAGACTGTGTTTATAGTCACATCAACATGTTTCCAAAAGCTGCTGCTAAATGGTGCTCATCTGTTATCTTGCTTCCATTGCAGTTCTCATCAGGACAAAATGTGATTTATTTCAGTGTTTCCACTGGGCCCAGGCCATGCTGGATCTTGATGGCAAGCTGCCATCAGCCTTTCCATGCTTTCTTTTCCCTAATGCCTCAGTAGGCAGGGTGAGAACTTAAGCTGAATGCAAACTGTGATCTGTAGAAGAAAAATGTTGCCTTTCCACCCCAGAGAACCTTGAAGATCTCTGCATTTCTTCTTTGTAGAAAAACCTATGGAATATTTTTGCAGCTTGAACTTTGTTAAGGCACAAGAATGTAAAAAAAAAACCCCAAAACGCTATAAAAATGGTAATTGGATGGCTACAAAAACTTTCATTAGTGTTTTTTCATGGAAATATTACTGAAGCACATCTGAGGGGGAGGTGCTTGAATCGGCTGTGTCGTGTCCCTGCTTTTCAGTGCCCCCAGGGCTGCTGAGGATCGCCAGTTCAGGTCCAGCAATGACATCCATAGGGGAATATGTCACTGTTGCTATCTCAGGCCTTAGTTTCCTTACTTGTCCTCTCCTGGGAGTGTTTCTCAGAGGGCGTTTTGGGGGTTTCCCATCTGGTGTCATCCATTAGCTCCCCGTGATAAATCTTTCGGGTCGTGCTCAGCTCAGCTGAACAGTCCTGTCATACAACAGGATTAATCTTTGCTTTCAGTTTTAGGGGATTTAGGTGAAATCCTTCAGTATCTTCCTCAAGTTCCAGTTGTGTTTTGAAGGAGGAGATGGTTTTCCTTGAAATCCTTTTCCAAGAAAGGAGAGATGCAGTTCCCAGCAGTGAGGTCTATGCTTGCAGAGGGGGGTGGGTACTGGTATTGTTCATTGTCACCACAGATAGTAAGAGATGACCTGCAAAAGGCCCAGAAGAGTTGGGAAACTCCCATCTCATTAAGTATAGAAGTAGTTTGACTCCATATATTTGGGATTTTCCCTGCCATTTATAGGACAAAAAGATGCAGCACAAATTCATTAATGCCCAAGTCCTAATGGAAGTGGTAGAGAAAATCAAAACCTTCTTTCCTTCTCTGCCGTAGTAACAAAGGCTTTATTCCTTTCCTTTCCATGTCACTTTTGCTCCTTAGGAATCATTTTGGGACTTCCCACCTTGGCATGCTGATTTTCACCTTTCACTGTGTGTCAGTGGTCTGGGCAGAGCAGGGTATTTTCCCTGCCCGCTTATTAACCACATGGAAATTCCCTTGGAATTCCCTTTTCCCTTGGAAAGATCAGATGATCAGATGGGCTTTTGTTGCAGTTTGTCAGACATCTCAAACAAGTATTGCTCAGCAGAAGCTGTTGCTCCCTGGGGAGTCAGAGTTCAGGGCACTTGCAAGGAAAATAGTCCTGAAAGGTGTCAGAGAACAGAACCGGAATTCCAATGTTTGCTTTGGATACAATCCATCTGCATTATCCACCCATCCTTGGTGTGGGTAACCTCAGGTGAGGCCTCATGGTGATTCCAGGGCCTCCGTAGGTGAGCAGGGGTTGGAATCAGCTGCTGTGTCCAAGAGGAATTGCAGAGAAAGGTCTTGCACTCCAGACAAGTAATTTCTGAATCGTTCCCACGTGTGTTAATAAAATTGGGACCCAGTAAAACCATCTTTCTGGCTCCTCATTCCCTTCCTGTGGTTTCTAGGGCTGTCCACTTTACTTGCAGTAATTTATTATCTTGTTCTCTAATTGTAATGAAGATTTCCTTAGGGTTGTACAGTGGCACAGGGTCAGGCAGTTCTTGTATTAAGGGAGGCTCAGATGTGTCCTGTCCCTGCTTTTCAGTGCAGCGTTGGAATAATGGGATAAACATTTCCTCCCCAGCAGCGTGCTGAGGTATTTTGAGGAACTGCACACTCCCCAAACAAGGCTCTGGGACTTGTACTGACCTTCAGAAACTGAAAATAGAATTTGTCCCTTTCTACATGAAAAAAAAAAAAGTAATTCAAAGGGAAGAAGCTGGGCTCAAGTCAGATGGTAAAAAAAGTTGTTGTCTGTGACTTTTTTTCCTCTAGATTGCTGGAAACTCTCTAAACTTCTTGTTGGAGATGCTTGTAGGCTTGCACTCAGCTTTCATGGAAGTAGCCCATATTGAAAAAAAACCTATTTAATACAATTTCAGTATGTTTATGGGAAGAAATGCATCTGTAAATCATGTAGGCCTTAAAAAAAGGGAGGGGAAAAGAAGATGGGGCGAAAATCCCCCTACAGACTTCTTGATCCCTGTCTTATTTCATCTTCATGATATGCAGATGGCTGATTCTTTAATCTTCAATTTTTAAAAGGCTGTGGGGCTGTAAGGTACCTTAGGAGAGCATTACCACTTAAACCCCAGCTGCAGGGAGAACTGACTTTTAAAGTAATTTTGATCAGCACTTGTAATACCTGCTTGCCTTCAAGTCTGTTGATATATATGAAAAAATGATCCACTTTTTTCTTGCTCTTAGGAGAGAGTTCTGTGAACAGACTCCTCTGACAGCTCTTCCCTGGGAAAATGTCAGTGGTCCTGGAATGCCAAATGCTGATTTGTTAATTGGGCATAACCCCCATTACTGCAGCTCATGCTCCTTTGCCCTGCAAGGATCCACAGGGGTCCTGCCAGCTGGAGAATGGCAAACTGGGAGTTACTGGGGCCAAGTGGTTCCAGCTCTGTGACCCCCTGCTCCCCAGTGCTCTCTCTTCCCAAGGCCTGAAATTGTGTTTGTTCAGGGCTGTGCTGGGAGAAACCTGCCCTGGCTCCCTTCCATTGGATCAAATCCTCTCCACTTGTTAATTCAGTTGTTTTCTTGCTTTCCTGGATATAAAACCAAAAGCAAATCCCCTTCCTGTGCTTGAGCACGTGCCTGGCACCTCAGACAGGCCAGAGCAGTGTTTGGCTTTTGGTTTCTTTTTTCTTTAAACCGTTATAAATTTATATACCAATATATAAAAAATGATATTTAAAATACACATTTTAGAATCTTAGCTGCAGCCTGAGGTCTTTGTGCTTCCTTGAGCAATCTTGTAAACGCTCCCCAGTGCATCCCACTCTGTTCTGTGGCACTTGGCAGAATTTTGAGAGCTTGTGCTTGTGATTACTGTTTTGAGGGTTTTTTGAGGGTTTGGGGCTTTATTTGGGAGCTGTGTGGTTGGTTTAGGGTTTTTTTTTTTCATTTATATCTTTATAAACGTTCAAAGTGTATAAATTTATAAGTTATTCCCCTTGAGATTCTTTCAGGTGAACTGATGGAAAATGAGCTTTGTACAGCTTAGGCTCCGTGACATGCGAATAGGGCTGCTGTGGAATGAGAACCTGTTTGCTGGAGCTGACAGGTGTGCCTGCTCCATGTGTACAGGAACACACGGTTCTGACAAGAAATTAAATGCATCAATTCTCCCTGGATGTGATCTCTGGAGCTCTCTGCAGCAGAAAGTGATGTTATTCCTGTGTATCTTTAATGCCGTGCCCATCGGGCGGCTGTGTTTGACCTCAAGGCTCAGGCAGTGCTGCAGGATTCATTTTTGTCACAGAAACCTCATCAGCTTCAGGGATTGCTTCTGATGTCCTTGGAGAGAAGGCTCCTGCTTTGGGTCTGGTCTTGCCCCATTCTCTCCATCTGCCTGGCTGGAGTCGTGTGCTGGATCACGAGCTGTGGTGGCATTACACACAGATACTCGTGTAGGGGGCTTTATTCATGAGCCATGAGTTTGGTTTTTTTGGTTTGTTTTTTTTCCTGGAGTTTAATATATTTAATATTAATAAATATCCTGATGTTGCATAGGAACACATTCCCAGTGCTGCTTTGGCCAGGGGGTTTTGGAGATGCAAGCGAAGATCACAGCTCTTCGTGTAATGAGATAGGAATGGTTGGCTTGGGTGAATAATTTCTTGCTTGTTTGAAGTTTGCTAACTGTTTTTATTGCAGAAGTCATTGTGTGCATAAGAAATGTTGTATAGGAGCTAATTTCCACAGCAAACAAAGCACCCCCTTTGTGTTATTTTGAAAACCAAATATTTCTGCACAAATTCCATTTTTCCAACAGAGAAGCTCTTTCTTGAGGGATGGGATTGTGAAAGGGGAGACGTTCCTGCAGTGGGGTCAGGAGTGAGACAGCCTCACCGGCAGCTCGTGGCTGCTGGGATGGCCTGACTGGAGTCACTTTGTGTTGCAGAGCTGATAAACCAGACAGACCTGCTGGGCCTCAGTGGGAAGACTCTGCACGTGACAGCAGGCTCAGCCCCTGCCCTGCCCAGCTCCCCCGGTGCCCTGCTCTGCCAGTACATCAACTTGCAGCTGATCAATGCAAAGCCACAAGGTACGTGGGCTGCTGGGCTCCTCCTTCACAGCCTGAGCTTTGTGCAGGTTCTGGCCCTTTTCACTTGCTGGTGCACAGAAATTACGTAGGTTTTCACTGGTACATGGTGATTTTGTTTATTTTTTTTCCTGGTATTTGCTTTCTGATAAAAACAATGTTTATACTTCTTTTTTCTCCCTCTTTTCCAAAGAGAAAAAGGAGAGCCAGTTTGAGATAAGGGGCAGCAGTTAAACATGAGCCCCTGGGCATTGTTTCCCTGGTTCTGACCAGCGGCTCACCTGTGCAGCTTACTGGAAAAGGCTGAGGCTGAAACAGACCAAACTTGAATGAAGAGCCAGCCCTTTACCAGGACACTGGAAACAGCCTGTGAAACGTTTCTTAGTGCTATTTAAAAGCAGAGTGAATTGCATTATTCACCTGGTCTGGGGTATAGATATCTGTGTGTATAATTCCGTTTCCCAGCTCCTAATCTGGCACTCTGAAAGCTCTCGTGGGAGCAACTGAATTGTTTTAGTAACTTGCTCTTACTCTGTGCCCTGGTATGAGCCCTTTCTGACACTCCTGAGAGCTTGCAGAAGCCAAAAATGTGGTTTTTCCTAGGGATTTCCATCATCAGTAGGTGCTTGGTGAGCTTCTGCACGTAGTGGTTTCTATGTCCTCTTGAAATATTTCATGGTTCCCAGACTCTTTTATCATTTGACTCATGCAAGGAATTCTGCAAAGTTTTCTTCTGTTGGCCAAGCTGTCAGTCATCACTTACACTTGTGGTTCTGTGCTTCCTGAAGTTACTCAGTGTGAATATCTGTAGGTTGGCACTGCTAATTTCTCAGTACCGTGAAGAAGTAGAGATGAAATGGAAGAAGAAATCCTAAATTTCAGTTTACCCAGATAAAGGAAACAATTGCATTTCTTACCTGTAGTGACTCAGCTGTTTCATCTTGTCCAGAATGCCAGAAAGGAACAGTGGGAACTCTCCTAATGGAAAACCCCGTCGGTCAGAATGGATTAACCTACAAAGGTCTTCTGCATGAGACAGCAAAAGTTTTTGGGCTCAGAAGCAGGAGGCTAAAGTTGTTCCTGGATGAAG
Source organism: Mohoua ochrocephala (assembly GCA_013398855.1). Lineage (NCBI taxonomy): Eukaryota > Metazoa > Chordata > Aves > Passeriformes > Acanthizidae > Mohoua > Mohoua ochrocephala. The sequence continues at coordinate 57,547 of VZTA01008916.1, read as the reverse complement.
CACTAACTCATGGTAAGCACAAACCTTTGGTTCGCTTGTCTGAGGATCCTTGGAATTTGTTGTTGAGGAGCAGCTCATGTAACCCGAGATCCAGTTCAATTCCTAAATCCACACTATTCACACACTGGTTTGTAATTTTGCCCAGTAATTCAATATTAGCACAATAAAATCCTTTAAGCAAACATAGAGATTTAGGATTTCAAAGCTGTAATGCATTCCCTTCGTGAAATGGCCAGGCCGAGTTGTGTCAAAGCTTTTTCCTTCTGCAGTAAAGGTCAGTCAGCAGTGGGAATGGCAGTGCCCTGCTGAGTGACTGAACAGTGAATCTCCTCCTGGAATGAGCCTACAGAAGGAATATTTTAAGAATCTGTTCAAACTTGTAACGTTCATATTGTTGCATTGTCTTGGACAATTAGCACTGGGTGGAAAAAAGTGTTGGATCTCTGTTAGAGCAGCGTGGGTAGGTTGAACACAGCCATTTGGGATACCTGGGAAGCAGGAAGCTTCAGCACACGCTCCCAGGTCTGAAATGCTAAAGAACCCCCCAGAACCACTGACAGATGAGAAACAAAAATCTCTGATTCATGAGGAAGGTGTGACTGAAGCTGTAGCCGCCTGTGGTGCTGAAAAATTGGACCAGAGTGATTTGGGACTTCATTTGACAGAGAGAATGGATTGGAAACTACATGGTAAAAACCCCAAGAACTCAGAACAGGGATTCCTGTATTCAGGAGAATTCAGCTCTTGGAATGAAATGATGCTAAGGGTTCTGTCTGCAGTGTCACAGTGATGTGGTTTACAAGTTGTTTGGGAGGGCTCCGTGACATTTATTGGCTTATCACATGTTACCTGTCCAGAAGTTGGACATCCTGCTCAAACTGGCCACTTAGGGTGGGCTGAGCTTCCTCAGGAGGGGCTGTCAGTGGGGAGGCAGCTCTAGTGCAGCTGCTGAGAACTGGGCTCACTCAGCTGTCCATGAGGATTCAGGTGGGATAGGTTGGAATCGGAGCAAGAAGGGGTGGGGGGTTTTTGTTGTGGCTTTTTGGCTGTTTGGGTTTTTTAAAAATTTTTACTTCATATGACCTGAAACGTGTTTATTCAAAAGCCATTTTTGTAACTCAAATGGATCTTAGATGCTGATGAAACTTTCTAGTGGTAGTTTGAGCAAATGCCAAAAATAATGTGCTGAGTGGTGTTAACAGAGAACTGGAGCCTGGAGTGTTTCAGCACAAGGGGTGAGAACCAAGCAGATGAACCACACTTGGTTTGCATAAACCAAAAGGTGTTTGTGTGTGCAGCCTTGCTGCCTGAGGATTCAGGGATTCAGGCACTGGGGAGCAAGGGATGTTAGGCACAGCTCCTCTTTGCTTCCTGTCGCTGTTACAGCAGCAGATGATTCTGTTCAGACACTGAAATAACCCCTGTAGGAAACTGCAGAGCTTTGAAAGAGGCAGGGAACTGACAGGACAGGAAAATGTACAGGCAAAACAGCCTTTAAGGCTCAGCTGAAGTGAGGATTTTTAAAATGCCTTCACCTGAAAGGGAAATGGGTTAAATCACTGTAACATTTGTAGTGTGGATTCTCCAGAACTGTTTAAACTTTACTTAAAGTGTATAAAGTGATGTGAAAGATCAGATTTGATAACTCTTCCAAGGCCAAAACAACTGATTTGGTCTCTTTTAGACTCAGAACACAGAGAGCTTGGTCCCAGAGGTTTATTTGTGCAGCTAATGCCTTGTAGCCACACTTCTGCTATCTCAGATTTAATTCTCCTCATTCACCTCCCTGAATAACATTTTTAAAGTTGAAACACTGACATGTTTGTATTTTATCTTCACATCTCTTTGTATGATAAATAAGTGCTGCATACAAAACACTTTGATGCCTCTAGAAAGCATTAGGTCAGTTAATGTTTATCTACATTGTTGCAGCTTTGTAATTCCCCATTCATCTTCTGATCAATCTGTTCAAGGTCTTACCTTCAAAACAACAAAGTTCAGTCTCTTGAGTAGGTTTTTTTGTGGTTTATTCTAAAAATAAAAATGTATTTGCTGTTAACTGTTTGAAACGTTTGATGAAAATAACCCATGAATTGGAAGGTTGGTGCCTTGTTCTATAAAAAGGAAAAACAATCACTTGGTGGAAAATGAGTTATTGGTTTTGAAAAGGTTATTTTTGTAAACGTTGTCGGTGCAGGCAGTTGGGCATCTGCTGTCTGTTGCAGAGAAACTCGCCAGCTTTTCAGAAACAAACGTGGTTTTCACTCCCCCTTTGTGATGTTGGAAAACATTCCATGAATAAGTGTCCAAGTGGTGAGTGTTGCTTATTCATGAGCTGGAGAGACAAGTTCCAGGTACCTGATTGATCCATCCTGGGGATGATGGGGACTCCTCACGTGCTCCCTGCAAAGCCTTTCCGTGGAGCAACTGGCACAGAAAGGAGGGTCTCCCTACAGTGGGTTGAAAAATCAAATTTCCAGTTTTTAAAACTAATTGTTGTGATAAATACTGTTGAAAATAGTAGGTTTGTGTAAGTTCCTTGTTTTTCAGGATCTTAAAAATAAATATTTAATGAGAGACTTGGAGACCAAGTGCACAGTTTGTTTGGCTGCTTCTGCAGACCAAACTTTTTTACGTCCTGATGGAGCATGTTCCTGGGAAGGAAGGTTAGTGAGGGAATAGAGCCCTAATTGCTGAATTGGATTATAGCTCCACTCTCTGAGCTCTGTGGATGGATATTCAGCTGCTTAAAGAGGAGTATTACAATGGAAGGGAACTCCTGAAAAACAGTACCCTTGTGATCCATGAGGACTTCTCAGTTCTCTAATCAACAGATGGCTTTAAACATCAGGGCAGACTCTGTGTTTAGTCTAAAAATGAAACGCTTTTCAAAGCAAGATGGGGCAGGACACTGCAAAAGGGTTTCTCCTGGAACCCCCCAGCCAGTGTGGGTGTTATTAACGTGTCCTTTGTGCTAACACTGGTGCCAGGTCTTTGTATTATCTTGTGTTTGCTCGGGTTGTCTGCAGGGGTTCCGGGGTGCAGAGTGACCGTGACCCCAATCCTGGTTCGTCTGGGTTTCACCAGTGTTCCTGTGGTTACACCTGCCAAGTTTCTTATCACTCTGAACTTCCTTAGTGAAGAGGCCTCTGGGGTATTTCTTACTGAGGTGACTTTTGTTCCAAGGCTGCACCTCCCAGTGTTCCAAACACTCTGCTCTCAGTGGGGCAGTTTGCTACAGCTGATGGGTGCTGGAAACAAAGCCAGCAAGCACCAGGCTTCTTGGGAAAAATTTCACATTTCACAGTGTAATAGTGAAAGATTTCCAGCTCCTGCAAGCTTTGCAGGTGACTTTCCCCAGACACAAGTGGGATTACAACCCCTCAATCAGCCTGTTGGAAGTGTGCTCTGTCCTTCAGAGGTTTGTTGGGGCTTCATCCTGTTCCAAACTCTGTGCATGTAGCTATGAGAAGACTTAGGGAATTGATCCTGTATGGTATGGAATTCTTCAGGCATACTCAACAAGATTCCAGCAGAGTTTTTCATCAGGTCCTGGTACAATCCTTGCTTCACATATAAACTGTTTATGAGGGACTCTGGCTTTCAGTGCTTTGTGTTGTACTGTTCATACTGACTTCATATCGTGGCGGTAAGAGTTTTCTGAACTAGGTACTGCTCTGTCAGGATGTGAAGGTGAGAGCTGTGGGCTGATGGAGGCTTTCAAAAAGTTCTGCTTTGGAACATAAAACAGGCTCTTCAGCTCTTGCAGGGACATTCCTGACACATGGGGACCCTTCCTTTCATGCACTGGGCTTTAACAGGAGGGAATTTTGAGCTGAGCAGTTTCTGTCCCAGTCTCACTGTGGTGGAACCAGCAGAAATGTCTGAATAAAGCAAATTAAAAAGGAAGTTCATGGTTTTCCCTGTAAGCAAGAGCACTAACTCTGTTGTTTCTCTCTTCTTTCCTTGATTCAGAGATCACAAAGGACGTCTCCATGAAGAACCTCAACATGAAGACCCTGTATGTTCATGTCGTACCCACCACAGCTGAATGTTGAGAATTCCAGATTTATGACCATGTAGACTTTTTTCCACAAAAAAAAAGAAGTCAAAGGAAATTACTACGCTTTTAGATGAACATCCAAGTTGTGTATGGTACTTTTAACACCTGTAGTGGCACACAGGATGTTTTCTACCAGTGCATGTCTAATATGCTGCTCTTTGGTTTCAAATACAATGTATTTTCATTATGTTATCTTAAAATGCTGTAAAATCTGTTCAGAAACCTTAGATATCTATGCAGTAATTGGCCTGAGAGAAATGGGACTCGTACCTCAGTGATGCTGATCTCTGCCTGTCCTTTGTGCAGAGGGCATCTTTTCTAAACCATGGGTTACCTACAAGGCTCTCTGATAAATACCCACCATCTTCCAACAGCTTTGTAACTTATTTAAGGGTTCTCCGGATTTGTTCATTCATTCTCGCTGGATTTTCATCAAGTGTGTGGCTGTTGATTTCAAATACTCCCTAATTTCAACACTTGGAACAATAAATTTGCTTCATGTCCAGACTCTTGCTTCCCTGAGTTCAGAGTACTTTGCTTCCTTAGGATTTCTGAAGAAGTAACCTCTTGGAGCTCTGTGTGGCTCAGGAACACCCAGAGACACCCGAGATGTGACAGTGCACGTGCTGAACACCAGCTGCAGTTTGGATTGTGGTGCTGGCAGGTTTGGGGGGTTGGTTTGGTCAGGGGTTTGTGGGAGAGTTGTTGTGATGCAGAAGCAGTTTCAGATTGGAATTAGTTTGGGGTTGTAATTTTTGTCAAGTGTTTTGGTGTTCACTCGAGTATCTGCGGGCGGGGGAAGTAAGAGACCTCCTTTGCCAGTCTGGGGATGGTTTTGCCTGGTTCAGCTGGAGATTGAAGCACAGCTGGGTGCTCCTGCACCTCCCCGAGGGTCAGTCAGTGGGAGCCTTGGCTGTGCACACCCTGTGCTGGGCAGGAGCTGCTGCCTGCACTGCTGGGGCCTCCCTGAGCTGCTGAGAGCAACGGGACACCCACTGCACACAGGGGGATCAGTGGGGTAACAGCCTGGGAGAACAGAGGCTTGCTGAGCATGTTTCCCCATTGCTCTGTGTTTTTCATCTTTACACCATGAATAAAAACCAAAGCTTGTTTATGATAACTCTGTATTAGTTGGGATAACTGTAAATAGCTGTTCTGTGTAACTCTGGGCAGTGGTGGACTGTACCAAAATTGTAGGGACTCCTTTGAAGTGAACCAACTTCCTGGCACTCAACTTACGTAAAATCATTTTTATCAGGATTAAAAATGGCTGTGCCTCCTGAATCACTGGCCTGTTCAGGTTAATGAATACTGGCCATTGCCCTCTACTTTTACCTGGAAGTCAGCTGCCTTTTTATTGACATAGTGACAGGGAAATCCAATTTGTATTGGTTTGTGGGGTTTCTTTGTCACATTAAAAACGTGCAGGTTTCATATTTGTGAGAGCAAGATTGCTGTTCCTAAAGTAACTTTGCTTTATTATTGATGTAGAATAAAGGGAGATGGTAAAGGATTGCAACCTAACCTCATTCTTAATGAGCCAGTCTAAGGTCACAACATCACTGGCCTTTTTAAAGAGTTTTTAGGGATATAGCATTTTGTCCTGCTTCATCTCACTCTCCTTTCTCCACTGCACACACTTCATTCTTCCTTTTTAAAAGTTTTTTTGTGTGTGTGCATATGTGTGGTTGATTTTGTTTGTTTTTTTTTTTAACCTGTGTCTCAGCTTTCTGTCCACATCAGCATAGTCCTCGTGGGTTGTGATGACTGGAACAGAAACCCAGGTGTGTCCTGGTGCTCCAGCCTGCTCGAGGATGGAAATGCCCTTTGATGCTATTTCTGTCTGGTAGGATCAGTAGAAACTGGCAGAGGGGAAAATTCTCAATATACTTCGGACAGGTAATGGAAGAACGAGACCAAAGTTGATCAGAGGACACTGCTGGAAATGCTTCTGCGTCCGTTAACTTGACATCAACATTTACATCAGTAGCATGTAATTAAAAAAATAATTTTGTGGCAGAATTATAGTTTAATTTTCCTTTCAGCTGCCACTTTTAGATGGCTCTGATCTCTTACCTCCGAAGCAGTGAACGTTGGGAACAGGCTCTGACCCATTTGGGTGAACTTGTGCTGTCTCTACCTTCCTTCTCCACATCCATTTTTAGTATTCTTTTTTTATTATTCTGGATAATATCTAATCATTGCATGAGAGAATTTATCTCTTGGGATCTCCAAGTGGGGAATGTTTCCTAGTAATTTTTTTATTGAGGTTTCTTAATGCACTTCTATAACATTATCTAGGTTGGGCTAATAATAGTCTCTTGGCTTCATGTGATATTCTTCAGGATTTATGTACTTCAATTAGCTTCCCTCTTAAATAGCTTGTTACACAAATGAGGTCTCAGACCGCTGCTGCCTCTCTGCACAGAGAAACCACTGCCAGGGTGCTCACAGAGCTGTGTCACAGCCTTTGTAGGAGTTTGGATCCCTGAATCCTGGTGCTGTCCCTGCTCTCCTGGTGTTGCCTCTCACCTGGTGGCAATCCAGCTCTCCCCCTGCCCGGAATGTGTGCAGCATCCAGGGCTCTGCAGGAGCCGGGCTGCTGAGCCAGCTCTGTGCTGCTGGGGAGCAGGAGGTGCTGATAGAAACCAGATCCATTGTCATATCCAAAACCCACGGTGCTGGGGCTTAGGAAAACGGAGACATCCCCCACTACACGTGCACGGAGTTGTGTCCCTGCCCCTTTGCCTCCCTCGGATCTCTGGGAGCTGGTTTGAACTCCGAGTGATCTGCTCTGCCCCAGTTCCATCAGGTCGTGATGCTGTAGCTGATCCTATTTGGCACCCTTGGCAAGGAGAGGGCCTGGCACCGAGCGAGGCTGGGGACAGGAGGAAATCCTCAGGCTTGGCTGAGCTGAAGCAGCAAAGCTCTGTGACAGGAGAGCAGCAGGATTGCTCCCTGCCAGTCCAGTCCCTGCTGTTCCTCAGGACCCATCAATGTGAGCGTGGGCCAGGCTGGCTCCAGCCCAGAGTCACCTCTCTGCCTCCCCCAGGGCAAGGTACAGCAGTCAGAGCTGCATTTCTGTCTTGCCTGAAAGCAGGGAAAAGCAGCGACTGCTGCTGTCCTCCTGCGAGGAACTTCCAGAGAGAAGAATGGTGTTAAGGAGAGAAAAAATAAACAGGTTTCTCCTCCTCCTGCAATGAGTTGAGTCGCAGCTGCTCAACCTTTCAGCCCTTCTGCAGCTCAGAATCTTTCTGATTTCTGCCAGCAGCGTGCACTTCGGTATCCTCATCATCGCTGGTTAAGCACAAAGCAATTATTCAGTCTGTTAAATAATTTCTTGCTCTTTATCTGATTTCTTACAGGCTGGACTCTTGACACTGATTAAACAGATTGAAAATACACTGTCTGCAGCTGCGTTAGAAAAGGTGACCTGCAAAACAGCCTCAGACAGTTTCCTTGCACATCTTTCTTCCCCAGTGTGAGCAGCACAGCCCCGTCCACGCACAGAAGCAGCTTTGCACTGGGAACACACTTTGCTGAGTTAATTTTACTCTCTGCTGCGAGTGGTGGGGAACTGGGGTTGGAGGGAGGGACTGTCTTCAATTATCTAATGTTTTCCCCAGTTAAAATGTTTATGTAACAAATATAATTATAGCTTTTATGTAATTGGGGGGGGGAAAAGGTTCCTATTTCAGTATGTCTGGGTATTTCAGTTAATTTCCAGTCTCTGTCTGTACAAAGTTCTGATTAGGGGTCACAAAGCTCCTCGGAAGACTTCTAACATTCCTCATAGATGGAATTAAAATTGCTCCTGAAGATGCTTAATTTTTAAGACTTTCTTGGGAGTTCTGTAAACATTATCCTAATTTTGCAATTTGTTCTAGTTGTCTTTGGTGTTCAAACCAGTGAAAACAGTTGAAATCTCCCAGACAAGCAAAATGCACCCTGGCACTTAATATTTGCTATATTTGATCCCGTGTGACAGCTGGACAGCTGTGCAGAGGGTACTGCCATGGAATATCATTTGTAGTCTGCCTGAAGGACAAACACCCTTTAGTTTTCAAGTCAGCAGCTTTGCAAAGGTGGAGATTATCAAAGTGGAGAGCTGGGATGTGTGTTCTGTGATTAATAGTGCTGGCAACCCCCAAAATCGTGGAATCTTTGGGGCTTCCTTGCCTATGGATGTTGTATGCCAGGCAGTGCGAGTGGGAGGAGGGGAAGATGAGGCAACGTGGAAAAATTGAGATCTTAGACTGCAAATCTTGCTGCTGATACAATCTAAACAAGGACGAAGGATCCTGAATATTCCTGAAGACAGTGTTTGTAAGATGAAAAAGAAAAGTTGCTCGTTGTGTCAACTGAACGAGCCAAAATCCAGGCTCAGGCTCTTGGAAACCAAGAGCTTTTTACAGCAAAGGGAGTTGCCACGGATTAGTAATTAAACAAGGACTAATAATTCCATATTCTTGCCAAAGAACACAAGTACCAAAAAAAGCAAGTGCTGTGCTGCATAAACAGGATTGTCTGAGAGATGATGAAGTAATCTTTCCACTCAATTGCTGATAAGGCTCCTCCTGCAGCCCTGTGTCCAATTTTGGGAACCCTGCGATGAGGAAGACGTTGACAATTTGGAGGGAGGCCAGGGAGGAGAATCAGGAATAAGGCCTGGCACAGATGCCTTGTGGGGAAAGATTGGAAGAGTTGGCGTGTTTAGTCTGCAGCAGGGAAGAGTGAGGGTGAGATGTGACGAGTCTTCCAATAAATACATACTAATTGCAAAGAGAATGGTAATGAACTAGTTTTCAGGAGGCTTGCAGTGAAATGGGCTGGGAATTTAGGCCACACATGAGGGGAAGCTGCTTAAGAATTAATCTGTCCCTAGGATGGGTGGCCTGGGAAAGTGACAGGATTTTTCTGACTCGCTTTTCAAATTTATTTTTTCACTTGAGGAAACGATGGATTTGCAAGAAAATCCTTGACAATTTTCAGTCTGCCATTAGCTCACCTATGAAGATTCCTGGAAACAAGGAAGGAAACTGGTTGTTAGTGCTAAAATGTGGTTTTTGTTTGGATATCTACAATAATGTGCTGATCATGTTGATGTCTATGAACACTTCTGTGGCACCCTGTGGCATCCTCGGCAGCTGCTGGGTGTGCAAGCCAGATGCAGAAATGGACTTTGCTGGCAATATTTGGGTACCTTCCAGATTCCGTCATTCACCTGCTGTTAAACACCATCTAACTTAGACCACCTCTCTAAGAGGAATCTAAATGACAGAAATAAAGCCACAGAAAGAGGATTGAAACCCCCAAACAACACAGGTTATATTTATTTCTCTGTGTGATGACTACTTGCCCCAAAGGGCAGTGGAGGGGACAAACTCAAACTGGAACATTTAGCTTATACTGCAAATCCCTGGATGATGCTGTTATTTTATGGACTTGGAAGGAGCTTACTCCTGATCTTAATTCTGCAAATTAATTAGAGAAGTGTCTCAGGTTCTCCTTTTTTAATGGTCTTTGTAGAAAATGCCTTTCTCAGCTGCTTTGCCCTCCTGTCAGGGACGTAAACTCACAGTTCCAAACTAACAGAGGAGATGAGCTGGTAAACGGCCACAGGTGTTTCTATTTCCTCCACTCTAAAATTAAATTAAGGAGGAATTGAATATCTCTGAGGAAAAAAGTCCCAAAGCAGCCATGTAGTGTGTGTCACACAGCGATGGTGGGGGTGTGAGCGCTGGTGCCATGGCACCAGCACATCTGTATTGACTTGTTTCAAGCGTATTGATGGGCAGGACTTGGGTTCTTTTCTGACCTCTCTTTGCTGCTCGACTGCCCGAATTTGATCATGCAGAGTTCTGAATCTCAGCTTCACAGAAGGCCTTGAACCTCTTCCCCTCCATGGCTGAGCCACTGCCCTGCAAACCTGTGCTTTTGCTTTTAGCACTTGTGTCCCGTAGCCAAAAAACACTGGCTATTTCAGGCTACGCGTGTTCCAAAGAGATGCCTTCCTCCCCTCGAGGAAAACAGCAAAGAACCAGTAACATCCATCATTTTAAAAATGGAAAAACCTCCAAAAAGATCCTGCAAATAGAGACTTAATGGTCTGTGTCCAAATCCCATTTTGCTGTCGGTACCATCAAGTACGAAACACCAACGGCTCTCTGGGAAGAACGAGAGCAGTCTCAGCTGAATGGAGTAGCACAAAATGGTCAAATATTTACTCTGACTTGGATTATTGTGTAAAACACAGTTTTCAGCTGCTCTCCTGGTGGATACACAGGCGTGTATGGGGGGTAGATTTGATAGATGTGCTAACCCAAGGTTGCACAGCACAGCCCCGAGGATCCCAAAGCGTTGCTTCCCTGCTCCCTGTTTCCCCGGGCTGGTTTGGCTGCACGTGGGAATGCTGAGCTGCTTCTGGCACAGTGGGTTTTCATTCCTGCCTTTCCATTCCAGTTTCTGGGATTCTCACTCGAAGCTACATTTGCCAAGCAGGACTGCTCTGAGCTGACACAGAGGGGCACAAACATTGTCACTGCTGGCAGAGGGTCCAGCCTCAACACCTTTTTTTTAGTCCCCACCATCAGTGACACACCTGGAACTTCTTCAGGCTGGTACTTATTTTACTTTGCCGTTTTCCAGAAAGGCATCCTGCAGCTGACAATTCAATAACGTGTATTTATGTTTTTAAACATTAAAGTGTCTCCTTGAAGACCAGGCTCTTGGTCTGTCCCAAGGCAATTCCTGCTTTCAGATTTCTTTTGTGATGTGCAGAGAAAAAGTTGATAAACTCATTAATTACATCATGCATAAACAGTGAAGTCATCGAGGGGGAAAAATCCAAACCCAGGATTTCTTTTAAGGCAAAGGAATATGCTGATTATTTTGTAGGTTTGCATTTTTAGAAGTGAACTCAGGAATTTGAAGCCTGTGAGACTTGTCCTGTTTTTCCTTAGCTCAGTAGCAGAGTGCAGGCTCTGGCTGCTGGATCCTCCCAGAGCTGCCATTCAGAGCCTGGATCCAAATTAATCTTTGTTAGATGATGTCAAAACAGAAGCAGAGACACTGACCCGGGAGTCAGTGGCAGCAGGTTAATTCTTAAATAATTTCCATCACAATAGGAGAGGGAAGAGAAAAGGGATGAAGTGGTGGCAAAGTGAAAGATTTTCGTGCAAGTGTTTGTGATAAAGAGGAAGGGAAGATAAGGGCACCAAACACAGAGTCCATGTGGTCTCTCTATTGCAAGATTGTCTCCTTAAGCTGCTGGTTTTAAGGTATTAAGAGTTGCAAGAGGCCAAAGTAATTTCCATGGGGCAATAATATCAGACAGGTTTTATACACCTTTGCAATAACATGCCTAAAGTATTGCCAGTTTAAAGCCTTTTCTTGCATGGAATAATCACTTTGAAAAAAATGTATTATTCCCCAGCACTAAAACCTTGGAAAAGCTGCAATGTCTTCTATTAATTCAGTCATGGCAAAAATAGAGAGCGTGATACAAAGAGGTGCATTTGGGGGAATAAATTTTTATAACTGTTGGTCAGACCTACATAACTTAACCAGGAGTTAATCCTTTGGGAATCAGGAGCTCTGTAAGAATGCAATACAACACAGCAATGTGTACAAACAAAAAGGCTGCACAGGTGAGGAGACAAGGAAAAGGAATAGCTGCACAAATGAAAACTATTTTTTCTTTTAATTACTGATTAAAGGTCAAGGGCTTGAGAGCTGTGGCTACTGGTACACTTGTCTGAGTGTCATGTATGGTTTTCTGTTCTCTTTTCCCCAATATAACAATGGTATTAAAAATCACTTCCCACAGCTAACCTGTATTTGCCACTTTGGGAGACAACAATCTAACATTCTTCATCCTTTCATTCTTTGCATAAAACTTAAACCTGATCTGCTTCTGTCAGCTGAGGCTGAAGCTTTGTCCAGGAGTTCTCAGCAGAGCTGAGTTACTGAAGTAACTTTTTAATATCACAAGTACAGTATTTTTTTCAGATGTTACTGAAGAAGAACGTGATTTTTTTATTGCCTCTTTCCCAAATGGATAAACAGAAGCAACTCTCACCATGGTGTTCCTTGAGGGCACGGAGGGTTGGTTCATGGTGTATCAGATCCTGCACTGTCACGTTCTCCATCGCTACACAAGAACAGGGAATAAAGCAAGAAATAAAACATTCTCTGTTTGTGGTGCTGGGAGGATGGAGTTTGTTCTATCCTTGGCATCTCCAGTCACTTACTCTTTGCTTTGCCCCGTGGCTAATAGGGCCTAACATTAAAATGAGATGCAACAAGTGATGGGAAAGCAAAGGGAGCTGGAGAACAAAAGTGTCACCATGGACTTTGTGGGGCCCTCAGCTTCGTGTGCAACCCTCAACTGAGCAGTGTCAAAGGGTTTTCCTTCCCCTTCTTCACCTCCTTCTGCCCCCTCCCTCCCATTTGCTCAGCTGTAAAACACTGCAATATTTCACAGCCATTATGACAAGACTTGGTGCATGGGAACCTTTGCAGAGCCTTTGTTCCTGCCTGTGCAGAACATGATTTATTGAGGGCTGCAGCTTGGTGAGGAGCGTCTGAACGCACGAGCACCGCTTTGCCGAGAGGAAGGAGAGTTTGCTTGTCTTTGCACACTTTGAAGTTGAGTCATTTCCTATAAATACGCTGCACATAACGAGGATTTAGGCATGAAACAGTCTGTACTAGTGGTTTAAGAACCAGTTTTGTATTTTTCATACACTTGCATTACATGCCAGGCTAATCTTAGAATGCCTGTTCAAGCTTAGCAAGGTCAAATAAGTGCTTTGTGCAATCACACACGTAAGTTGTATTTAACTTTTCATTAACTTTTCAGTGTGCTAAAAAAATATGCATAATTCATTTCCCTGCTGTTTTTGTGTAACCATATGATAAATGAAAAGGAGAGGAGGGGGGGAGAAAGATGAGAGACTGGTGAGGCTTTGTCATATATGCCTAGCACTGAGAAACCACTGGCCCTGCCAACTCACAGATCCCAGTAAGTTACGTAATTAAAAGAATATTAATCTGCACTAAGTACATCTACCCCAACACCCCCTTAGAACGGGAGTAATTACTGCTTCAGTGGAGACTTTCTGATTAATGTATGTCAGTGCAGCCCATTAAAAGTAAGTAATGTGTGTTTGTGAGAAGTTTTAAGGAGTGGATGAAGGTCTCCTGGTGGTTTTTTGCTGGGCTGTGGATGGTGGTTGTTTTCTGGTGTGGATTTAATCTTGTATAATAAAACAGCTGTTTAAAAAATATTGTGTCTTCACACCTGGGTTTGCTTTCTTTGGTCTTAAATAACTGAACACACACCTAAGGCTGTCCTCTGTGCTTACAGGCAGGTTACAGGATGATTGTAACCTCTGGGCAGGTACTGCTCAACACTCTGAGCTGATTTGCTGCCTCATCTAAACCTTTAACATTTGCCTTAGTGCAGAAATCCCTGGGTTTTCCTTACTGAAGCTCCCCTAACGCTGAATCAAATGTGTATTTTCAATTTTGCCAATTGTTGGAGACTAAATGCAGACACAACTAATGAGCATTGGTTTAACCAAGAAATAAACCAGAGACAGGAGAGAACTGAAAGAGGAAACAGAGATAACTTAATTTCCAGGTCCAAGGCCTGGCTGCCTCCTTCCGCTGGGAACAGCACAGTCCATCTTTGGGACCTCACTCTGTACAAAGAACTTGCTCCTTTCCTCCTCACAGAGAAAGGAAGGAAAAAGCCTGGAGTAACCAGAGCTGCTGGAGAGAAAGTGATGGTGCTTATCCCAACCTGTTCATCCCAGGCAAAAGCAGGTTATGGAACTGCCAAGGGGAGGATTTCTGAAAGACTCAGGGACTTTTTAGTCTGAGCAGTCATCCCAGAACTGTTCTGGCAAGTGGTCATGGCAGGACTGGCAGCCCACCCACCACGAGCTTTTCGAGTGTGGTTCTAGCTTTTGTTTCCCAGCATATCCCAGTTCACTGCTGCTGCTGAGATCCAGGATTTCTGTGCTTAATTAGGGCAGCTGGCTGTGGGTAGTAAGATTTGTAGTTGCCCCGTTCAGGAAAGATGGGACATTTAGATTTGTTGGTTTTGAAATTCTTCTATTCAATCAAAAATGGTTTAGTTTGGTGAGAGTTATAAATGGTAATGTGATGTATAAAAGCAATATTTGCCTGGTTAGGAAGTGTTTGTGGGTGAGGGCAGAGTGTGCATCAGCCTGGGAGCAGGAGCAGAGCATTTGCAGGGAACCCTAAACCACTCAAATCCCATTGTAAGAGAAGAACACTTCTCCCAAGAACTCATTTGTGTTGGGATTTCACTTACATAGAACAAAAAAAGTTTAAACCATCTCTAGGAAGTAATTAAATCTCAAAATTTCAGGGGCTGGGGGATTATTTTTGTACAATGCATTGGTGTTCTGTGTCAAACACTATTCCCAAGGTAATTTTGATCCAATTATCACTGGGAAACACTAAAAACAAGGGAGCATTTTAAGGATCAATAAGTCTGCAGAAACTCAGACCACTCCAGAAAAGCATTTAAAAATAAAATTCATCCCAATGTTTATCCATGGTTAATTAAAAGTTGTGTAGAAAGTTATACTGAGAGAAAAACTGTGCCTTGGATGCAGTTTGTCAGTATATTGTTGTTGACAAAGTTCAGCTTTAGAGCTTTAAATGACAATTTTCATATTTATAGAAATAAGAAAGAATCAGAATTTATTGGCTGAGATAGAAAAAAGCAAGCAGTTTTTAACTGGGAGTAGTTTTTTGTCTAAAAGTTCCAGATCAATATAAATCAATATGCTGCTGAAACGCTGCAGGAAAACGAAGCTGAATGAAAAATAAGAAAAGGTTTGTAATTCTTCCATCCGTGATGTAATCCACGTGCACGTTTTTGCCTTCCTGCTGTCTGCACTCATCACTCCAATCTATGCCCAGCATCATTAGGCAGATATATGGATTTAATTATAAAACAATATCAGAGGTTAATTCTTAATTAATCCTTAAAGTGCATAATTTAGGTGTGTAGGCACCTTGAAGTCTCTCTGCAGATAATGGAAAGGTGGAAGTGGGGGTACTGAAGGCGTCTGAGGAGGTTTGGAATTGCAGTCTGGGTGTACTTATTGCTTTTTTCATTGCTTTATATCTGTGAGTGTGTCCATATATAGATATAAAAATATAGGAGCCACTCTTTTTAGAGTTAAAGGCTGCAGGTGAGGCCACACAGATGCCAGGTGAGCCACGAAGGGCCTCACTGCTGCTGTTTCCAGACGAGTTAAACCACATCAACCCCCAGGACAGCTCAGCCCATCAGCACACGGGTAATTGTGGGATTAATTTGGGAGTGCTGGGTAATTGTGGGATTAATCTGGGAGTGCTTTGCTGGGAGGTACCCGAGTCTGACAGGAGTGCCCGTGTTCATCTCACCTCAGGGCTCGTTTGTAGTGGTTGTGAGGAGATCCAAGGTGATTATTTATAGAGTGCACTGAGAAATAAGCACTGGATTCATTAGCAGGAGTTTTGGCCAGAAGCTGGAAAAGTGAAAAAGCAGATTTCACTGTTGATAAATTGCAGAGCAGCCTAACAGCATTGTTAACTTCCTTTTGCAGTGACACGGGTCTCCTGAGCGCGTCCAAGGGCTTCCTGATTGTTTTTCCTGGCATCTATGACTTAAAGCAATCACTTAAAATTCATGCCGGCAGATTTGCCTTGCCCCGGCGCTGGTTTTTATTAAGACTTGAAGTAAGAAAGGTAAGTGGGCTTCCTAAAAAACCAGCAGGGTTGTAACTTACCACCTTCAGTCCAAAGAAGATACTGGAAAATGTTGTTATTCTCGAAGCAGGTGAATTATTCTTACCCAGAGAGCAGCAAGTTAAACCTGGGATTTATAAAATGACCTCTGGGACCACGTCTGGGTTCGTTTTGCCTTGCTAAATTCACTCTTATTTGCAGCATGAATTCCGTGTTGTTGGTAAATATTTTCTTTTAGGTATTTTTGTGTCGTATTTTCTCAGGGAATTTCTCCTGCAACCATTGATGACAACCAGCATTTAAATCAATGATTCTGCTTCCCCTTGGGAAGCTGCTGTGGAAAGCAAGGACTGACTTTTAAATTTATAGGAATGTTGAGACAAATTTGCCAATACTCAGCTGGTTTTCCAGTACTGACCTTTAGCTGCTGCTTTGTTTTCACTGCTTTTTTTTTTTTCTTTAAATTTGATTTTACCCCTGTTTCTGAAATGCCCTGCAACCCATGTCCAAGGATTTAATGCTCTGCCACATTCAGGATCTTTGGTACTTGCACTAATTTTGCAAACTGGTGCCTATTTCAGTCTATCAGGATTTCTTCTCAGAAAACAAAGTAAAAAAAAAAATTGAAAAATCAAAAGGAAAGGAGCATGTTTATTTGTGACTGTTACACAACTAGAAGTTGTCTTTTAACTGTAAAATAACAGTGCTGTGACCTAACATTTGGTAATTCAGCATCTTTTGGTTCTCACAGTGTTTTCAGAGTTTTTAATCCAACGCTGGGCCCACTCGAGCATTTCCCCTCATGTGCTTCCTTGTTAATAAATAAATAAAACAAAATGTGTGAGTTGTTCTCAAAGCAATGTCATCCTTACTGAAGCTTTTAATTTTGCTGACTGATTCCTCACAGTAATCTGTGGGATGGGTGCTGTATAGGATTTGGGATTTCTTTTAAAGCAGCCTTGCCGCATAACTTAAGAGGATTGTCTCAGTGCGTTGCAAAAAGGTTTGGATGTTGCAAAAAGCTCTTTTGCACAATTTACCCCACGTCTATAAAAGGACTTTGGGACTGCTAAGGAGGTCAGGGGTCAAAAAAGTTATTCTGCCCCCTTTTATATACATATAATTAGCAGATTATGACAAACCAAGTCAGATTATGCACCTGGCAAAACCAACTTGTGGCCCTTTCAGAAGACAGATGATCACAACTCTGCGTTGTCTCTATTCACCATATTCTTCTGACTTTTTTTCTTGTGCTGGCTTCTGGTTGACTGGTAGGGGTCTTTAATTTAATTTTTTAGAAATTTTTTTAGAATAAAGGTGTTGTGGGCACCTCCACCCATTGAGTTCTAAATGTGGGAGAAAATGGACTTTCTGACAAAGTGCTTTTGGTTGCAAGATCATCAACTTTACGTAACATTTAACAAATCACAGCTCGAGAATTCCTTCTGCCGGAGAAGCCTCAGATTTGGTTTATAGAGAAATCAATAGGTAACTTTTAGTCAATCTTGTTTCTAGCCAGGGTCAGCAGTGCCAACAGCACAGGAACTTTGTGTCTGACCTGTGGAATTGCTGAACTTCACATGGAAGTGGAAGTCCCTCTACTGTTTGCGTGGCTGAAGCTGGGCCACAGCAAGGTCATTTCATGTATGTGCCCTTTGCACGTGACTATTTTTGCCTTGACAGTGAATTAGAAAGGCAAAATGATGGTTCCAGCATATCCCAATATACCTAAATAATCCTCTGGTCAACCTGTATTTTTTCAAAACAAAGCAGAGGGCAGGTTTTTGTTACCCTCTCCTGGATGTTGAAACGTTAAATGCAAAAAGCAGCGTCCTCCTGCTGGTTGCTCTGAGACATCACGCAATGTCACAGAGTGTTTTACTGACACAGCCTTTGTCTGGCGTCACTTTTGCTCTTAAAACCAGCAGATATTTAGGGCTGGTTGCCTTTTCACTGGGAGGCTGGTGCGAGGGTGTGAAATTACTGCGGGAGATCTCACCAGCGATTCGCAGGGATACATTTTCTACTCTATCAGATGCTGGACTCGTGCCATGGTTTGGTGGCATTTGATACCATGGGAGTTTTTCCTTAATAGAAGCTACAGCTGGGTCTGAGCGTTCTGGTAATGAAATGTCCCAATTTGTTAGAAAAGAGTCGGACTTGGTGGCTGGGAGTCCAATTTGGGCACTCCAAAAGTCCTCCCTGCTGCTCGTGTTTCACGCAGCTCCGCGGTGTTGTGTAACTGCTGCCGGTACAACCTCTCTGCCTGAAGGATGAGGACAGCTTTTAAGATTGCACTTTGCTCTCTTGATCCACAAATCACTAAGTTTTTGGCAGGTCCAGTGTTCTTCACTTTCATTCTCAGTGTTGCCATTTGGCACCGACAGCGGTTCGAAGGTAAACTCTGTAAGTGCATGAGGGCTCCACGGGATGGAAGATGTTGTGTTTATATATGGTATCAAGACATCACAGTTACAGTCCTTTCACACACACATCTGTTTTTAGAAATGTCCTAAAGGAGGCTGAAATACAAATGGCTGCTCCGTTCTAACATAGCACAGCCAAAATCCGAGGTGCTGAACTGGCATCCGTTGTCGCTTCCTTTCTGAAATTTCCTTGGAATTCCTCTCCTGTTTTGTTAGCGTGGAAATTGAGCTCCAGGTTGTGAAAATGATGTGAAGCTAAAACCTGAGAAGAGCTGTCTGAGAAGGATAAGTCACTATTAGGTTAATCAATCTCGAGGCAAGTATGGTGCCAGAGTTCAGTGATTACGTGATCTGTGCTCCATTAGATCCTTTTGGCAAAAGGGATGACCTCCACTGTCCATCCATTCCCCCATTAACCAGGAAAGTGAGGAAGAATTTAAAGGAATCACTAAATGTCACCTTAGGTGAGAGGAGGTACAATGAATTTAGGGAAAAACAACACAAATGGTCCTAATCTCTAAGCTATAATAAGAAGTGTTAAATTTAGTCATTAGTTGATGTTGTTACTGTTAGCATCACACTTGAAGTGTGTTTAAAACCTGCATGTAAGAGGTTGAGTTCCTAGAAATGCTGTAGTAACAGCAAAGACGTGCTGAGACCCCTGTCCTGTACTCCACAAAAATATGGGGACAGCTTCTAAAGTTGGCAGAAATGTACAAATTTCTACTCTGCCGTCTGCACAGGGAAGGATTTCCATAGGCAGAAGATGTTCAGATGAAGAAAGCTGCTCTGTCATTCATTGCTTATCACGAGTGATAAACAGCCAGACACTTCTGCTGTTTCACCATGATTGACAAAATCGGTTGTAGGGGCTGAACATCGGAAGACGAAGAGGAAGCAAGGGCAGCAATAATTTGTTTGTGCTGCTCTGGTGTCATTAATTCCAGCTGCAGGATGTTCTGGGGTGAGGAATCACATGATTGGAGACCGTCCCTCTGTGGGAGATTTAAACCCCGAGCTCTGCGCTGTGAGCCTCGGTGTTTAACAGGTGTAGCTGCGTGTGGAATTCAGGGTTTTTGTGAAAACAGTCTGGAGGAGGGAAATGTTTTTGTGCAGCACGGAATTACCAGCGAAGTGCATTTGCAGGCAGCTCGTAAGAATGCACATCTAATGCTTTTCAAATGGAACTCCAATCATCTGCTTTAAATGATTAATAAGCACGAGCTGAAAATAGCGCCGCATTTACCTAATGTTTGCATGATTGTTTTTGTAAACATTTCATTCAGGCTTTCTCTGCCATCTTTCTAAGCATTGTCAAAACAAAAAAAAAATGCAGCTATTCTTGATTAGTTTTTCTCAGTTGGTTTGATCTTCCTCATGACCCAGGGAAATGTAGCAGGGAAAGCACCCTCGTTCGCTCTCGCTTGACAGTGAGCATGTGGTTTAAGATCAAATGAGAAAACCAATCTAGATATTTGCAGAATACTTACAGGTTTCTGATTTTCTTCCAAAGCTGGCAACTGAGCTTGGTGAGACCTACGAGTCTGGATTTTGTTAACAAGCTTGTCTGAAAGCTCTACAAATATATGGTAATGGCTTCTCCTGGGTTTCCATAAGTTAGGAATAGTTTTAAAAGATGTGGAGGGATTTGTACTTTTATGCTGGCTGTCCTACTTTTTCCTTGAGTCCTTGCTGAGATAAGGTTAAAACTGGAATTTAAATGGTGTTAAGGAAGAAGCCAAGATAGTAATCAGAATATAATTAACAGTGTATCATCTGTCAAACAACCAGGGCTGGGCAGCGCTGCTATTCACCAATAAAAAGCGGTGGAAGACTTCCAGTTTTCCAAGTAAAATGCTGGTGTTGTTCGCCGTAGCAGTCTACAGGTGTTGTGTGATGTGCGTGCATTCTTTATGCTACACAAAACCCTGCCCCACCTACCAAATATATTTTTCTGCTCTTCAAAATTCACTCTGTCTCAGTCCAGCTTTGGAGACATTTGGTAACTGGTTTTAACTCTCAGGGTGAAAAGATTATGTGGCACAAGAGGACTGTTATGAAAGCTAACTTAAGCCTATGTGAAAAACCAGACCGTGTTGGTTAAATACCCAGCATTAAGTACTGGGGCAACATTTCAAAGATGCCATCCTCTTTGCAAACAAAAGTAGTATCTTCAAATCTAAGTCACGGGGTGGGGTTTTATTACTAATTTTCTAAATCTGGAGTGCTGTTGCTCAGTCTGTGTAACACACATCGCCTGTACATCATCATTCCATTTTTTTTGTACTTCCCCAGGTGCTCTCCATCTCTCCGAATCCGCGTCAGGCTTTCCCCTTGGGATTTCTGCAGAATTCTGGCGAGTGTTAAGGGGGAAAAAAAAGCACAAGAAAGGTGGTGGTGCGAGAGGTCTGGTGCCGAACAGACGCGGCCGAGCCCCGTCTCGCCGGGGCGCCCCAGAGCCGCCCTCACCTGCGCGGGTCCCGCCGCTGCCGCGCATCCCCCGAGGGCGCGCAGGGT
>VZTA01008916.1:7345-27568 GCA_013398855.1 Mohoua ochrocephala | reverse complement strand
CCGCAGCCGCCTCTGGCTCCTTCTCCGTCCTTCCCCGTCCTCCTCTGCTCTCTCCCTCCTTTCTCAGCGAATATCGGCATCAATCCTTTCCCTTTAAACCGTTCCCGTTCCTAAACATCCTTACATTTGCTATCGCTTTGGATGGAAGCACGCCTTTCCCGGCTGGTTTAGCGGAGGGATGACAGCTAAACCTGCCGGCTTTCTCCAGCCGGATTTTCAAGCATCCCAGGAGCACAGCGCTGTCTTTGGGTAATCTGTGCAGAAAGACAGAAAACAGAAGACCTATGTGCATATTTATGAGGAACATAAAATCTGTAAAAGAACAACAGTGTTGTTTAAAAAGCAGATGGAATGTTTTGAGATTTCTAGGGAGATGTGGATTTTTTTTGCTATTATACCAATATCGGTGGAAAGACATTGATTAATCAAAATAAGGATTGGTGAAAACATGTTCATTAACACTGAAAGATGAGCTGATAGGTCCAGATGCCTCTGCAGCAGAGAGATATATTTTTCTAAATGAAAACACAGGGTATGCTGGTGTTGAACTGGAAGTCATTTGGAAGTATTTTTGTCTGCTCACAACACCACTCAGTGCCTGTTAGCAGTCTGCCTCTGCAGCAGCAAGGGGTGTTCAGCACTGATGGCTTTTCAAGTTCAATAAAATCGTGCTTTAGACATGCGTCTGCCTGAATTTCTCTGTGGAGCAGAGGATTGCACAGCAAAGGACACTTGGGGAAGTTGGAATGAACACATCTGGGTGCACACATTAGTGTTTGGTTCCTCTGTGAGTGCTTCAGTGCTGGGGGTGGGGTGGGATGGGATTTTTCATCCTGTTATCACATACAACTTTGAGCTTCATAACTTTCCTACCAGTCAGCCTAACTTTTTTTTTTTTTTTTCATATTTCTGTGTGAATATGATGAAAAAAATCGTGTAATTGGAGGAGCTTATGATATCCATTCTGATTTTAAACCTGTGACTTCTGGAAGAAGATTGCAGCCCTAAAAAGGTTTGCTGTGTGAGGGGAGGGTATACAGAAGGAAAAGCCATAGGATGACTTTAAGTGTTGAACAATAAAACCGGAACAAAAAGCTTGCTATAATTAGTAGCCTGGTCCCAGTTCAGTGAAGTACTTAAGCATATGCCTAAATCCCTCCTTGTTCAACAAAGCACTTACATGTGCATTTGAATTCTGCTGGAATAAAGCATTCAACATCAGGCCTAAGTGCTTGGTGGAATTAGGGGCTGTGTGTGCACGGCCAGAGAAGGGTGGTTTCCCTCACAGTCCCCTGCTGTGCTGGGAGCCTCTGTGGGGTAACATTTCATAGGAAATTTCTGACACCAAAAGTGACCAATTAACTTGGGCATGAAAGCTTTGGAGAGCAGTTGTGTTCTGATATTCCAAAAATTGTGTTCTTGTGTTGTTTGTGAATTGATCAGGCTTAATGATACCTGCTGCTTTTGTCACAGTAGGACCTGTGTTATCCACTAAAGTGAATGTCCATTTTCTTTATAAAACTAATGCAGTGAGGATTTCCCTCGTGACATCAGTGAGGCAGTCTGCACTCAGGAGTTCAGAGCAGGGGCTTCTCCATCCAGGTATCCCCGTTAACACTCTCAAGGAGTTTTCCAGTACATCTAAAAACCATTTGGCTCTCTCTTTTAGAGTTATCTACATAAGATCTCTCACAAAGGCCTATTTTCTCAGAAAATGCTTACCATCTCTTTTCTTATAATGAAATCTAGTTAACCATTTCAGTTTTTCAAAGTATTGCCCACTATACAACTATTCTACAGGGATCCTGACTATTGACAGCTATTTTTAGTCATCTTATCTCTGGAAAGGCTCCACATAAATTTCATAGTGGTGGTTGTGGCTGGCTGGATCCATCAGAAAGTGATAATTAAAAACGGTGTCTCAATCAGGCGAAAATAATGACAATGCAATATATCCTGTTTTTTTACATCACGGACATATACAGCCAACCAGACTTTCTTTTCATTTGTAGGAATGTGAACGTTGTAAAACTTACATTTCCACTGAGATGGAAACTTCACTGTGTCAGTCCCTCATCAGGGATTCTGAGGTTCAGATTGGCTTTTGAGAAACCTGCTCTGAGTCCCTGCTCTGACTGACGGCGCAGCTCTCACATCTCAGATCACTCAAAGTTAATCAGCCCAGGATTCCCCCAATGCATTTCAGTATATTGGTTGGTTATCAGTTGCCTTCACAGCTGGGATAATTCTTAAAATTTTTCTTTCCGATGGAAATCTAGGTGACCTAATGAGTAATTCAACTTTTGATAAAGCAAAGGTTTGACCAAAAAATATTGGGATGTTTTAATGAAACAGAGTTACCGTGATGATTTGGTGGACACACACACACGCACACACATAAATATGTGTCAAGTGGATCTAGAAGACCACTTAAAAAATATTCTATGAAGTACTGGGACTGTTTAAAAAGAAGCCTGTAGAGCCCAAGTCATACCTGGTGCTGATTGTCTGTCAGTCACAGTGCTGGGGCTTTGTTTACTTCACCATTTCTCTGTTGAGCAAATCTCTGTACCTGTTTCGTGGGGGTGCATTAAATCTCTACCAGGAAAAGCACGCTGTAAGAATGGTTAATTCAAATGTTATACATTTGAGCTGATTAAAGAAATTCTAATCTGGATCCTTATGTAGGAAGTTATAAAAGGCTTTCATAATTTAAACCAGATCAAGTCTATAAAGTCATAATAAGCTCATGTAAATCTCCCCAGTGTAATAGTTGAAATTTTTCAATTGTATAATTAAAAACACCCCTCTGTAAATATTTGAGTGAAAGTCCCTCGCTGCTTTACATTCGATTTGATTAGAGCAGATAGAGCTTTGAAGAAGGGTCGTTTTGGGCTGATTCAAAGGTCAGCTGTTACAAACCCTGGCCAATGTCAGGATGGGCTCTGACTCCAGGGGCTGCACTTGGCACTTTTGAGTTACACAAAATGGGCTTTATCTTTGTGAGCTTCACTCTGTGTGAGTGGCACTATCTGTACCAAGGATCAAAATGTCTGTTAGAAACGGGATCGATACACCAAAACCAGGCTGGAGAATGACACATAACTCCTGTTATAATTAATGGAGTTTCACTATGGGATGTAATTAAGCAGGTTGGTGGACGAGAAACTAATGAGCTGCTCTTTGTGAAATATGCAGAGAGAGTGACTTCCAATAGAATATTGCCAGGGCAATGACGGATTAGAATGGAAATAAACTGATGAAGTGTTTGATGGTGTGATGTTGAAATGTACATGCAATGAAGCAAAGGAGTTCTGCAAAGTAGAACTCTGTCAGGCTTCCTCTTCACTGAATAGAACTGCAGCGTTTTTAATTAAATGTTCCGGAGCTGTTTTGTTAAAGCTGCATGGCAAATAAATTCTTTCATTATTTGGTCAATGGTGGTGCCAGAGGCCTTTAAATCTTGCCTCCAGGAGAAGGGGAAAATATTTTAAGCTATATATAAAGTACCATTACTAATTTTAAATACAAAAAAATTCATAATTTTTATCGAGAGAAATTATCCAGGAAGTGAAATTGCCTTCTGTTCCTTTTAGGAAAAATCCTCCATTTTTCAAAGACAGAATTTTGTATGTGTTAGGGGATATTGTGAGCAAAGTTGAACAAAACGGTCATGCTGATTTAGTTAACAAAAAATATTTAATAAAGGAAAAAAGTAGCAGGGAAACATGACCAGTCATTAATTCCTTTGCAGTGCCTTCTGTGCGTTTTTTCTGCAGAGAGCTTTCAGCAGATTTGAACCTAAGCAGGGCTTCATCAGCTGGATACATTCTCCTCTCTCCCTTCCTCCACCTCCTTGGGAAATTGAAATCAAATTGCATTGTGCAGCAGATTAGTCGTGAGTTGAGTAATCAACTTGCAAGGCAGTGATGACCTGGAAGCTTGGCTGTAAGTCCTCCCCCTCCCCCAAATCCAGTGCTGTGGCTTTTCCCTCCATCCTTGCTTTCTGTCTGACATGACCTATAAGGGAATATGGAACTGCACACACAAGCCTATGCATAGGAATGGGAGGGAAAGAGTATTCTAAGGGAAGAAAAAAATGTATCTGTCAACTTAGAGGGATTTATTTCCTCATTTCCAATTCTTCCTGAGTGTGGAAGGCAGGTTTCCTTTGGCCACATTCGTGTTCCAGCTCCTACCTGCCTGTGCTGGGCTCGTGCTTTAGGAGGGTGGGATTGGTGGCAGCTTTTTGTACTCACTTTTCTCATCCTCACCCAGCAGGATCGTAGATGTTGAAGGTGCAGTGACAGTGCTCAAAACAGCTTTGGTCCAAGAAACTCAGCGTATTTTCAAGTTGGGTTTTTTCTCTCTCTCTTTAATGTTTTTTTTTTTTTTTCCATTTTGTTATCTGAGATGCTTTTTTAGCACCACAAGGGTTGGTAGGAATTGAAGTTCTTCACAGATTAGTCCAGCTGTGGTAATCTGTGCTGGATTCACAGAAATAACACAACACTATTTGTTATTTACATGAATAGTTGTTTGAGATCGTTATAAGGTCAAGACTTACATTTAAATACATCATACCTTAAAAATGTACTTCCTAAGATACTTATTAATATGCATAATAACGTCTCAGCTTTCTGAGGGGCAAATAACTTTTCATGTATGTTGAAGTAGGAATTACAGGGAACTTCTGTGAAGCACTTCCTAGCTATAAATATTTGTGAAACCCGGTCCAGCTATAAATAGTAAGGCAGGCTGCAGGCTGGAGATGTGATCTTAGAAGACACCAGATTCAGTGAGGATGGTGCTGGAGTTCTGCAGCCAATGAGGCACCAAAGAGGTGCTTTTTATAGATGAGTATTTGGCCCTGATGATACACACAGATTACTAAATTGATTAATTTTCTCTTGCTGGCACAAGATTTTCTGTGCATCATCTCCATCATATGTGATGTTTTCTTGTAAGCTGTAGTTTCTGGAATCAGATAATACTGCAAAAACACCTTTTTCTTTTTTTCCTTTCACTTTCCTTTTAAAAAAAAATCCTTTATAATTGTGTAGAAAAATATTTTGAAATGCCTCAGATGTTGCTTTAAAAAGAAACTAACAATTAATTTTTTCCCCCTTCTTCCTCATTTTTACAAGGAATGACCAGATTAGGATTTTTTTTTTTTTCAATTTCTTGGTAATAATGTCTCTACAAGATAATTCTGGGGCTGCTTTGGAAGCCAGTTCTCTGCTACAGTAGTCAGCATTAATACAGCTGCATGAAATTCCTGGTGTGTATCATTGCCCTTTTAATGTTCAATTGAGAGTGTAAAATAGCATTTAAACTCGCTGGGGCAGGAAGTGCAGTAAGGTGGAGTATCCCGTTGCCAGCAGGTTTACAGACACGGAATCATTTAATGAACTTGAGAAAAGTAGCTGAAAATGAAGAAACTGCACATTAAGTTGAATCCTTGGTGTGCTCTGTGGTGCTGTTGCAGTAGAACAGATTACAGAAATCAAGGAGGAGCATTCAGCATTTTCCTGTACTTAAAAAGAAAAAAAGAGAGCTCTATAGAAATTAAATCCGAGTTCTGTTAGATAATCTCAAACTTAGTGTTGAAGCCCCATGAATAAAACATTCTTCTCAGCTACGTTATAGGGAATTTCAGTGTGATTCTGATGAGCAGAAACTGGTGTTGGAATAAATCTTCCAAACAGTAACTCTAATTGCAGACCTAAACTTTCAGAGGATTCACCTCTCTTGGTAGGCTATTTAAAAAGAATATTTTCTGTATGCAAAATACTTTTTAGGGAACAATAAGGGTATAAAATTAGGTAGTCCCGGGTTAGGATATCCTATAGTGTCTATTTTCTGGGCAGCCTCGAGAGTGCCAGGGATCCCATCTGAGCTCGTTATTCAGCACAGCCTGGATGACTTCTGTGTATTCCTGGGCTGCAAATATGCCAAGGATCTCTCCAGACAGCGGAGTTCAGTGCATGGTGTGTGTTTGCACTGGGGGAAGTCTCAGCTCTGATGACTCTGTGAAGTGGATGAAGGCATAAAAATGAATTGTATTCCCAGGGCTCTTTCAAAGGAGCGTGCAGGGAAATCCTTGGCTGAACCTGCAGTTACTCCCAGGTGTGGAAGAGTATGTTCAGTGTCTGCATTCCTCAGCCTCCAGCTCCACTTCCCCCTGACTTGCAACACTGGAAACTGGGAAAAAAAATCAGCATTTAGAAAGCTGGGATTGAATAAGCCACAGGAGCTGAGTATTTACCTGAGGCAACCAGGCCAGGGCAAGTGAAGGAGATGCCCTGACCAAGAGAAAGTTGGTGGTGTAAGATGGGTGGAAAATGTTCTTAGCTGTTGGGTTTTTTTTTAAGATCTCAACTCAGATAGAAGATAGCCCAATTACTCCAAGAATTGGATAAAAAGAAAAATGTCATAGATGTTGAAAATCTTTTGAAAATGTCTTTATTGAATTGTTGACATGAGTGAATTCGGAGGAGGATAAGAGGAAGAGGCAGCTTATGAGGCAGAACCTTCACTGGCCATCATGCCTAAAACTCCACAAAAATCCCCCCCAGAGGCAGAGGGGAGTGGCAGAGGTTTATCTACAGCTATTTTTGGGCTGTTTTTTTTCCTCCTGTTGAACTGAAGATGGGCAACTGCCTGAGAGACCTCTGTGGGTAAAATGAGAAATGGAGCTGAAATGTGTTTATTGCAGCTGCTCTCCTGTCTGCGTGCCCAGACTTACTCCAGGTATGGTTTTCCATTTCTTCAGTGTTCTGGGGACTGCAGGCAAAATGCAGATAAAGGCAAATTCCTCAGTGCCTCTGAACTGGGTGGGCACGCTTGATGTCTCCTCACTGTTTATCTGCCTGGGCATTCCTGATAAATCAGTGCTTTTCTTCAGCAGAAATGTTTTTGTAATCTGGTAGTTTTTGAAGCTTCTCACGTGGCCATCAGTGGACCAACAGAAGGTCAATATGCATCCTAAATTAACAATCTACTGCCGTGCTCTCTCATTAGAGAAATTAAAAGTAATATGAATAAATGTTATCTTTGACAGATAATTAATATACAAAGTATAAAATGGACAAAATATTTACATGAATATAAGCCCTGTTACCAAGAACAATAATATCGTTAGGCAGAGACATTAGCAGTGTGTGTCAAAATCACATTTTAATTACAAATGTTTTTTAGGAAACATCAGTATGTTGTTCTTCTTTTGCCTGTCCTCCTGATGATGTGGTCTTTTGTAGTTCCTGTATAGAAGCAGAGAAGAAAACAGTTATTCAACAACAGCAGGGTAGGAACATGGCAATTAAAGCTGAATGCAATTCCAAGCTATTGAATATGTAAACAAAATTGTCCATACATCTTATTTCTAATGGTGACCTAATCCCTGAGTCTGTACGGACGGACAGCCTGTTTCTCCTTCCTTAACAGTTCTTGCAAAAAAATAAACTTTCCTTTCAATTTCTGCCGTTTAGTGTGCATTAAGTACCTTTAATTTTCAGTATAGTTCCTCTTTATGTAGCTGTTTTGCAAGATGAGCTATAAACATTTATAAAACGTAATTATAGAGACGTTTAATTGCTGTATAAATAAATGGGTTTGAACACAGACATAAGAATTCTCCATGGAGTCACTTGATGGTGTGCGTTGACTCTCAAATTCATTTTCTGCTGGGTAAGAGTAACTGGCTGGGAAGTGCAACCAGTCCCAGCACAGCAAAGCTTTAGGGGTTGCTGTAAATCTGTCAGTGCCTTTTAGCGAAGATTGTAACCTCAGTTTGGTTTGTTGCTGCTCCAGTCCCGTTGTTAACCCCCTGTCAATGATTCAAAACGGTTCACGGCATCGCAGGCAAATTTAGAAATGCCAAGTTTTCAAGGAAATGATGTGAAATGAGAAGAATAATGACTTGTGTGAGCAGAGAGGATAAACCTCTACGAAAGTGTTCAAATGACTCAAAGGCCTTATGAATTACAGTTGCCAAGGCAGGGCTGTGATGTTTGAAGAGTGACCAAGTATTAATTGCTAACTTTTCAACCATGACAGATTTAGGAAAGCCTAAAACCTGATGCATTTGGTCTTGCTCTTAGCTGGTTTTCCTGTTCTGTTTGATCTGGTTTTCGGGGCTCTTTGATTTGGCCAAGATAAGTGTGTGTGCATACAAACACAGAATCATTTAATTACCACTCGGGGTAAATGGGGAATGTGTGCATGCACATAAACACACACGCTGTCCTCAGTATCATCTAATTACCACCCAGAGCAAATAATCTTCCTGTTTTCTGTGTCCTGGGGCACAAAAGGAATATTTTCTTCTTTTGATTTCTTTTAGGGACAGTAGGCTAAGTTTTTTACTGGAAGATGTCATCTCATGTCTGAGCAAAGAAACATAGTAGAAGTGACTGTGAAAATTAGAAGTACGTTACACTTTCTTGTCATTTAAATATTTTGTGTTGTATGAGATTGTTTTGTGTGTCTCCCTTGCATCTTGCTAAATGTTTGACATTTACATATCCAGCACCATGATTAAAAATGTGATCTTGCCTAGATACTACAGAAATATTGTGCATATTTATTCTTTGCATGAGGACATAGACTTTTGTATATGCATACCTAGATTTCTGTTTTTCTTATCTGTTTTGGACTTTCATGTTTTTGTTTCAAAGCTATTAGCAGAAAGAATAAATCTCATATAGCTCTTATGAAATGCAATGTTTGGCCCATTCAGCGGGTAAAGGGGCCTTGGCCAGTTTACCACTAAATAGATGTTTAAAGCAGAGAACTAAAAATAAGATTAGAAAGTGATCACTAATTGGCATCCTGTAGGTTGAGCAAGAGACTACTGAGACAGAAATAATATTTATGCGGTGCATGGGCACCACTGCAATAAAAATGAATAATGACTGAGCTGCTTTCTCATCTTGGATGTGGCCCTTCCACTCCTGGGCTGGAGGCCTGTTTGTGTAACTCCTGCCCTCTGGGGACTGCCCCTGCTCTAGGTAAGTAAGAGACTGCAGGCTGCACAACCTTTTAGCCTTGCTGAAATATTAATTATTTTCTGCATTCCAAACGACGCACAAAGGAATCAAAGTACAAATGCTAATTCGAGGAAGGGAGGAGTCTGTAAGAGAAGAGCTCAGAATTCACTCTACCTACAGCAATGTTGGCTATTCTCTTGTCTCTTCTTAAGCAGTTTCTTGGCCCATCCTTTCTCTGTATTCCTCAGCAAGACCTTAGAGGCAGAACTCTTTCTATTTCGCCCTTTCACTACTATAAATATTTAGGAATGGCACTTCTTAATAACGAAAGTCCTTTGCCTTAGTTATCCCTGCTGAAGTTTTGGGTTTGAGAAGATGAACACACCTGAGTCCTGGAATATACTTTAACCTGTCTACCTGGTAATATTCCTGTTAATATTCCTGTCAGCTGTGCCTGCCAGCCCAGGTACCAGCTGCTGGCCATGTTCTGTGTTAATTGTATGGGCCCCTACAGGATCTCAGTGGATGATTTTACCCAGCCAAGAGGAGCAGTCTTGCATTCCACACTGGACTGAAATCCCTGTGAATTATCCCTCAGCTAACGTTGGTAAATTTTGTTTGCTTTTGTATTCATAGTGACTGAAACAAAAATTTTGAAAGAAACAAAACCAGAATTGAACTGAAACAACAATTACAGGATTGTTGGCAAAACACTGTATGAGGCTTTGCTTTTCAGCCTAAAATATTTCCCAGCTCAATTAAAATGAAATGTTTTCCAGATTTCCTTGAATTTAGGTGAATTTTGAAATGAAAACTTAACAGTATAAAAGATTTTAACATGAAATATTAAATTGTCAGAAGAGAAATACTTCACTTGGATTTCAAAATGAGATCTTTTACATTCTGCAACTTTTCCCTCTCACATTTTTTCCAGCTTAGCCTCCTGGTCAAATACGACTTAAACGGGAATTGGTTTTAGTCGTGACCTCTTTCTCCTGCTCTTGCACTGCCCAGCTATCCCCAAGACAACCCTAATTTTTCCTGCTGGCTGTATTATCACTCATCCCACTGACTTCTGCGAAATGTTCCTGTGCTAAGCGAGTGTCATTTGGAGCAGTGACACGCACTTTACTGAGGTTTGCAGTTAGACTTCTCAAGAAAACTCAGCCCATTTACTCCCAGCACGCTGCTAGATAAGTGATACAGATAACCCCTTCCCTAAGTATGGAAAGGAGGAAAATCTGTGATGTCTGTATTTGTTTGTTCATATTCTAATTCTCTAAATGGATTAAAACTCCTAAAGCATGTATTATTTTTAGGTTCATCAAGAAAAGCACACATCCATAATTCAGACGAGAGTAGACCTGTGCTCTGTGGCAGGGGCTTTCATCTGAAATAAGTGCAGCTATTTCTTCATCCAGGGCATTTCCCGCCATCTGGTTATTGCAGTAGCTGTATGTGCTATTTAGGATGTGTATAGGAAAAGCAACATATGTGCTTTTATCTGATAAGTAGTCTAAAAGCTTTTTTTTTTTTTGTTTCTGTTCGTTTTACTGGAGTTAGAAATTCTGCCATTGCAGACTTGGATTAAAATTGCTTAACTTTGGAAGAAATACTTAATGAAGAGTTGCTGAAATTAAATGTCAGGCGGTAGAGGGTGAGAAGAGGTGCAGTACAGAGCTTCAGTCTCCTCTTGTGCAGCAGTGACCACGGTGCTCAGTGGCATTTCTGTCCTTTGCTCCGGAGACTTCTGTGTATGTTAAAGCTCATCTGTTAATGTTAATCATCATTCCTGGTTTTAAATGCAAACTCTTCCTTCTTTGATCTCCAGGCTCTCCCACAGCCCTGCCTAACAGTGCTCTTAGGCAGGCCAGATACTATTTGTCAAAAAAATCAAGAGAAAATGTCTGCCCACAAGTTTCTTATTTGCATATTCATCTGGGCATATTCCTGGCTCAGCCTGGGCTCCTCGTTCTTTTCCTTTCATTAAAATCTTCTGCTGCGCAATGAGCTCATCACAGCACTTTTCCTCTCCCCATTCCTTCTGGAGAAGAATTGCCTGTGTAAATCACTGAAATGGCATCACTGATTGCCACAGTCTTGTAATGTAGCTGCAACTCTCACAATGATTCATCTTTGGATCTGCTCAAGGTGTCCAAATATGAAAGAAAGGAGAAGTAGTTTGCATTAGATAGAGAAAGTTCTGCCCAGAATTCTCCACACTCCTTGAAGCCCACTGACTAACTCCTGCACATGATCAATATTGTCTGTCAGGGCTTTTTTACCCAGCCATCCAATTAGCTTTGTCTCCCAGTGATGCGTGGGAAAAACAAGACCTGAGTTTTGCTGGTAGTTCTTGGGGACTCCGCAAGTATGTTTTACACCAAGATCCAAAAGAAAAACGATTTTGTTTTTCAAACTTGAACCATCACAAGAAGGACAGCAAGGGATAAATGACTTATGGAGAAGATTGAATTAGAATTTCCTTCAGGAAATGTTTTCCAGACACCTCTAGGCCTAACAGAGAGGAGGAATGACTGCCAGCTCTATCGGATAACCCACAAAACGCTACGGCAAAACCCTGCTGTCCTTGCCTCCGTTTTGCAAGGTAATTACAAAGAATGGAGCAACTGGATTGCTGTGAGAGAAGTGTAGCAGGAGTTGTATAATATTCTCAAACCCCACAGCCAAACAGTGAAGTGGAAGCTGTCAGAAAAAATCCCTGGCACAAGTGTGTGATGGGCAGCGTCTGCTGGAATGACAGAGCGCCCGCTCTAGTAAATGCTGATACGCTTCTTTTTTATCAGCATTGGAAATAACCCTCCTCTAATGTGCCACGCTGCTGGAAGTACCTCATCTCCGAAACACAACACCTACGAGACAGATTTAAAGACCTGAAATTCTCATAAGAGCTATAACCACTGTCCTGCACTTATTCTCCAAAAGTTCTTAAAATATGTAAATGTATTCCCCCATATTCCTCTGCCTGCGAACTGAAAAGAATCCAAATTTTCACTGCCAATAAAGGAGAGAGGGGGGAACTGGATCTGAGGCAAACAAAAATGTTTTGGTGAAATAGGATTAGTTCTTAAATCTCAAAAAAGCTTGTGGAGTCATGCAAAACAGAAAAGAGAGGTTTAGCCTGCATAGAAACAGAATCACATGAGTGCAATATCATTCAGACTTTCACTCATGTGACGTTTGGTTGTTGTTGGAGACAAATCTTTGAGAAAAGAAGTACAGTAGTTTTTATAGATAAGGAGCTCAATTTCCTTAGGTTTTTGCAGTACGTGAAATACAATTATTGCAAGAGGGCCGAAGTGGGAATATGGAAAATACTCTCCCAATTTGGCTGCACGTGTGTTTTCTTTAAACAGTGAGTCGTTCTTTTCTTATTTAGGGGAATGTGTGTTGATTTGTGGGCTGTAACACCAGGTGCAGCATGTGTCACTGCTGGAGCTTCGTAAGGGAATGACGAGGCACGGGGAAAATTAAGAGCCGCCAGAGCGAAGATGAGTTTAAAAAGTCTGATCCTGGGGAGAGTGGCTGGAGAGAATGAGATTTATTTGTTTGTATATGGGAGCTGCACAGTCCCTTCCGTCATTTCCTTGCAGACCTCTTTGAATAATTGTCCCCATCCACAGAGCGTGTGGAAGGTTGGATCTCCGTGGCCATCGGCGCCTGCAGTGCTCTGTGTTTGTTATGCTGTGCTCAAGAAGGAATGAAGGATATAGTCCATTTCCTGGGGCTCAGCTCCTCTCAACTGCTCCATTCTCCAAATGAGGGCTGTGTGCCTTTGGACTGCAGGAGTGTTTCGTGTTAACAGGTCGCTCGTTAGTTTTTCTTGGTGT
Organism: Mohoua ochrocephala; assembly: GCA_013398855.1. NCBI lineage: Eukaryota > Metazoa > Chordata > Aves > Passeriformes > Acanthizidae > Mohoua > Mohoua ochrocephala. Next base: position 14,727 of record VZTA01008916.1, on the reverse strand, counting down.
TTTTATAAACCTGGGGCTTGCCTGGAATAAAGTTTACTGCTTCAGCTTATTCAAAGGAGACATAAAAAACCCCACAATCTGTTTCCTGGGGTAATGCTGCACCTCCAGATTCCTCAATATAACCTAGAGGTTGTCAGTCGGATTGGAACTGGTCTAGATAATGCAGTCAAGTTTAGTAGAAGTCTGAGGGAGTTCAAGTGGCAAATTTCTCATGAAAAGGTTTTTTTAGAAAGAAAATTCTCCTGGTGCTGCCTACACTGCCTCTCTGCCAAGGCTTGTGGCAGTTGTTGAAGGCACTCACATCATGCACGGGGTCAAAGCTCGGGTGAAATACGGGGTTACAGGTGTCAGAACGGGCATTTTGTTCCCTTCTCTGCACTTGAACTTTCCCCAGCATAACCTGTGCCGCCTGTGTAGGGTTTGCGTGCTGACTCCTTCCCCTCCTCAGAACCTTTCTGAGAAGAAATGAATCGATGGCAGTACTTTGAGGTCTTCCAGATGCTGTGGTTGTAAAGGCTCCGCAGTGCACACTCATCTGATCCTCGGTCTCTGTAATTGAGAGAGAGCTGAGCTGTTTTGCTGCGTTTATGACCCTGGTTCACACCGTGAGTGACTAAAGAGCATTCTGGTCAAACTCATCTCAGACTGGGTTCAGAAGGAACAGGAGAAAATGCAGCAGTAGCTGTCCCATAAGGCAAATTCTGTATTAACCCCCAGATGAAAAACGGTGATACCAGCGCTGAATGCTTCCCAGGTTCTCTTCCCTAGGAGCTGCCATCCCCTGGCAAGCAGGGACATGAGTTCTAACGATTCCTTTCCTTTGCCTTAGAGGTTGTACTTGGCCTTTTGGTCCACTTCCAACGTGACAGAAGTCCACGTTACCAAAAACACTCCCTGTGTGCCTTTTCCTGCCCCCAAGTTCAATTTTCACTTGCACTGTCAAGGAGTCAACATGGAAACTTTTTATCCACGCTCATTAATGTGGAGAAATAATATTCTGATGGGAATATGAGGTTTTTTTCCTAGTGTATTGTACCGTGCTCTCCTAAACTCTATGAAGCTCTTCTGCACAGCTTCTTGCAATTTTCTAGTTATTCATAATAATCTGTTGTCTTGCCTTGTCTCTGGTGCTAGGGTAATGCCATAGCAGATGGAAGGTAATGTCTTCTGAAACCTGCTCTCAGAGACTGTGAAAGTTAATGTTCCTCTTGGGTTCTTCTCCTATCTTTACCTGATCGCTGGTATTTTGCTGATACAATTTTTTTCAAGTCTACTTTATAGGAGAAATGTTTTCTATTTTTTTTTTTTTCAGCAGAAATGAAATACAAATATAAAAGTGGATTGAGGCAGTATGGTTGAAGGGGAAAAATATGTGTTCTCTGGCTATTAATTCTTACAGAAAAGTAAGTTCAGCTTAAAGGAGTCACTGTTGTGATGTTAAATGAATGTTTCATTTAAATGAAGTAATGCCACCAGCTATAAGTCACTTGGTGGTTCTGCCTTGAACATTTTTCTCTTTGGGTAGATATGACTGATTTCTAAAGGCAGGAAAGGTTTATTTGCATTGATCCCACAGTGCTGACCTCAGGCTAAGTGCCATCAGCTGTGAGTTTAATCACATCTGTTCCGATGGATTTCACACGATGAAACATTTTCCTACCTTACAAATATTGAAGCTTTCCTTTCTCTTCCTACAAAGAACAAACGGGACTGCAGTATTTTTTACAAGAGTGACAGCCAGGAGTTCCAGTTGAAATGCCTCTTACTTTGTAGTGAAGAAGTAGCCTTTTATTTCAAGCATGAGTTACCCCATCTTGCCAGCCCTGGAGAGCAGCTCTGCCACAGGAGCCGTTCCTCCAGCACAGCCTGTGCTGTACAGGGCAGTGGGACCAGGATTTTCAGCTCCTCCTGGGCTGTGCATTTATGCTCCAGGTCATAATTCTGTCCTTTCCTGCCTGCCCAGCTGCACAGGTGATGCTGAACTTGAGGGAGACACAGGTGGAGGTGTTTGAGGGAGACACAGGTGGGGGTGTTTGAGAGTTCAAACCTGAACATCCTCACTGCTCTGGAGGGAAGGCACGAGCCAAATTAGGTTTAATTTGTCTCTCAGGCCAACAGCAGGATCATGCTGTGCTCTCAACCGACCCTGTTATTTGAATCTGAGCACGCTAAAAAAAAAGGAGCAGTAATTAAGATATTGTAAATTAACAGGTTTTCGATGCAGCAGATTGAAACTGAAGCTGGCAATAGGGGCAGAGGGAAGAGAGCTGCAGGTAGATGCAGCAATGCAGTTGCATGTACTCCTCTGAAAATGTTGCCTGGAAGCTGGGATGCTCCCTGGGATGTCCTTTCAGAGAGGAAACAGGACATGGTTAGAGAGCAGCAAACATTTTCAGCCCCACACAGATTCAGTCAGGGCTCTGAGAGAAGAGCCAGGCACTAAGGCAGAGAGTATCAGTACCTGGTGAGGATTCACCTTTAATTCCCTGGAACAGGAATTTTAGTCATCACACTGAGGAGAAACCAACCTGATGAGCTGTTGGGGTCTATCAGAGGAGTAATTGCTCAGAACATGAAAAAAAACCTTTTGAAAAACCAGGCCAACCCCATTGAGACAGTATTTGGCAGGCCAACTGTTTAATGGTGAGAGCTCACTCCACTAATGTATGAACAAGCAGTTACTACCAATTGTTCATATCTGGCTTCTGAGGCAAGGAACTGTCATGAAAAATCAAAATGGTCCAAAAATTTTCAAATCTCGATGGTAAAAGAAGATTTTATTTCACTGAGTGATCTAGAACAAGAAATTAGCCTCGTTGCTGTCGCTCGTTAGTGATTTAAATCAATCCCAGCTGAGTTGCATTAGCTCAGAATTTCACCCGTGCTGCTTTTCCCTCTCCCATTGGTTCCCTTTCTCCCATTTCCAGTGGCTCTCAGCAAGTGCTGGTAGAGAAAAGGCCTTGGCAGCCAGCAGGGACAGACCCCAAGCAGCAGCCCCCGTGCTGAGCTCACACAGAGTCCTTTGCAGCAAGTAGAATTTATAGGCAATAGTGGGCCCTTCAAAAGAACTGGCAAAACTTGGAGCTGTTTGGATGCTCTGATTGCAAGCTGCGAAGAGGATGAAAGGAGGATGTGCAGAGGATGCCATGTTCCATTTCCCAAGGGATGGGAAGACCACCAGTGAGGAGGTAGGCCCAGTGGAAATGTCCAAATTCCTGAGACTCACCTTTTTTTTGTGCTCAATTTGGTCCGGTCTCTGCTGTTCCTGTCCAGCTCTCTGCTCACAGAATGTTTTATGGGACTGCCATTGTTTTCCTCTGGCAGCTTAGGTTGTAATTTCAGACTGTTCCCACAGTATATTCAATATGTTTCCAGTCAGTGGATTTCAGTTAAGGAGATTAGTTGCTCTTATAGAATGCTACTGGACAACATTAATACTTGAGAATTATTGTGTAAAATAAGGTTTAGGCTCCCTGGGTCGAGGATGGTAAGCTGTAAATTTTTTTTTTTTTCCTCAAGTGCTTAATTTTCTTGTTTGCTCCAGATGGATGGTTTCAATTGATTTCAGGCAAAGGTATTTCTACTGGGCATACATAATGCAGGAGCTTTGTCTGAAAAAAGTAAATATTTTTTACTTTGCATGGTTATGGATGTCTCAAACCCCTCTAGTCTAGGACTGCTGCAGGTATTTTCTGGCACTTTTGTTTATGTGAAATAATTTAAATGGATACTGTAGGTGACAAAAGTGATGAGTTGTTATTTTACACTGTCTCTTAGTGCATCATTGTAAATCAGTTTAACCAAATATTTGCTTGAAAACCCTGAAACAGCACATGTTATTTCGATTTTGGTGTAAATGGGCATAATTTCATTTGACTTTATAGCACATTCTCTGGCCTAAAATTAGCCCACATTTCACAAGGATAACTCCAAGTTGCCTGTTGGTGTAATTTCTGGAAAGCAGAATTGATACTTCAGGAGTCTTCCTTGGAACACAGACAGAAATACAAAAGTATTTTCTGTCTTGACTCCTTTCTCCTCCTCTTCTGTCCCTTTTTCCCACATACCTTGCTCAGCATGTGGGATTTCGGGGTGTCTGTGCTGGTTGTGAGCTGCCCTACAGACCTCCAGGAAAGCTGGAGAGATATTGGAGGTATTGGATCGGAAAAGGCTGGGCTTGAACTGCTTTTATACCGAGAAGTGATCTTCACAAATATACTCCTTTAACACCTCACCTTACTCTACAATACCCTTAAAACTTTGTCAAGAGCACGGTGAACTTTCCACCCAAACATCTGTGTGCCAGTTCCAGCAGCCTTTTCTGGGGCACGCTGGTGTTTCTAGCTGCAGAAGCTGATGGTTCTGAAATGTCTCAGTGAGCCCTGAAATCTGAGCAGCGACCAGACACGTGCACGGGCAAAGCTTCCCTTCCCAGGGCTTACATCACCTCCTGGTTTTGTTTTGCTCCTGAAATGCTCCAAATGACCTTTTCTGGTGCACTGTGCTGGACTCCAAAGGCGTGTGAGAGACCTGACAGCGATGGCTTTGTGGTAACTGCAATGGCTGGAGGTTCAGGAGCAGCAAGATCTGTTGGGAGAAGGATTAAATTTTATGAAAGCAGTTGATATCACTGTAACTTGTAAATTTTAAAGTGTTGTGTGTGAGTGGGAAGGCAAAACTAAATAGAGCATACAGTTGGCCTTGAAAAAAAACTCCCAAAACCCAACAAAAAACCAGAGCAAAATTTAACTCTTGGGAGTATAGACTGTGAAACACTTGTGGCTTAGAATATTTTTTTCTTCTAGGAGTGGGCTAGAGCAAGAGAGAAGATTTAAAAACTCATTTCTGTAGCTTTGAAAGATCTTTAAATGCTTCTTTTAAACTTCTAGCTATAATCTGTCTTTTTAAAATTTCTATTTTGGACCATAATTTTTTAGTTATAGTGCAGTTTTGCTTCTCTTAGAATAAAACCCAAAAAAGTGGCAGTTAAAAAGGACCAAAGAATGAGCTTCCAGTTCTCTGGTACCAGCCTTATACACATGACTAGTCAGAATTTTTGTTGCATTTTGCTCAGTAGTGATAATGTACCAACTTTGCAGACTTTATGTGTAATTTGAGACTTTCCACCCCCCCCCCACTGTGTTCTTCCTAATGTGGGAAATTCTGAAGCTCGTGTTGCCACATATCAAAGCACTGAATTTGCTGCTTTTCCAGTGTTTTTATGGTGCCTACAGAAGGTACAGGGTGAGCAGGAGAGGGTGGACAGGCGGGTTCACCCGTACACCAAACATTCCTTAGGATATAAATGATATTTAGCTCTTGCTGTGAAGAGTTAATGAGATATCATTGTTATATTTGACATCAGTACTTTTATCGGCTATCGCTGCCCGTCTCTCAGTGTTTGAAGGTGTAAACCAAAAGGTGTTTGAAGAAGTAAAATATTGGTCTTGATCTCCAACCCTTCAGCACCAGTGATTGTTTATACAGTGACCAAACCAGCTGCAAACCCAGTCTTTGCTGAGGTGGGAGGTTGATTTCTGTGCAGCTGTTAGTGCAGAACAGTCACTCATGGTAGTTATGCCCAGCGTGTGAGAAAGCAGCAGAACAAGCCGATATTGGGGCATATACCAAAGGAGTTTTTTACACTCCCATGCACACAGCTATGCCACCAAACTTGTTCTCATATTTGAGACTGACAGATACCCCGGACATTGATCTTCTAGGCAGAGACTGTGTCCAGCTGTCGCTCTTCCTTGTGCCGAGGAGCTGGCACTGCTGGTTGGAGTGCTGGGCTAGCTCTGCTCCATGGCTTCAGCCTGTCCTGCCCGAGCCACCACCCCAAGATCCCTCCATGCGTGTCCAGACAAACCTAAGCTCGCTCTGCTCGTGTCCAGACAAACCTAAGCTCGCTCTGCTCGTGTCCAGACAAACCTAAGCTTGCTCTGCTCGTGCTGACTGACGCAGGATGCAAAGATTGTGGCACCAGGAGCGAGCTGAGATTATCAGATCTGTGCTGAACTGCGCAGCTCGAATTTGTGTTGTAGCCCAGGCAGTCTAAACACTCATTTGATTACAAATTGTTATTTAGAGATGCGCAAAGTTATTTAAAGAATTCTCCCTTTACAAGGAAAAAAAACCCCAACCCAAGTGAGAGACTGGTGCCACCCCACCCAGTGCTTACATTGGCTCAGGCCATCAACAATGTCTGGTTTGTTTCCATGCTCCGTGTTTGCTGAGAGACTAAAGACATCCTCTTTCTGCAGTGGGGAACTAATACAGAAACTTGGGCTGCTGCTGCTTCTTCTTTTTTTTTTATTTCTTTTTTTTTTTGAGGCTTCAAGAAGCTGAATGTCTTATCTAAACAGAGGCTCCAAATCCCTGTTAATGATACTCCAGTCTCGGCATTTCTCTGCTCTCCATCACTTGTCAATGGCTAAATGAGTACGTGTTCACTGGGTGATCACAGTCTTGGTTGTTAGTGTGTGTTTGGCATTCCTTAAACCTAGGGGTAGAAACAGGTTTGTCCCTGAACTTGATTGCTGGGTTTTCTGAGCTGTTAAACTCTATTTCTTCAGCCAAGTGTCCTCCTCGTGTATATGTATGTATGAATACACGTCTCACTCCCTTTCTCCGTTTAACGGCATTTTCTCAAATGTATGCTCCAGAAAGTCCTTGGGTGGTGATAGGGCACTCACAAGAGAGGCAGTGAGCACTTCCCTCATCCTTTGCCTTATCTTCAGTTCTGAATTATCTTTTATTGAAGACTGTATTCAAACTTCAACTATTGAGTTGACATCTATTTAAGATAGAAAGAATATGTCTTTTGAGCTATTATTGTTAAAAAGGGGGTTTTAAGATCCAGGACAAAAGACTGGATGTTAAACCTCCCTCTCTTGCAGAGAATTCATTCAGTAGCTGATAATGCGATCTGCTCAGGATAAATGAAGATAAGACGTCCAGGTTCTGTCAGCAGCCTCAGTCTCCCGTACTGTTCGCTGTGGAGATGGTTGGTTTTTGTTTTTTTTTAAATGCTGCTAGGACTCGCAGCGCTTATCGGATGCGGCTCCTCTCAGGGCTGCAGCAGATGCGGCCTTATTGCTCACTGTGTTGGAGCCGACAGTGTTTGAGTTATTGGCCGTGGAGCAAATCCCAGCTTTGCTGCTCCTCGAGTGTCCTGGGTTTGGGGCAGCCCGGGGGGAGCCCAGGTGAGCTCAGCCCCAGCGGCAGCCCGTGGTTAGATGGGGGAGCCCCTTCTGGCCCGCGCTGCCCTCGGTGGGGTGTCCCCATTGCCTCCCGGGGGTCCCCATTGCTTCCAGGAGCCCGGGGGGGTTCGTGGCCGGAGCCGGGGCCGCGCTCCGAGCCGGGACCCCGCGGGGGCTGCA
>VZTA01008913.1:42925-53297 GCA_013398855.1 Mohoua ochrocephala | reverse complement strand
TCCAACCTGAGCCTCCCCTGGCCCAGCCTGAGGCCGTTCCCTCTCCTCCTGTCCCTGTTCCCTGGCAGCAGAGCCCGACCCCCCCCGGCTGCCCCCTCCTGTCAGGGACTTGTGCAGACCCACAAGGTCCCCCCTGAGCCTCCTTTGCTCCAGCCTGAGCCCCTTTCCCAGCTCCCTCAGCTGCTCCTCACAGGACTTGTTCTGCACAACACAATGTTTCTGCCCGGCCTCTGGTTATGATAAACTGAGCAGAGTGAAGGAAACACCAACTTTGAGTTGGTTTTTGTTTTATTTTCTCCTGTTCTTAGAGTTGTACAGTGTAAAGTTCATTTGCTTAGCTGCCCCTGTTGTAGGGTTTCCCTTCCATCTGAAGACTCCTCCTAGACACCTTGCAGGAATTTTGTGCTTATGAAATTGTTCCAACCTCTGCAGCTCAGCTCCCCTTGGAACAATGCGTTCTCTGTGAGCCCCTGAATAGAAAACATCAGCCCATAGTGATAGAGCTCCTGTTAGTGCCCAGCCCTAGACATGGGATAAAAGTGCTTTTCAATGTGTACTTGGGAAAAAAAAATGTCTTTTAATGCTCCCACAGTGCTCCTTTTACAATGCCAGTGCCACTTACAGCCATTGATAGGAAGAAGTTGGACTAATCTTAGCGAGAGGTTCCCATGACCTTTCCGTATCCGCAATACTGCAACTTCTCTTAAAATTATCTTTGCGGGGAAAACAATGTAAAATATACCAAAGGATTTATAGCAGACAAACGACTGCTTGTTAAGGAGGGCAAATATTACGGGAAGATGGTTTTGGTGACTTTATGCAGCTGGTATGAGGAGGGCAAAACTCACAGGGATCGAGTGGGAATACTGAAGAACAAAACGAAAGTGAGTCAAAGGGTTCAGCAGTGACTTCATACAGTGCTTCACAGAGCATAACCTGGGGAACTCCCTGCCCTCTTATATCATCTCAAATTAGCAAGTAAAAATGAGGCAACAGTGATGAAATATCGGAAGCCCCTTCACTTTCCTAGAAGCAATTAAAAAAAACTCCTCAGAAAAAAAAGTTTAAAACCTCTTGTTGGGGAGCGAGCTCATAAAGGGATGGAAGAACCAGCAGACTGGAGATGGAAAAATAAATCTTTGAGCAAATGCACATCAAGCAGCAGCACTGGGATGCAAGAGCTAATGGAAGAAGAGGCTGAATTAGGAAGAAAAAAAGAGAAAGTCAGAAGGAAATCTCTTCTTCCTGATGTCTTTGTGCACTAAACTGGGCTCACCGAGAAGCCATTTAACACCTCTGCCAAACAAAGCTCTTATTCTGGCCTCTGCATGTTGTAGTTGGCCAGACTGACCGAAATCCCCCCAAAAATGTGACAGATGGAATAAAACAGAGATCCTGGGAGAGCAAACATAATCACAGAATGGCCTGGGTTGGAAGGGACCTTAAAGCTCATCTCATTTCACCCCTGCCATGGGCAGGGACACCTTCCACTCCCCCAGGCTGCTCCAAGCCCTGTCCAACCTGGCCTTGAAATAGATCAAAATGATACAAAACAATAATAGAAAAAAAAACCCATATACTTTTGTAAGGACCAGGAAACAATCAGAGTCCGGATTTGAGAAAATTAAATGCAAATAGGTCTCGTGGTGCAGGGAAAAAAAAAAAAAATCACGCTCTTGAAATGTGTCATCCCGTGACACATTTTGGGGGAGTAACTCTGAAAAGCAGCAGGCTGTTCAACAGTCACCCGTTTCCAAGTGGGAAGCGCTTCAGAACCAGACCTTTTCCATCCATAAAGGGTGGGAGAAGCACTTCAGTCTTTTTATGACATGGAACAAGAGGGAAAAGAAGAGACTGTGGAGAACTACCTCGGGCTGCAGTTAAAGTGTGATGGTCAGATGGGTGTTGGTATCAGTGTGGCTCTGCTGGCACCCTGGGCAATGACTCTGTGTGGGCCAGAGTGCGTGTCCTGATGTGATCTCTGGGTTTTCCATTTCAAAATTGAACCTCTTTTAAAAAAACCCAAATTAGCTCTGCTACTTAATGCTTTTCAGCACAGGAGTTTGCCACGGCACAGGTATGGTTACTCCTGGGACATTGTGGTGACACCCTTTGGAAAACTGTCCACAAGCCTAATGCGTTTTACATGTATTTTAATGTTTTTAAGCAACAGCAAGTTGCCTTTTATGCAAGTGGGCATGAAAATATATGCAAAACCATAAATAGATTCCCTTATTTTCATCGGGCCTTGCAGACAGCACCACTAACTGTCTGCAGGCTGCCCTTTAAAGATTTATTTTTATGTTTGGGTATCCAGAGTTAGGCTCTGCAGCTTCTGTATAAGTAGGACTCCTTTTTCTGCTGTCAGCAAGTAGTTTTTTCCTCGTGAAAACAACCATTATTTTTGCTAGCAAGAGCTGCTGTCCTGGGCTCAGCTCAGCAGCACCCGATCTCCTCATCCGATGCGGGAGTTTTCCCTTCAATCTGGGAAACACCAACACCAGCTCCGATCTTTTTTGTTTCAAACCAAGGGTTGTCCAGCCCTCGAGCAGGGATGAGCAGGGCCTGAATCCAGCTCCCTGCTCTCGGAATATCTCAGAGATGTGGACAATGAGCTCATGGCTGGGCTCTGCCCAAGGCCAACCCACCAAAAAGGGGTCCACAGGCCTGAGCCGGACCAAATTCCAGCACGGTCACCTGGAAGATCTGCACTGGCAGCACATCCCTTGTCCACACCAGCCTCCTGCTGAACATCAGTGGGATGTGGGTCCCCAAACCTCTGGGCATTTCTGGGAAACTCCAAAAGAAAGAGAAATCCTTTCCTGGCCGTGGAAGGTCTGCAATGCCAGACGTTCCGGCTGCCTACATTCAGCCTCAAGGCCCCTTTGTCTAATGTGAGTTATTCATAATTACTCAAGCTGCTAATTTTCCTCTTATGTTAATGATCTTGGGAGGCAAAGCATGAAGGCAGCTAGGCACGTACAGGATAATGGATTGCGGGAGGAAAGAATGGAGCTGGCATGATGTGAGAACAGCTCTGGGTGCTAGGCAGATTCCAGCAAACTGGAACGCTTCTGGGAATTCCCTAGAAATGCAGGTGGCACCAAAAAAAAAAAAAATCCTCTTCAGATTAATGACCAAAAAACTGGAAGGGCGAAACGTTTCCTCTCACGTGGAAAAAAATGTGAGTGCCACAGTCCTCCCTCCCCAGACCAGCCCCATCTTCCAGCACGGGGACGCTCGGTTCAGCCACCCCAAGGGCACAGCCCTCGGGGACGGCTGGGTCAAGACTTCTGAGTGTATCCTGTCTGCGTTTACTCTGCTGGAAAAACTTCAAATGAGGCCTTATAAACAAGCTCATGGTTTTTTTTCACAGCATCTCCACCTGACAGCTGAGTGGCCATCTCCTGGGAGCACGTGGCCCTCAGCGCGCGGCCACGAGCGCTCGCTTTTGGGCGCAGAGTAAACACCAGCAGATGCACACAGTCATCACCAGGAGGTTATCCCAGGCACTTCTGTTTCTGTGCTGGCCTCTACCCCCACCACTAGCACTGAGTTTTTCATCTTGAACCTCGCTGCTCTTCAAGTCAAGTAGTTTACGCTCGCAGTTCATGCCTTAGATCCCTGGCCGGCCGCACAGTGTGTTTTGCTAACCATGAGGATGTCAGGAAAGGACAAGGCTGGGTTTCCCCAGGACACTGGGGTTGTTGCTTGTCTCACACGATGTGGGGAAGTGCTGGAAAGCGTCCCTGGACAGACCTCCCCGAGCTCCAGCGAATCCACGGAGTCTCCAGACCTCGGCAGGGATTTGCTCCGCTGTAAACCTTCACTTACCAGGGATGGGGGCTGAGGTTTTCACACCTCTCTGTTAATTTTTAGCCTAATGGGGCTGAACCCTACGGCCAGCATTTTCAGCTCTCATGGCTTCCTGAGCCTGTGACTTCTTCCCATGGGAGGTTTGGCCTCTTGTACAGGAACAGCATTTTTCCCCTCCTTACCTTGCACAAAGCCCCAGCAAAGCACCCGTGGACTTTGCCACACAGTGCTTCCAACCAAAGAAAGTCATAGCTCGGCTAGAAAAGAAGGGATATTCTCAAGGTATAAAGAGTTTTATTGGCACATCTGCACACAGCTGAAAAGGGAGAAAGCAGCCAGAGGCCAGTGAAGAGTTAACAAGGATGGAAATGCTCACGGAAAGCTTTGAGAAGGACAGGATTTCACCTCTCCTAAATCCATGTGCTGTCCCACCAGTGTCACAGAGAATAAGGAGTGAAGCTATTTTTGAACAAGCACACACAGCCAGGAGGACTTTGAACTTGGGCTTCTTAACGGGAAGGGTCACAGATTTTCCTCTGGAGGCTTTTCCTCTTCCAGAGGAGAGGAAACAAAGATGTGGGATCTGTCTTAGTAACTGGAGGAAGGAGAGGGCGAGTCCAGCTTCTTTCCAGAAAAAGGGCAACATGTGTCAGTCAAAGAGCTGAGTCAGCTAAGCACCATGTGTGGAATTAAGCACAACACGAACAAGATACTTTCTTGGGTTTTCCTCTTTTTATCTTCATTCCTCTACTGCAAATCTGTTTTTTCAGCCTCATGCACCCTTTCATCTGCCTTGTCTAGTGGCACAGCTGTGTGAGCGTGAGCTGAGACGCAACAAGGTGTTCTCCTGCCCTGGGGTTGGAGACTCTTTAAACTGGGCTATGGGGGCTTGAAATCATTGTGCTACCTCCCCAAAATACTGCTGTGATGGGCACTGAGGTTGGCTGCAACAAGGTCTGCACCAGGTCCCTGAGGGGCAGCTCTGATCTCTGTGACAGGGACAGGACCCAGGGAACGGCTGGAGCTGTGCCAGGGAGGGTCAGGCTGGATTTTGGGAAAGGTTCTTCCCCCAGAGGGTGCTGGCACTGCCCAGGCTCCCCAGGGAATGGGCACGGCCCCGAGGCTGCCAGAGCTCCAGGAGGGCTTGGACAGCGCTGCCAGGGATGGGATTGTTGGGGTGTCTGGGCAGGGCCAGGGGCTGCACTGGGTGATCCCTGTGGGTCCCTTCCAGCCCAGGATATTCTGTGATACGTCAGATGCCACTTGGGTCATGAGCTGCTGCAGATCAGGTATGGGAGTGAAAAAGGTCTCTCCAGTGACCAAAGAACTCAAGAAAGGTCTCTGACCTGCAGCAAGACAGTTGAACGTGCACATGAGCCTCAGAAAGGTGCAGTGCTTCACATTGCTCAGCAAGAACATCACCTGTGCCCTCCCATGCCCCCACACGCTCCTGGGCCCAAGCACCGACCTGAAATGGTTAAGAAAGAACAGCTAATGCTGTGTGTGGCACCAGCTGATACCATTCAGAGCTGGTTTCCAGCTTTTAAGTGCTATTTTTGTTTCAGTTCACCCCCTGCCATCGGTCTTGATGTGAACCACCTATCCCACAAAATGCCTTTCAGCTCCACCAAGCCCCAGCAGACAACTTTATGCAGAAATACCTAATTTATCACACAGATAAAAGAACATTGCGCTTTCACATGCAACTCCAGCAAGCAGCATGCTCTTAGGGTGTCACCTGTTGGGTCTATTCCTCATTTCCTGCTCAGAAAAATCCCTTCGTCTTCAAAAATTACATCTCAGGGTGGTAACCTACCCCTCACCTTTTCTGTTCACTTGTTGGGTCAAGAGCCCAGAGTGGGACTGGGCACCACAGAAATGTCACTGGTCCATTTCCAAATTGCTCCATGTTCTCCAGAGACTCATATTCAATGAAACCCCTCCTCTCTGATACCTTCATCCCTCACCATCTCCTTTTCCAACAGTTGGGTTCAAGCTGTGTGAATCAGTAAGCTTTAGGAGAATAACATTATTCCTTGAGTATTGACTGGGTAAAAAGTGATTTTTACATATTAACATTTTCAATACTGTCTGGAAGTCAAACTACAGCTAAATTATAGCTTGGGACACTTTATCATGGAATTCTGAAACAGTTTGGGTTGGAAGGAAGCTTAAAGCTCATCTTGTTCTAACACCCCTGCCATGGGCAGGGACACCTTCCACTGTCCCAGGCTGCTCCAAGCCCCATCCAGCCTGGCCTTGGGCACTGCCAGGGATCCAGGGGCAGCCACAGCTGCTCTGGGCACCCTGGGCCAGGGCCTGCCCACCCTCACACACAGCAATTCCTTCCCAATAGCCCATCCAGCCCTGCCCTCTGGCACTGGGAAGCCATTCCCTGGGTCCTGTCCCTCCATGCCTTGTCCCCAGTCCCTCTGCAGCTCTCCTGGAGCCCCTTTAGGCACTGCCAGGGGCTCTGAGCTCTCCCTGGAGCCTTCTCTTGTGCAGGGGAACACCCCCAGCTGTCCCAGGCTGGCTGCAGAGCAGAGGGGCTCCAGCCCTGGCAGCATCTCCGGGGCCTCCTCTGGACTGGCTGCCGCAGCTCCACGTCCTTGTGCTGTTGGGGACTCCCTTTAAAAGCAATAAAATGTACTAAACCCCAAAATTATTCTGTATTTGTCCAACAAAGGTGGTACAGGACCTCTGAATAGCTGCTCTGTATGGGACTGGGGTTTTCCCCTCCTGGGCAGGATGTCAGCAATGCTCCCATTCCACACAGAAACCACAGGTTACAGCTTCACGTGCTAAAAACCATCAGCACCATCGTATCCTCCTGCAGAGCTGGAAGCAAGCCCGAGGAGCCCTCACAACCACTTAGCAGGCATCAAACAGTGAAGAAGACACCTCTGTTTCCCCTGAAAGCACAGCCAAGTGGTGGAACCAAACACAAGCTGAGCTGTGCACGTCCAAGGCAGGCTGGCACCTCTCATGATGGCAAAATAAACTGAGTCAGGGTTGGCTCACTCTTCTTCACTCTTGACACCCTCTCAGGTTCATGGTGTTCAGTGGCTTCTTTAAAGATTTAGCCCTTGGGCTTCTGCTCTTACAGGAAGAATCTGGCTGTCCCCAGCATAAAACCTGGAGCAGCAGTGATCAAACAGCTCGGGAGTGAAAGGGCAAAGGAGCCTCCCCAGATCCACGATTTCAAACAGGCCCTAGTGACTGCAAACACCCTTCTGTGTTGGGAAGAAGAGACAGGGAACTGATTAGCTTTTAATTCATTTAACAAGAGAGAGAGCCAAGGCTAAAGCTGACACAACTGAAACGCCTCTACAAGACAGAGGTGAGGAGGGACCATTCCAGGTGGCACCTTCATTTCTGGAACTGGGTCCTGGCTGAGTTCAAGATCTCTAAGCACTGCTATAATGAATTTCCTCCTCCATAACTCCTGTAGTCCTAATTCTACTGTATTTTTCCATAATATAATCATAAAAACCCAGAAGGAACTATGGGGAAGGAACATCTTCAGTTTCTCTTCCGAATTCTCTCATTCAGCAGTTACTTTCCTGGGAAATAACTGGCCAGCACATCAGGATCAAAATAACTTTTTTTCCCGGAGATTTTTTTTTTTAAAAGACTAAATTCTCCTAACTGCAGAAAATCAGAGAATAATAGCACCAGCACCCCTAAAATGGTTCTGCCTCTTCAAAGTACAACAATAAACCAATTTTCCAATTTTTGGGGGGCCAAAATTGTTGCAAAGTATCTATTTCAGCAAAAGTATTAGCTCCCGAGGCCATGTTAATTGAAGATTAGGCTACAGAGTTCTTAATTAGACAATGGAATAATTCTGAGGTAGATCATTAGAATGGACAATTTTGTATTGTCAGACCATGAGTATCAGCTAGAGCTGAAAAGCAAAAAACATCTACCCAGGAACATGGTCCATCTATAGACACTTGTGTAGAGAGGGACAAAAAAGAAAAAAAAAAGAAAAATGAGGAAAAATCATGATTGAGGATGTGGATTTCTTCACAATGGCAAAACTAAAGTTGGGTTTTAATAGCCTTCAATCAGCAAAATTAAATTGCATTAATAGGTTTTTAAAAATGTGTTTTCTGAACATGCATGTGAAAGACTGGTTCTCCTGAAGGGCACACATTCCACCTCACAGCAAACTGTCCAGGCATGGGACTAGGGCCCAGAAGAGGGGGTTTTTTTATGTTTTACTGATATGGTATTGCACTGGGGACTTCCTCTAAAGAGCAGTAGCTGAAGGCAGCAAAGCAAATTCCCCAGCTAACATTTCAAGGAAATAAGAAGTGTCTCAGCCCTTTTTGGAAGCCTCTTCTGTCACTGCATCGCATGACCATATCTGCAAAAACCCCCCTCTCAAATGAGGGCTCTGAGACCTTCTCAGAAGATGAAATCCTGCAAATTTCTCTGTAGTGAGAAATTTCTCTCTGTCTATCAGCAGAGTGAATTCACCAGGGAAAAAAAAATATGTGCTTTAGCAGAATTTACTTAGGGAAAGCTTTTATAGTGTTTTGTTTTTTTTTTTTTTTTTTAAATACTTGTGCAATGATAAAGCCAAAGTCAAAGATCTGGAGATAAACTCCAGTCAAAGATCTGGAGAGGCAGTGGGGACCTCACCAGTCTTTCCCAGCTTGCAGGGCAGGATGCTTTAATGGCACCCGGTGCATTCCCCTAACACCCACCTTATGCAAACAGCAACAACCTGTTGGGTAAAACACGGCTTGTTCTGGCTTGGGACAGGCAGCTCCTGCCTCCCAAATGGCACATTTGATTCATGGCCTCACTGGGACCCCTCCTGCCCTGTGGGGCTTGTGGGGTGCCTCAACAGCCACCCTCCTTTATAGGATCACAGGATGGTTTATGTCAGAAGGGACCCTAAAGCCCATCTTATCCCACCCCCTGCCATGGGCAGGGACATCTTCCACTATCCCAGGTTGCTCCAAGCTCCGTCCAACCTGGCCTTGAACGTTTCATGGTCTCAAGCTGCACCAGAGGAGGATCAGGTTGAAAATTCAGAGGAATTTCTTTACAGAAGGGGTGATTTAACACTGGAAGGGGCTGCCCAGGGAGGTGTTGGAGTCCCCATCCCTGGAGGTGTCCAAGGAAGGCCTGGACGTGGCACTCAGTGCTCTGGGCTGGGTGACAAGGTGGGGATCAGGCACAGCTTGGACTCGATGGTCTCAGAGGGCTTTTCCAATCCAAGCGATTCTGGGATTCTCTTTCCTGGGATGGGACATCCACCACCCCTCTGGGCAATCCTTTTCTCCCCTTGGACACAGCAGCACAGGTGCGTGCTGTTTTTAGCCATGGGGAGTGACCCGTCCATGAGCCACAGGACGAGACATTGCCCAGGGAGGTGCTGATGTGCCTGGTGGTCATTCCCAGCCCCTGGGGCCCCTTCCCGCCAGCCCTGCAGGGAACAGCCGGGCCCTGCCTCAGGCCTTCACCATCCCATGTGAAGAGTGATAAATAACAGGGGATTGGCTAAAATTCTGGCTGATCCATGCCTGGGTAAGTGCTCCCAGCTCTCCCAGCCATGCAGGGAAGCTGTCACCAGCTGACCTGAGCCCCCTTTTCCTCTGTCCTCGGCACAAGAGGAGCAGCCCCAGCCGCAGCGATGCCTTCAGGGCAGAGCATGCCCAGCACAAATATCGCTGTTATTACTCACAAGCAGGAATTAGAGAGGGCTTTCCCCACTCAGGCAACTCACAAGCAGGAATTAGAGAGGGCTTTCCCCACCCAGGCACTTTGCAGCGGGGTTGGATGCATCCTCTGCTTTGATGATGAGATGCATCAATCTGGCCCCATCCAAGGAGCTCTTCGTTTGCTGCAGGAGACCCCCAGTCCAGGGAGGAGATCACATCCCATGAAGGATAGCAGCACAGAGCTCCTCTTGGATGTGGGATGAGCTGGATTGCACCACTCTTTGGAGCAGAGCCATGAGCAGTCATTGCTACCAGCTCTCCCTCTAAGGCAGATCCGGGAAAATTATTTTCCAGCTCCTTTCCATATGAAAAGTCCTAAAAACACGAATGAGCCAGCAGGTATGGCTGAGAGCAGTCGCACTCTGATTCTTCAGAAGGAAGCTAAAGAGCTGAGCACATCTTTCTCAACACATACATTTGATGGGAAATGACTTAGTCAAGCTCAGGATAACATCCAGCCTGGCAAACCCACAGAAGAGAGGTAGACGTGAACCTGAGGAACAGCAAATTTGTTTATTTATTAAGTCTCATGCCAAAAATACTAGAGCAGTATTTGCTTGTAGAAATATTTAGTTCAGTCTGGGACTGCCCTTCCTGGGGCTGGTGTGGGATTATTTATCTAGGCAGAAAATTGCAGGGTGTACTCAGGTAGGAAAAGCGTGGCCTGAGCTGGGATCTGCTCCTGTCACTGGTGAAACTGTCACTGGCCTGGCAGAGCAGCCCGTGGGGACAGAAGATAAAAGGGTCCCTTTCCCTCCTGCCCCAGAGGAGGATGAAATGTGAAAGCAAAGTTATTGCATCTCCTCGAGGAGCCCCTG
>VZTA01008913.1:980-42865 GCA_013398855.1 Mohoua ochrocephala | reverse complement strand
CTGATTTCAGGCAAAGACAAGAGTTGTCAGTAGGTCAAAGGCTACGGAAGAGAAAAGTTGTCCTACTCACAGCTCTAACAGGAGCGTGTGAGGGCCACAGACATCTCCTGCCTTCTGGAGACCTGCCTTAGGTGGAGAAGAGCCCACCTGAAAGACCTAAACAGATGCTGTTGAGTAAATCTGTTTTACAGCCCCTGAAAAACACACGGGGACCAGGACAAACCTTGCTAAATGCCTTCACTCCCTGGCAAAGTTCTGGTCAAATTCTATTGGGAAATTTTCTCAAGCAGTTTTCCCAAGATGAGGGAGGCAGCTCCCACCCCAGCAGTCGCCTGGTTCAGCCAAACACTGCGTGGGTCCCTCTCTCCTTGTTGTCATTCCTTAATTTGCCCCTCTCCCCACCCTCCCCATCATTACTCTGGCACTCTCCCCATCAGCTGCTGCTGAGGTACCAAAGGTGTGTCAGAACCAGACCCATTTTTCTCCTGCAATGAGCTGGGCAGGTCAGGAGGGTGGCAGAACACGGACTGCAGGGACAGGCACCCCCAGGCAACCCCATGCTGGGTGTCCAAGGGGGACAGCTGATGGCAGACTACAGGATTTCGGTGGGGGGTACCACGGATGGGGCTGCAGCCCCCTGTACCCAGTAACATCTTGTTCCTATAGATAAAAGAGGGATCTCATCATCTTTGGTTCTGGGATGTCTCATGTACACCAGGACAGTAATACAAACCAGGGATATTTCCCAGACCTGGCAATCTCACCGCTGATAATGAGAAACATTTTCTTTAAGAGAAGACTTCCAGGCACAGAAACGTTAAGAAGAAATCATATCAATGTTGAAAATGAAGACAAATTATTCCAGACCCAGGACAAGGATTCTATAAATCTGTGAATTGGTCCCAGCGGTGGGAAGAGAGGGCCAACCAGCATCTTGTCAGGAGTCCATGCAGAGGTGGGTACCACTGCAGAAAAACCCTGGATAAGCAGTTGGGGCTGACCTGCCCCTCTGTTTTATCCCAGAGCTGGACAGTGATGGGGTCCCGGGGTCACCACCCCGGCCGGGCAGCACTGCTGGGGCAGCGGGTACCAGGGAGCAGGAGGTGGAAACTGCTTCAAAGCAATCTGGGATAAACACTGCAGCTAAAAATCCTGTGGGCCAATCACTGCAGCTGCCAAAGCTTCTGTCCCAGATAGGAATTCTGAGATAAGAGTGTATGCAGAGCCCACAGAGCATCAGGATTCTCTTTCACCCAGCGTGGCAGCGACTCGCGCTGCCAGCATGGGTAAGTAATTCCCCCCCTCCATCCTTCTTCTCTTGCTCCATCTGCACTAAGATCGGTGCAGAACTGTAGAAACTGTATTAATAAAGGTCTTTTATGTGGGTTTAATCATCTCTCAGGATCTGCCAGAGCACAAACTTGAAACTCTTTATGAATGTGACTCACTCCCAGAGCACATGTTCATTGGTCGGCAGACTCTCCTGATTTTGCCGTGTGAAATTCTTTTTCCTATTGGAAGAGAGGGCCTGAGGTGTTACCTATGCTGCAATTGAAGTTCACTGACTCACAGTAACCCCAGATATTTGTATTACATGATTTGATACTCATTCATTCATCCCAGAGCAGCCTCACAATAAACACTGACCCCCCCACTTTAGCAGAAATTATCCTGTGTGCAGATACACTTCCTACTTTTGCAACACATTTTACAGGGTAAGACTATCTGCAAGACCGAAAGAAAAAGAAAAAAAAAAAGTTATTTTTCTCCTCAAGTGAATTAAACATCCAGATTTGCCACGGTGCACTTAAAGAAAAGGATTTGGATGAAAAACCTCAATGTGTTTTGAATCAGCATCAGATCCCACTCAGGACCTGGTGTCTGACCCGCGGAGAAATGCAGTACAGCTAGGGATGAATGAATTTTAGTAACATTTTTAGAGTCAAACATGAGCTTTGCGAGTGATTCATAAAGAAGAAAGTTGATAAGTGTGGATGCAGAGTTCAGCACTGGCAATTTAAGCTGAGCTGGGGTTCCCGCAATATTAAACCCATTGAATGTCTGTATTGTGCAAAGATCTCTCAAGTTCCTGTTCCCCTGAGCTGCAGATGGATGGGGGATCCCGGGTCAGGCTCAGGGGCTCCGTGCTGCACACATAATCCACGGAGCCAATTAGAGGCTCACGCACATCATCACATATCTCTGCTAGTGCAGAAAAACGGAAAGGAGAGATTTCCTGCTCACAAAGAGCCAGGAAATGTCCAGCTTGGCAGAGGTGTGAAACTCAAACCCTGAACACAGGTGATGGGCTCAGCTGCTAAAGAGGAAACTATCCGCAGGGGGGGCATTACAGAGACCTACAGATTTGACCCCCTTAACAAGCATCTGTTTGTCAAGGTCACCAACTCGCACGGGCCCAGGGGGCACCTCCTCCGTGCCTGTTTATTTGTACATCTGCATTCTCAGCACTGTCCAGACCACCTCCCACTCAGGGCTGCCCCTCAGGTAACCTCCTGGGCTGCTTTTCCAGCGGAACAAGAATCAGCCCCCAAATCTGGACCTGCTCACCACCCTTACGCACTTACACCGGTTAAAGTGCCTCGCTGGAGAAATTCACAGCAAAGCAGGCAAGCGAGGGGTAAATGCATCCTTAAACGCCCTCTCCCAGGTGCTGGGCTCTCTGCAGAGCAGGGCATGATAAAAAAGCTAACATCACCACAGCTTGTCCTCCCCCAAACTGAGCACTGGCTCACACCATGAAGAAAATGCCTTGGATGTGTGCCTGGAGCACAGCCACTTGCTGACAGCCTACCATAACATTATATACAGGGCTATCTTACCTTCCAATTACACGTCCCCAGGGTGTTCCCTAAATAAGACCAGGCTGATTACATTCAGCAACCCTCCTTTTATTGAAGGGCACTTATTTCCCCTCTCCCTCCCAATTTATTCCAGACGCACTAGAAGGCTGGATAGAAAAGCACTGAACTCTGTTGCCCATTTTAATTTCAAATTCAATTTTAAATTTTAAATTTTAATTTTAAAACACAGTTTTTCTGCTTTACATGTTTCTCAAAAGCTTTCAGCATCCTGGTGTATCCTGCTGGTTACTCCAGTTATGAACATGTTTTTTCCCAGAGCAAACATCTCTATGGAGCATTTTCCTCCTTTTTTGCACAAGGAAACTGGTACTGGAGGTGTGGGAGGAGAGGAAAGTCCCGAGGATGGATGAATGGATGGGCAGAGGTCCCTCCTCCATCCACTCGATGCGATAGCATAGAATTCCTGTCACACAGGAAACCTCACCGATATCACCACTTTTTCTGTATTTGCACAGTACATTTGGCTTCCCAGTGAGCTGTGACCACGTCAACACTGGCAAACTCCACTCCAATGTTGATATCTTCTGCAAACACCTGCTTCATTCAACAAACAGCACTGAAACTCACACTGAAATACTTGAGGTGTCAGCAGAGCGAAATAACACGCACATGGATATTTTACCAGCGTACTCATGGACTGCAGAAAATCCTTATTTACCACAGATTAGCAGACCTCCTCTGTCAAAAGGCTAAAAAAAGTGCAGCAGCCTGAAATAGAAACAAACACACTTATTTGGTCACTGAGGTCAGCGCTGCTGTCTCGTCAGGGGCTTTGTCATCCAGCCTTGCAGAAGTGCCCACGGACTTGCTGTGATCGCAGCCATCTGTGCGTGGCCAGCATTGGGCAATGCAGGGACACGTCCCTGTGCCTCATCCGTCACACTCCCAGAGCCTGGGTCCCCGGCCAGCATCCCTCATTCCTGACCCGTGGGAGATGCTGCCAGGCCGCCCTGTAACCTCTCTGACTGCCTCTCTGGAGCTGAGAGCAGAAGCAAAGAGGTGCAAAGCCAACCTGACAATGGGACCAGGCTCCAGCTGCCATGCAAGCCTCAAAAAACCCCAACTCTGGTCAGCGATCGCCAGCGCCAACATCTGGATTCACTGAACCCAACTCATGGCTTTGATTTCCTGCAATTCACCTGTGAGATAAAGTGTTCAATCAGCTGCATCAGATATAGGGTAGAAGAACAGACCACTATACTCTCTTTAGAAAACTTGGCACACACAGATATCTTGACTCAGGTCAGGCTTCCCAGCGCTCAAGGCTGCCTGCCCCGTGAGGCCATGGGGCTCCCTCCCCAAGGCACCGTGCACAGCAGGCTTTCCTAGAAGCCTGCTCCAGTAATTTTGTTGTCAGAGCACTTCTTTTTAAAGGTGTTTGTAGAAGGCAGCGAGGGATAATCATGGCTGAGCAGGAAAGCACAGGCTGGATGAAATCCAGGGCGAGCGCGCCGTGCTGCGACGCGGTGCCGTGGCTGCTCGCCTGCTCCCGCGAACTGCAGGGAGATGGTTATGGGTGTGCTGCAATGCAGCCACTGGGGTTTGCCTTTTTTTTCTTCTCCTTTTCCTTTTTTTTCTTCTCCATAAGGAGCCAATATCTTGGGAAGCCTTCCAAGGCAGCTTGAAAGAGAGATGGACATGCCAAAACATGATGCGCGCTGGACACCGCTCCCCGCTGCAGGCTGCCAACCAGCTTCTCCAGCCAGCTGCTTTAGGAGTTGACAAGTTTTTCCATAGTCCAGGATCAAATTTAGAAGCAGTGATCCAGCTAGCAGCAAGCAGCACAGATGGTTTCTTTGTCAGGAGAGCAGCAGGTAGAGATCTTCCAGCTCAGAGCATTGATCTGTCTGGCCTCGGGTCTCCCCGTTGACTCAGAGCAGGAAAAGCCTTAGCAAGCTTTGGTGGGATTCAGGCTGGAAGACCCAGACCCACCCCAGGTAGGAGGTGCCAGATAGGTCCTTTCCCCTCCTTTTACTTCCCCCCACCCCCTGCAGTCTGTGATCCATGTGTTTATTTGCTCTGCAAGGTGGGGCCGATTCCTGCCCTCTCTGGAAAGCCACCACCTGCTCCAAGAGACCTTGGTGGCTGCCCTTTTGCAGTCATTATGTTTGCAGTAAAATTCGAGCAAGCCCATAAAACCAGGGGAAAAATCCAGCTCGAGTGTGGGTCCAGCCCCGGAAGAAGCGAGAATTTCACTGGATTTAGCTCAGAGGTGCTCAGATCTCAGCCTGGGCTTTCTGCCAGGCACCAAAAGCTTCCTGCAAGCCCAGTCTGGAGACAGAGCTTTGCCATGGCAAATGGGTTGGGAATACCTCTGAGGGGGCTCCACGAATCCCTGTGCACTGCAGCGAGAGCCCTGCCAGGAGACAGCACTCGGCAGCTACTGGAAGGGGGAATTAAAACGTTAAAGTTCAGGTCTGAACTCCACCAAAATCTCACCTCAAGCACCTGAGCTCTGTGCGGGGTCACACTGCAGAGTGGGACAACTCCTCTGGCTCTCCCAGAGGTGCCTGGGCTGCTCTCTAGGGTGGACAAAGGCAGAAAATCTGTCTCCATCCCAAGCACTGAGCTGTTTCCTCACCTCCAGCGAGGACCAAACCCGTGTGCCTCAGTTTCCTCACCTGCTACAGCAGCCCAGCAGTGCTTTGAAGTCTCTCACAGTGAAACTCAAACCACATGTAAGACCTAAGTACCATTGCAATGTAATTATAATAATTTCCTTTATTAAATGTGGCTTCTTCTTCTCCACTGAGACCTTTCCCTGCTGGCTTGCAGGAGGTGGAGCATGGCAAGAGGAGCCCTGCTCACGCCACTGCCGTTCCAGGCCACGTCACTGGACTCACACCACCCTCCTGCACCATCTTTCTTTGGGGAATGCAACACAAAGAGCGTGGGAAGCACGGAGGGACCAGGCCCTTGATGTGCAGCCCTCAGACAAATCCCGTCGCGTTCGCTCCTTCTCCCTTGCCTCTGCCTCTTTGTAGTCGTGACCTCTCCCTGGCGAGGCCAATCTTCTCGATGGCATTTCGGGGCTGACCAGGGCACTGAATGGGGAATTAGCCAGAACACAGCCTCCTTTGTTGGAATACTTCTTCTAACACATGTAAATGGGGCAGGTTGCTGTTCCAGCCCCTGTGCCCACCAGAAGGTACGGACCTGCCCCCGGTGGCAGGAGCCAGGGCCTGGCCAAG
This sequence comes from Mohoua ochrocephala, assembly GCA_013398855.1. Taxonomy (NCBI): domain Eukaryota; kingdom Metazoa; phylum Chordata; class Aves; order Passeriformes; family Acanthizidae; genus Mohoua; species Mohoua ochrocephala. Next base: position 36,792 of record VZTA01008913.1, on the reverse strand, counting down.
CCCACGTTCCTGGGTGAAACACAAGCTGCATTCCTCCTTCCCAGCCTTCCCAGCAGAGAAACATGAACACCTCGGATGAAACCATCCAACATTCGATATTTCACAGGACAAGAATGCGCTTCATCCTCTCTAGGATAGGGTTTTCATGCCATCTCCTCTTGCTGACAGATTACTGCCACTCATCTGGCTCAGGGGTCTGGGACGGGACACAACACCCCACGGTGCAAGCTGGTAGTGCCTCCAGACCCCAGCTGGTCCTGCTCCTTGTCCTTGCTTTCCCGAGATTCTTTTGTCCTTCACCTCTAGTGTGGGGTCACCCGTTGTCCTGGATGACAACTGGTTGGCAACCTTCACAATAAGGTGACAGATCATTATCTCATCACGCTTTGGGGCATTAAACTGATGTTCGGACACTTCCTGGTGGCTGAGGTGGGAGGTAAAATACTCCTTCCACACACAGATTGCTCCTATCAGGTCCAGGCTGGAGGTTCATGGGCAGCAGCAGGGAATTTGGGCCCCCAGTCACCGAACTGTCACTTGAAGCCCAGGACTTGTCCCATGTTTTGGTCCATGTAGTCAATAAACAGAAAAAAAATCAAGGTTTTGCTGAGGGACAGACAAATCTTTCCAGCACACAGGAGGGGAGCTCCAAGACAGACAGCAGACCTTCCTGCCAGGGTGTTTAAGTGACTAAGAGTCTGTCCTGTGGCAGAGTCCAGCTGAGTGGAGCCACCAGAGGAAAGGTGAGGTGGGATTTTGTTCTACACGTCCCCATTTGCTGCACAGCACTGTAGTTTTGCTTCTGGTAGCAAACGCCAGGGCTGCCAGGCAACAAAGACAGCAAAGAGAAGAAAAAAAGGAAGAGGAGGAGACGAGGGGGAGTAGGATCAGAGGGTAAAGGGGACCCAGCGCCTCATACAAAACACTTTGCTTTTGATCTTGTCCTTGATCGTGACGGTCCATCCCACTTCTGCACAGTCACAGGTCACATTATGGCTTGTTTTCTCAATGAAAAGAAATACACTAGCAGAAACGGGCAGATATTGACCCTCACGCACAAACCTGAGCAAGGGTCACCTTTTCAAAGAGGTCAGTGTCTATCCTGTCTTCAGCCAAGGACACAAGGGAGCCTAGAAAGGTCTGGGGTTTGTCTGCAGCTCTGCGTTCTGTGTGAATGCAGGTGAGCAGTTCAGGATCCAGCTCCTTCCACCACGCCCCAGGCTGGCAAGTTTTTAAGCAAATTGGACAAAGAAGGAGAGATCTCAAGGAACCAGTTTTTCTGCAAGGCTTCTGAAGGTTTATGTTGGGAAGAAGAGAGAGAGGGAAAAAAAGACCCTGTAAGTGTATCCATTCAGAGCAAGCATCAATCTGCGGGTCCCGTGTCCTGTTAAATATTGGAGAAACACACACACCAGAGACCTCTTGAAAGGCCTTGACCATCAGAGAGCTTTTAATCAGAGCTCATACCTTCTTCAACATCAAAGTCAGTCAACATCAAGACACAAACTCGTGGTAAATCAGGCATCCTAGCTGCAGTGCTCACAGGAATACGGGGTTTTTCCTTTCCTTTCCTTTGGACAAGGTACAAGAAATAAAGAGCTCGTTTCCAAACCGTACAAATTTGAAGTGAGCAGCTGCTCACCAGGGAAAGACCCAGAGCTAATTACCAAGCTCACCTAGCAACCTCCTCACGAGGCTCGTAGGACGATTCAGGCTGGAAGGGGCCTCGGGGGAGGTCTGCAGCCCAAACCCCTGCTCCAAGCAAGGTCAGCTATGACTTCACAGCAGCTTGCTCAGGGCTTGATCCAGCTGAGTCACAGAAATCTCCAAGGATGGAGACTGTGCAGCATCTCTGGGCAGAGCTTCTCCTGCAGATCCATAAGCTGTGATGTCAGGGACAAGAAGGTACCGGTCCCTGACATCACAGGGAAGCGCAGAAATGTCACAGTCAAAGTGGTGATCAGTCACCAACTGATCTCCCTCTCGGGGTTCCTCGTCTTATCAACACCTCGTAACACCAGGAGGACCAACAGGTTTGGCAAAGTCCCGAGTAAAACCCACATTAACTAACAACACCTCTGCAAAGCGAAGTTCTCCAGGGAAAGCAGAGAGCACAGCCTCTTCCCCTGCAGCTGCATTAGGAGAAATCCACCCGTTGCCTGCCCACGGTGATCTCAAGCCCTAAATTTAAACTGGGAAATCAGCTGTCATTGGGAAAGTAACCTGGGTATTTTCAGCCACCGGAGAGGAGGATTCCTGGCATTGCTCCTCGGCAATCACAGCGCTCAGTTGCCTTTTGTGGGAATAAACCTCGGGACTGGTCCCGGGGGGCAGCGGAGCACAGGCGGGTTCAGCGGGTGTGAGGTGTGAAGGGTGCAGGTTGCAGCCCATGCCGAGGCCAACTTCACATCCCGTGACACAGCCAAGCCCTGGGAAGTTTTGGCAATGCCCAAATGTACCTAAACAGTGGTTATTAGGCCCAGAAAGAGTTAGTCCCTAACTGCTGCTAGGAAACAGCTGGACGAGTCCATAAACGCAGGTGTGTGAGGTTACAGCCCGACACAGAAAAGGGCTGGTCTCAGGTAGCCCAGCTCAGGTATTTTTACATAACATTTCCTACCTTACAGATACATTTACATCCTTATCCCCTACTTTCCTGCCTGACTAGGGCCCGTTTCCAACAGCTTGATGCACACCTTATGCAGTATGCTACAGACAGCAGGAATCGGGCAGTTTAGATCCTGATCCAATGTAGAAAAAGCTGTGACCACGCTGTCACTGTATCCCTGGCTGTCTCAAAGCACTTTCTGGAACTAATGGTGAGGTTCAGCTCTTCCCCAAAACGGGAGCAAGCCCAGGTGCTAAAATTTTGATAGGATTATAGAAAAAGAAGGTGGTTTGGTACGAGCAGCAACTTCTTCCTGCGAAGATACAACACATAACTGTACTGGTGGGATGGAATCGGTGCTAATCTTCACTCCTCTTTTATTCATGGCCTCATTTCCCTCTGCCAGAGGCAGGGATGAAGACCCATCCATGGGATTATTCTTGTTAATGAGTGAGCAGGAAGGAGCTCAGAACGACTCTTAGTTTCTAGACCGAGTTTTGGGGATTGATGCTCAAAACACCTCCCTGTTTATCTGTGATCTGAATCTGTGATGGCTGGGACATCTTGCTTAGACTTAACTTTCCTGTCAGCTCCTGAGCCGCCACTGTCAGAGCTCAGGCACATCTCGGTGAGACCAGAGCAGGGTAACAAGCACAACGCTGCTGCATGTTTTGGAATCATTTCCCCCGGCTGTAACTCCCCACTCCTTTCCTGAACACAGAAACACGGCCCTGGTGACAGCTACCTTAGCACAGGGCATCTGCATCAGCTCAGCATTCTGCACTTGCTCTGGGCTGTGTTGCAAGGCCCTTCTTCCTACCGGTGTTATGGAAGCAGCTGTGGCACAGCTGCTGATTCAGGTGCTTTTCTCATGCACCTTGGCAATACATAACTGAATGGTTACCAGTCCCATTTCTGTGTCCAGCATCCCCCAGCTCCTCTCTCCCTCATTCCCTGGGCTGGTGGAGATTCTTCCTCCGCGGAACAAAAACTGTGATGCTCACAGCAAGGAGGCTCAATACTGAAATCACAGAATCACAGAATCATAGAAGAATATGGGTTGGAAAGGACTTAATGATCATCCAACTCCACCCTTCCACCAGCCCACGTTGCTCCAAGCCCCATCCAGCCTGGCCTTGGACACTGCCAGGGATCCAGGGGCGGCCACAGCTGCTCTGGGCACCCTGGGCCAGGGCCTCCCCACCCTCACAGGGAACAATTCCTTCCCAATATCCCATCCAGCCCTGCCCTCTGGCACTGGGAAGCCATTCCCTGGGTCCTGTCCCTCCATGCCTTGTCCCAAGTCCCTCTGCAGCTCTCCTGGAGCCCCTTTAGGCACTGCCAGGGGCTCTGAGCTCTCCCTGGAGCCCTCTCTTCTCCACACGAGCAGCCCCAGCTCTCCCAGCTGTTAAAATGCAGACTCCACTTCTCTACTTTCCCTCTGTTTGAGACATTTTCCCTCCCTCCCCTTTACCCATCACTTCCCCTGTCACCTCCAGGAGCTCTCACTCCAGAATGCCACAAGCTCATTAATTTGGCTTCTTGCTCTTAGGTGTAACTCATCCATCCGTGACTGCTGGTAACCAGAGCTCAGTGTTCCTCTATCCCCCCTCCCAACATAAAATCTGATTTCTTCCTAATGCCTCAGACTTATCACGATCCCCCCAAGCCCCACTCAAAGCCTCCCAAGGTCTCCCCTTCCCACCAGCCCTACTCTCCACACTCCTGGAGGCAGAGGAAGCCAAACTGCACGGACAAGCCCTGGCTGGCAGCGATGCCAAGAAACTTGGAGATTTCCTGCTGGAGCACCTATGGAAAATGAACAGCTTAGTTTTTCCTCCATGTGTTCCCATTTATTCATGCTGAACACTCCCCAGTGTTTCCTGTCTCGTCAGAAGCTATGTGTGGTGTATCCAAAACCCTCTTTAAAAAAGCCACAAGACAGTCATATCCCATCAGGGTAGCTGCCCCTGGATGTTTTATGAGATCACAGCATCAAACAGGTTATATTTGTCTTGCTTTCACCAAAAATAATCCTCCCCATTCTCCAAAAAAGGATTTCAAGGACACTATATTTTTTTTTAACAATTAAAATAATTATTTAGATTATTGCAGAATTTCTTGAGGACCACTCATTTTGCTATCAACAGAAACAATCAGATTCCAGAAACTGCTTAGAAAACCTTGCCTTGAGTAAATGAATCCCAGAACACTCAAGAAGTCACGTCCATCTATTATCAGAAGCCGCACACTTTCGTAAGCACTTGAGTGTACAACCTTTAAAAAACCCCCAAACTTCCTAGTATTAAATGTAGCAATTTATTAGAGCTACTAAGTGCTTTTAAAAAGATCTTTTTGCTTATATAAGAACTCTAAAATGTTTCGGGGGAAGGTGTAATCCATTTTGGAAAGTTTGCTTCACATTTCTAAACCTGCTGATAAAGTCACTGCTGAAGGGATGCAGGAAGTATTTCTATCCTAAAAAAGTTGTGGATGCAGCATCACATCTGTACTTTACACACATGAAATCCCTCATTTTTAAAGATTAGAGCTGGATAATTTTTGCAACCTCTTTCTATCGCACCTTAATTATTTTTTTCTTCCAACAAAACAGAAATATTGTTATTTTCTCTTGATTTCTTGAAACAAGGACACTGCATGCATCATTTGGCAGCCCCGTGCGAGCGCTTTGTACTTGAATTTCCAGAAACACAGCGTGTTATTTACATTGCCAATTGCAACACTTTTTTCTGTGTAAAAGCTCCCTTAGATTTCACCCCTCTTTGCCTCTTTTTTTTTTTTTTTTTTTTTGAATAAACAGACCCTGAAGGCAAGAAGAACACTGCAGGAAAGGAAAATAGCTCCGATACTCTTAGAGCTGGAGGCCAAACACAAATTCCTCGCTCTCTGCTGGCTTGGGTTGATAAATTTGCCGGGATTTCAAGGCGCAGCCCCAGAATTTCATGTTCCCAGGGAGAGTGTTGATGCACAAGACACATCTGTCTCTTAACATGCTATTTTTCCACGGGAATGCGTTGATTACCCCTCAGCTGGTCAAAAATGCCCTTCTCACTGCTGCCTGCCCTGCTGCCCTGCAGAAGCCCTTAAGGGTTCTCCAGGGCTGGGAAGGNAACTGGTAAAGGTGAAGGAGTAGAAGGGGAGGTGAGCTGCAGTAATGGAACCACGACGATGCTCCAACACCAAAGCCACGGGTCCCAAATTGCCACCTGCTCCCGCTCACACACAGCCACTCCAGGGTCTGTCACTGCTCTCGTTCCAGCAGGCTGCCTCAGCATCCATCCCCTTTCCAGTCTCTTTCCAATGGGAGCTGCAGTTTTAGGGAGACATTAACCCTGGAAACCCTCACTGGAGTCTGCAAACATCCGTGATCATTTCTCTTTAAGCAAGCCAGATGTTGTTAAACGGGAAACACCGCACGAGCTGATATTCCACATTGACAAAATTTTAGAAGCAAAACAAGAGCTTGCAGAAAACCAACCCCATTGGAATAATATGTAGAATAGGGGAAAAAAAAAAAGAAAAAGAAAAAATTAAATCCTGGAACGTATAGTTGCAGAAATAAGACACAATAGCAGAAAAAACCTCCAGAATGCTCATTTTTATCTCTAGAATTTCACGTTTCCAAAAGGCACGGCTCGTCCCACATTCCCACCCCTGCAGAGGAGAGAGGAGAAGCTGAAGGCATTTAGCAGACATTTGCATCTATATTCTGCAAGTGGCAGATGCAAAGGAAGAGATTCATTTCCCCTAACATAAGCCATCTAAAAATTAAATGGCTGATAGTCATCTTGGATTCTTTTTAAACCCAGATTAAAATAGCTGCTATGTGCAGGTCTGCCCTACTCTCTCCCCAGAGATTACAGAAAGCACTCAAGTGCCAAACTTAAATAGGGGGCTGAAATTAAATCAGAGGTATCCCACTCTCAGCACAACTCCTGAATGCACGGCCTTGTATCCACAGCACACTGGAATCCCTGGAAAAATCACGGCTGTAACTCTGGAAGGGTGTTTCAGTCCTCTGCTGGTGCTCAGAGATTCAGAGAGGTCAGGATGACCTGAGGTGCTGTGTCAGCCCCCCAGAGCGCCCTGCCCTGCTGGCTGCCTGCACCCCCAGCACCCAGCACCCTTCAGGACAGCACACCACTGTCCATTGGCTCGGGTTCAAATGGAAAGGCAGAAGTGGAAGCAAAGAAGGTGCTCCTGCTCCCAACCTCTCTGCTGAGACTGATTGCTTGGGATATTTTTACTGTCAGATACCCTGAGCCCTACCAGAGCAGGATAGCACTGGAACGAGCACCTCTGCGGCGCGAAGGCAGGAACTACAGTAAAATCCTCAAAAAAGGGTCTAACGGGGGGAAGAAAAAGAAAATAAAAAAGACTTTAAACTTGTCTGTGGCCTCCATTTCTCACTGCGCTGCGCCAACCACGCCAGCAAGCGGACGTGTGCGTGCCTGTGTGCATGCACAGAGGGGAACAGAGCCTGACCAAACCAGCTCCTCCTCCTGAGCAGCACCCCACACGACCCCCACGCCCGCAGCCGGGTGCCCGAGGCCAAGGGTGTCCCTCGAGCAGCCCCAGAGCCGTGGTGTGGCAGCGTGGGTGCACACGGGGAGAGGGAGGGCAGCAGGACAAGCCTCCAGCTGCCCAAAAGGCACCACCAGGAGACTCTTAGAGGACCAAGGCAGGGGAAGGAGAAGTCCTGGAAAGGAGCTCCCATTTTTGCTGCTGGAGTCTCGCACTGCAAACCCAACACAAGTGATCTAGGGCTTTGCCCTTTATCGGTGCATTTTGAGCATCCAGCTGTCGGGGGAAGGTGCGCGGGAAGCAGAGTGGGAGCACGGAGGAGACCAAGCTCATCTGCTTTTGTTCTTTCTATTTATCTTTTTTTTTTTTTTTTGACGTGGCAGATGCTGGTTTTCCCCGCACGCTGCCAGCTCCACACAAACTTTTTTTTTTCTTTTTTTTTTGTTTTTTTTTAACACGTTCCTTTGAGAAACAAAGGTTCGACGCAAAACGCTGCCCCGATGAAATGTGGAAAGAGCCCGGTCTGGCTGCTGGTGAGTGCTGCTATTCATCTGACTAAGCAGCATTTGACATTTGGGCTTGGTGGGTCTCAAGTTTCCCTCTAGTAAGATATGGGCTGACTCCGCCGCAGCCAATCTCGGTCGGAGGCTGCGGATGGTGCCGGAGGGAGGGAGAGAGGGAGGGAGGGAGGCATGAGCCCATCCCAGACGGCACANCCACGGGCTGTGTAAGCGCGGCGCTGCGAGCCTGACCTCAGCTGCACCAGATCCATGGCACCGCTGCCCGGTCCTCCCGGACCTGCTGGGGATGATGCTTAGCTGCAAAGTCATCCCTTTTCTTTCTTTTAAAAATATCTTTTACATTTCTTAATGGCTTACATTCTGCTTTGTTTCTCTTCCCCCAGTTAGGAGAGTTTTGTGTTTCCCGTTGCCCGCGTGGTTTATCTTCTTTTGTGATCGGAGGCAAGTGGAAGCTGTTTTACAAGAGCAGCGTCGAATTTCCCAACGCAGGTTTGAGCTTGGTGCAATATAACCAGCAGCATAGAGGGAAATCCTTTCTGTCAGCCACTGTTCCAGAATAAATCCAGTCAAATTGAAATAATACCAAAAGTGACAGGCTTGCAGAGCGTTGGCTGCGTGTTGCAAGGAGGCTGTGAGCTGAATCCGCAACTCAGACATGTGCTCCCAGATGGAGAGAGTCCAAGCCAGACAACAATACCACAGTCCAGTCTTCTGAGAGGTGTAATCCACAAAAAATCTCACTCTGGATGGATGTGTCACTGCCCAAGCACAGCGAGCCAGCTGGAAAGAGCTGACATGTTTGCCTTTGATGAGTAAAGCATTAAGTATGATTTGGTAGAGACACTCTGTGGTACCGGGAGGATCTATAACATCCTTTAATCTTTACATTTCTCTTTGTCTTTTGTCCTCCGCCTCCCCACCCCAAGATTTTGCTGTAACTACAAGCAAGGACAAAAAGAGGGGAGCTGCAGCATAAACGACATAAATACTAAAATCAGTGCCATTTATAAGTAAGGGTTCTTTCGGTATTACCACCTCCTGATGCAAGTACTAAACTCCTCGTCTGCAAAACTTAAAACAGGCTTGTACAACACAGTTTTTCAGAGTAAAAATCCCTTATCACCTTATTTTGCAGCAGACCTCCCAGGTTACTTGCAACATTGCCACAGAGTCTGCCAGCTCCTAACAGCACCATCCCTGAAGACCCACTTATCACCCTCATTTTCACTTCCGGAGAGCTCCTATTAGTGGAAATGAAATTTGCAGAATTCGTTGCATACCTTGTTCAAAAGGAATTAGGAACAAACATAAATACATCTCTTAGATGACAATGGAGCCTCTGTGAACCCTGAAGTCCCAACAGGTACCACTCACTCCAAAAGCTGTCTAAGGACCCAACCCCAGTCTCACTGAGTGCAGAAAAAAAAATTATCTCCAGACCACAAGTGCTGCAGAACACTGAAAAGCCATGGCTTATAAACTTTATTTGCCAGGTATCCCCATCCCTTGCCTTCAGGAGATGGGTGGCCTCATCCAGGGATGGTTTTCTGCATGGTCCCTGGCTGCCCAAGACCTCGGGCAAAGCTCAGCCTGACTTTGAGCCATCTCTTTGTTGGAGGAGATGCTGGAGCCCTCCTAAACAGGATCTCAGGCCATCATCATCAGTGATCAGCCGTGTGGCGTGACTGCAGGGATGCCCAGGTCTCATGTGTGCTGCACGTTGTCACAGCCCATGCAAGATGTGGCATGTTCCTCAGCTCAGAGCACACTCCAGATACTCATCTCCTCTGCAAATACAGCTGGGCCTTTCCAGAGGCAGCCTGGAGAGTGCTCATGTGGACAAACATGGGCATGAGCAGCCTCGCACACAAAATATGGGTATCAGCAGCCCTGCCAGAGCAGCCACACAGGCAATTTGGGGCATCTTGAGGGATAAAATTGAGGTGTCACCTCTCCCAGGTCACCCCAGAGAACCTCTGCCAGGTGTGACAACAGTTCAGTGCACTCCTGCTGCCCTGCTGGGGCGAGGGCAGCATCCCCAGGGCACTGAGCCTGGAGGAACACGCTCCACCCCACCCCTCCAGCCTGCAGACCTCGGCTGAGGCAAGCACAGGAGCTGTGGGAGGAACAGAGCAGGTAGAACCAGTGCTCCCCACCTGCCAGGGAGCTTGCTGCTGAGCAAGACCAGGGGCACAGTCCAAAACAAACAGCAGGAGAAACCACTTCTCCGAGGAACAGCTTGTCCACGCGGTTGAAACCTCGAGGGCATTACAGCAGAGCAGCCCTGTCCCGGCAGGCACCTCTGCTGCTGTGCTCACTCAAGGGCTCGAAGCACACCTGGAAAATGGAATAAAGAGGTCAGACCCGAGAGAAGGGCCTGCCTCATGCCACAGGCTGATCCCGAGTTCCACTCGTTTGTTCTGATTGTCTTTAGTACTCACACACGGGGAGGAGGGACGGACACAAGCCCAACACTGACAGTGATGTAAACTCTGCGTCTCACAAGGAAAAAGAATGTAGGTTTTCCTCTCCCTGCTCCTCAGGAAGGGTACAAGCCTCACTACTAATGGTTTCTTGTCTGTCCTACAGGAAGATGAGCAGGCTTAACCCCGTCCCGCAGGGAAGCTGTAGGCTGGAAGGGGTTTCTTGGTGGTACAACCACCATCTCTGACACCTCCCTGGAGGGCAGGAAGAACAGGGTGCTCAGCTTAAACTGCCCTTTAAAATCACATCTAATTTTCCTTATTCTAGCTCTGAGCTGCACAGCTACCACACAGCCTTAGGGCTGAAACCGGAGGAGTCCCACCACACTCAGCAGCTACATTCACACAGGTGCATAACTGTGCAACAGTAGCTGCAGAAACTTCTATCATTCAGTCATCAAGACCTGAAATGGGAGGAGAGAGATCTCTTCTACTTCTTCTCTAGCACCAGGAGAGCTTGGAGAACACCACCAAGAAGCCTGCAAAAGCCAGTGATGCCTCAGCTCACACTACATGGCCACCAAGCTATCAGCACCGTGCACACACCTGCAACAGGCAGCTACGTAAGTCACACGAAACATTTTTAGAAACACAGTTGCCATCGCTAAAATGTTATTTTCCCTGTGAAGAGTCCTTCCTCTGTTTTCCTATCTCAAACTCTCACGGTTGAAAGGGGCACAGGCAGCTCCAGCTGCAAGTTTACTAGCACATTAACAAAAACCTTGATGAACTTCAGCATATTTCTGGTGGTTGATGTCCTAAAGGATTTTATTTATATGAAATCCACGCTTTAAACAGCTGATAGTCACTTCAAAACACATCAAACTGACCCGTTCTGGCCTCAACGGAGCTCGCAAATCGCAAATTTACGTAATAAATAAAACTTCCCCTAGGCCAAACAACAGACTGTAAAATGCACTCGTTCAGCAACTGCTGAGAACACTCATTTCCTAACCGAGCCCTGTGGATGCAGCACACACCAACTCAGCCTTATCTCCCCTCACCTGGGACTCAGACTATGTGCTCACGCAGCAGTTGCGCTCCTCCAGAGCCACCCTGGTGCTCAGGTGCCAGGTTTCTCAGGGATGAACTGAGCACAGAACGGTGAAGAGCTACAGAAGCTACGCACAACCCCGAAGCTGCCTGGCACAGCCCCAGCCCCATTCCTGGGGGATGAGGAAGCTGGGCACTGAACACCCCTTCTGGCAGCCTGGAACCCTCTGTCAGATGCAGATGGGGAGCTGCTTCAGCTGTGGATGCTGCAGGTGACGGGTTGGAATGTCAGGGGTTGAGTCACACCACGGAGCTCCCACCTGCAGCCTGGCAGTGGCCACGGCCAACAGGAGAGCTCAGCTGCTCTGAGCACACATTGGGAAAGGGCCATGCAGCCAGGCTGGTGCTGGAATAAGCTCAGGGGTTGGGGTGGAACATGAGATCGGGGCCATGAACTTGAAAGTCAGGTTTTGGCTCATTATTTACAGTCTACCAGATTCTGGCATCCACTGCATGCGGTGTGCCACAGCCTTGTACCAGGCTGTACCATTTGGTACATCCCTGATGGCCCATCCCTGGAAACATCCAAGGCCAGGCTGGATGGGGCTCTGACCAACCTGATCTAGTGAGAGGTGTCCCAACTCATTGCAGGGGGTTGGACTGGTGTCCTTTAAAAGTCCCTGCTAACCCAAACCATTCTGTGATTCTGTGGTCTATCCCAGCACTACCAGTGATAAATAATGGTTTGACAAGGTATCTCACACAGGGGAGGCATCTCACAACTTTAACGTACTTCATTCCACAGAAAAATCATTTTTCTAAAGTTCAGATTTACCCATCCTAACAGCTCTGCTCCCAGATTCTATCCAGGGCTTGAGGCAATAAAAACCTACAGACTTGAGCTCAAACTTTGCACAGGGCAGTATGTTCAGGAGAGCACGAGGAAATGGAATATTGGGGAGGGTGGGAACCCAGCCTTTGGCTGCCTGTGCTGTGCTCTGCAGTTTCACACCCTTCTTCCAAACGTCTCTTGTACTTGTGCAGCACATTCCTCAGGCCCACGGATGGGAGACAGCAACATGGTCTAGTGGAAGGTGTCCCTGCCCACGGCAGGGGGTGGAACAAGGTGGGCTTCAAGGCCCCTTCCAACCCCACACATTCCTGGTTCTATGACAGGGGACCACCTGCAGTGCCAAACCAAACCAAAGAATCTCCTGACACACAAAAACCTGGCTCCTGCTCTCTCTTGAGAAGCAGGCTGAGGGGTGAGAGCGAGTTCACTGCACCTTCAGCAATCTCATGGGGAGGCCCATTCCAGCAGTGGCACCCCTGCTGCTCTGGCTGCCTCCAAACCTTGTGCCAAACAACTGCACCAGCGCCCAAACCACACCGTGAACAAGGGAAGAGCAGGGAAGGAAAGGCGCAAAGAAAGGAAAAAGAGAATGTCTCCACATGGTTAAAGCCCCAAGCTGCTTATCCTCCATCACACGTGCAGGGATGGGAGTCACTGACACTCCCCCTTCCTGCCCAGGGGAGTCATGGTGAAATCCTCCTCTGAAGCCAGTGATTTAGACTGGAATTACACAGGTGGTAGCAACATACCGCAAATTCCTCGGGTTTGGTTGGTTCTCGAGTCATTCTCAGGGAATCTATTCTTAGGCCTGCAACTGCATTTTTCCATGGCACTCCATGACCCTTCCTCCCACCCCAGTCCTGGGCAGAGCAGGAAAAGGCTAAAAACAGAGACCAGCCCTCAAACAGACAAGACCTGAGCAAGGGGCACACCTGCTTTGCAGCACAAGAGTCACGGGTCTCCACTGCGGTATCTGGAAGCCCTTCTGAGAGAAAGCAGCAGCACAGAGCCCCAGAGCACACACTTCTGCCCAGAGCACCAGGACTCGGGGTTCCCAATCTCCAGGACAAAATGCTACAGGCAGGACACCCATGGTGAGGGCACACAGCACCTGAACCTCACCTTTTCTTTAGAAACAGCATTAATGAATAAATACCCGTGTTTGTGTAGCTGCATCCAACACCTGCCACAGTGAGCTCTTGGTTCATACCCATACTTGCCCTTTCCCTCAACTTCAAACTACTCCACGCTCAATATCTACTCCCTCCTCTACTCCATACTCATCCTACTCCATATCCTACTTCCTTACAACCTCTCCTGGATCTTATTTGCAGACTCACACTTGCCACTGTTAAGAGAAGTAGTCATAAACGTTCTACTTTTTGCTCACCACAACCTCACAATGCTTTTCTACAAATTAGGAATATTTGTTACCGTTCCAGCAACTGAAGATTTTCTGAATCTCACGGTTTTATTATTATTTTTAAGGTGATTTAGAAGTTTCCGGAGTCTGGTGAGTGTACTTTTATTAAAAAGAGCACATTTTTAGTTTTTTACGGGTGAGAAGCTTCAGCCTGGTGAGCATCAGAAGGGCCTCCTGAAAATGAGCTTTTTCATGCTCAATCCAACAATTAGTGTTCCAGTAAATACAACTTCTCAATGCTCTGCCATCTCTTAAGTTCCCCCTCCCGTGTTTAAATTCCATTGTCTTCTGCTTCACACTCTAGATTTTGCAAATCCCTTTTCAAGACCTGAAAAATCTCTATTTATAAATAACCGCAGCAGAGGGGAAAAACATTGTAGTGTAAAATACTCTTGTAAGAAAAACAAAAAGCCCAATGGTTATATCATGTGTATCTTGTACTAGAGCTAAATGTTTATAAAGAGGGATTAATTTTTTTTTTCCTGAGCTGGCAACAGCTATAATAAATACACTGCTAGAGAAAATATGTGAAGTCGGAGACATGCACTCAACACTGAAGAAATGTTTGGATACAGCGCAGCGAGGAACCTGCAGAACAATCTAACACCATAAAAATTCTGATCTTACAGCTTGCTGTCAGTGCTCAAATCTCTCAAAGCAAAACTTGGGCGAGTTTTCCTTTGAGATGCGGTCAGATGGTGCTTACAACCTCCACTGATTAGTTAATAACAGGAATGAAAAACATTTCACAGGTTAACAGAGGTTATCAGGCAGCGGCACAGAAATGAGGGCACAAAGCCTTTCCCCTCCTCCTGCTGCCTGCAACCCCACAGTTCAGGTTTCGGCTCATAGATGCTTACTTTGTTCGTTTTTTTGGGTTGTTATTCTAAGTACCCTGGTGCTAATGCTAATACTTTGCTCTTTTTTTTTTTTTTTTTGTTATTCTAAGTACCCTGGTGGAGGACCTGGTGTGATGTTCTTGCTTGGGACAGAAAGGAATTTGGTGTGCCTGGCTCTTGGTGTCCAGGTTGGGCATCACCACCTACCCGGACTGACAAGTTCACTGCCAGAGCTTGCTGCCTTCAGCTCCTGTGCAACAGCTCCCTGTCTCACTGATTTTCACAGAGATTAAAGCTCTGCTTTCACAATCACTAATGCCACATTTGGGCAATTCCTGATCTCACAGAAAACACATCCAGCCCAGGTAGGGTGTGAACACGCAGCCCTGCTTCTGCTGAATCAGACCAAAAGCATGACCACCAGAGGGAAAACAATAGCTGCTCTGGCTTAATACCTGCCAGGATGTCTGTCATGCTGAAAATTTCAAATAGCTGTGGATTAGCAGCCTGAGATTACACCTGATCTGCCCTGCAAATCCTATGGCTCCAGCATTCTGACCAAGCATCACTAGCTCTACAGTTGGACTTGTTCTCAAAAAGCACCCTCAAACAAGTCCAAAAACGTCGCCTTTTGATCTTAACTGACTTCCATGAGAAATACTTATCCAGTATAAAACTAAAACCAACAACCACATGTGTAATTCAAGCTTAACTCACGCTCCAACCCACCTGTTGAATTTAGTTTTTCATGTAAATGTACCAAAGTCAGCAAAGACACGGCCAGCACTAGGTTCCTTGTAGCTGTTTCCAGAAGAGGGGAAGTGCATCCCCACTACTAAACCCTTAGCTCTGAACTCTCAGAAGGATTAATTTCCCCTCTGATCCCCCTTAGCATCCCCCTGCAGCATCCCAGTCAGACAGCACAGACTTTGGCAGGTGGAGAGGCCAGACAGAGCCCTGCCCAGCTTAACAGCATCACACCAGATGGAAAACGTCTGGATTTACAGATGGAGGAAGAGCTTAACAGAAATACTCTCACGATGAGGTGAGACTTCCCTGAAAATGTGCACTTTAGGAGCTTCAAGATGTAATTTTTTTTTTATACATAGAATGCTACACAACATCCCATCTTCATTACTGGGGCTCCACTAGCAGTGTAACAGAACTGCTTCTATCTAATCCAGAAAGGAATGTGACAGGTAAGTCCATCTCTGTCGGGCCTCTGCACCTTCTCCCTCTCTCTCACACAGGGTTGTTCAGGATTAAGGTTTAACAGCTTTCTTTCTGGACCAAGGAGCCACAGAATCTGTTCTCTTCATCTCCTGCCAGGCGTAGCACTCCAGCCATCATCCCCTCAAACCGCGGTCGGGACCCACTCTGTAAAGCACCAAATGCTTTCCAGTGCCCGTGGAACCCAGCAGCACCAACCACTCTGGGGTGCAGAGCCTGTTTAAAAACCATGAAAGGAGAAATGGGGCCTGAATTTTCAAGTGTTGCAGCTTCGAGGTTTAATCTATCAAGCACTTAAGGAGAAAGGCTGTGCTACTGCAAGGAGTACAGATGCCTTTGCGAGGCTGGGACAGCTGCAGGGTGTTTAAAACGCTCCACCCAGTGGTAGAAAGCTACACCTGCCTGCAGGAATAAATCCTGCACGGTTTCCACACGGGCAATAAATCCCACATATGCTTTCTTTCCCCACAGGTTTCAAAAAAAGAGAAAGAAATTAACATTTTCATTATACTGCATAATAGAGACTGTTCACATAAAGAATACAACTGAGCCTAAAAAGGTTAAAAAAAAAAAAAAAAAGAAAATTCACGTAGTACACTTGAAGTATGTGATTATCCCTCTAAAATCTAACACATTTCTTATCTCCCGCTCCTTCCAGGACACTTAAACTCTCCTAATCCCAACTGCTCTCAGCAGAGATGCCTTAATTTCCCAGAGGCAGAAACACAGTTCTACCATTGTTATAGCCAGGAAATCAGAGAACATAGTTGGGAATTAGTACAAGGATCAGGTATTACTGTTGTTATTCTGTAATAAATGATAGGGCTTGCTAGCAAAGACAAGCTCAGACCAAAGCTAAAGGCTCGGCACCCCTCTGTACTCTGGAAGATTGACTCAGCAATCAAATATCAATGCTTGTGCTCATCTTTAATAATAACTCAGTAAGAAAACACCAGTATTTTGAATCCCTGCCCATGGCAGTGGGGTGGGAAGTAGATGATCTTTAATGTCCCTTCCTACCCAAACCATTCTGTGATTCTCTATTCTGAAGCACAGCAAACTGTGTTTGTGCAGGGCCTAGCACAAGACCTGTTTTTGCCCTTCTGGGAATGCCGTGCTCCAGGCTTAGAAGTGAAATCAGGAACTAGAGAAGAGGAATGAAGAGTGATTGTCAATGGTCTCAACCATTCAACAGCGTAATTGGCACCAAGTAGGTTTAGATGGGATATTGGGAAGGAATTCCTGGCTGAGGCACAGGTTGCCCAGAGAACCTGTGGCTGCCCCTGGATCCCTGGCACTGTCCAAGGCCATGCTGGAACAATCTCGTCTAGTGGAAGGTGTCCCTGCCCACGGAAGGGGGTGGGACAGTCTCCAAGGTCCCTTCCAACCCAAACCATTCCATGATTCCACGAACGCATCGCTCTGAGCTGGGCTGACTCCAGCTGGGTGCTGTGGAAGAAGCTGCATGTGTCAGAACTGTAGTACCTGAAGTCCCAGGAACTTCATGGGAAAGGATTTTTCCACCGCTTCCCTTTAGTGTGACAAAGCCCCTCATCAGAGGCCCTCACAGGAAATGAACAGCATTAAACCGGAATGATACGGGAATAAGCAGTTGGCTCACGCTGCAAAGAAAGGTTCCTGGCAGGAGGACGTGCAATCATCCGATAACACGTTTGTCAAGATAGCTGGAAGTTGTAGCTTACACATAAAAAGTTCTCTGGAAAACGAGGTGGACATCGCGATGGATTTTGCAGAAAATACGCAATTATTCAGGATGACCAAATACAGTTCTCATGGCTAGAATTACACACGGATCTCAAAACTTTGAGTGATAAAAAGGGGAAAGGAAACATTACGTGCAAAATAAAGCACATGAAGAGGATTTACTGTAAACACACAGTGATGAGCTCAGAAAGAACTGTTATTACATGGGGATGAGATCCTGGAAAAACTTCATCCGGTTCTCTGAAAATGAGAATTCAATGATCATCCACAGTCAAGAACTGCCCAAATTCCTTCATGAGGGCAAGAGGCGGGGCAGTGCCCATCTCTGCAACCAGTGACCGGACCTGAGGGAATGACATGAAGTTCTGTAAGGGCAGGTTTGGGATGGAGATCAGGGAAAGGTTCTTCCCCCAGAGGGTGCTGGGCACTGCCCAGGCTCCCCAGGGAATGGGCACGGCCCCGAGGCTGCCAGAGCTCCAGGAGGGCTTGGACAGCGCTGCCAGAGATGCCCAGGGTGGGGTCGATGGGGGGTCTGTGCAGGGCCAGGGGTGGGACTCCATGATCCTGGTGGGTCCCTTCCAATTCAGATTATTCCACACTTCTACGATTCTAAGAAGGAAGAGGGAATTAGTTATTGGTTGTTACAGAAGGCACTACTGGTTATTAAAGAATAAAAATCCTCCTGCGAAGGATGTGGCAAAATCCATGTGGCAACCATATTTTGAGCAGTGAAATCCCAGTAATCCTCATTTACTAAGATAAGAGTAGAAAAACAGATCCTGTATTAGATGAACATCTGGTTTGCTGCCCCTATGGCAGCTGGGTTGGTTTTTTTAATCCACATAAACAGTGCTAAATATCTCTACAGTTGTTACAGACACTGCACCCATGAACACCCCTGGGAAGGTGATCAGCATACTTCAGTTGTTATCCACCAGCTGTAGCAACACTTGCCTTGACCTGAATTTCCTGCTAGGCTAGGCAGACAGGTTTGAGTAACTGCCTGGCTTTCACAATCATCTCATGCCAGCAGAGTGGCAAGAAGCTACTGTAGACAAGGAATATTTTGACAGTGGACAGAGGATGAGAAAGAGTAAAGGCTGGAGTCTCTGCTCCCGTTCCAGTGCTACGGAGAGGTGTGTGCTGTCCCTGACAGGGCTCTCTGCAGTGAGCACCTGATGCAGACACGCACATCAGAGCAGGCTGCAAGCTGCTCACGGCAGCCTAAAGGACTCCAGCGAGCACAAAGACCTCATTTCACCCCCATGTCATGGTGGTTCTGTCAAATGAATGACTCATAACTCAAACTCCACTGCCTCTGAGAGGCCAGGCAGCTTCCTCGGAGCTGCACCTCCCAAACTGGCCAAGAACAGCCCCACACCAGCAGACCCAAGAAATATGGGTGAGACTACCAGAGGAAGTTAAGGAATGAGATGCTGAATGCATGCAGTTATCACGTGTCAGCACAGCCAGATGCAGCCACACCGCTTCTTGGAGGGCTGGCAGATCTGCTGGAGTTCTCTAGGAGCTGCCTAATGAACACCAGTTATTCCTCAGCCAGGAAAAACCACTCTCTCCAAAACCCAACACTGATTGCCCAAAAGCAACAATTCTCGCAGTGATTTACTTTTAAATCAAACTAACAAACAGAACACCAAGCCCTTTTGCTTTTTGTGTTACATTTATTATTTTTTTGGGAGGCACAATGGAAATTTCAGCTTCTGTTCATTTTCTTTTCCCTTGCAGAACAGCAGGGTAGAGGTTAATAGCCATCAATCTACAATCAATATATACTTCAGAGAGTCTGTGATTACATTTTCACATTTCCTGATAATAAAAGAGGCACATTTGCCAGACAGTGTCAGTAGCTGAAATAAAGTTTAAGCAATACTTGCTTAAAAAGCTGCACTGACTGCTATTTTAAGGCAGGTTTGGTGAAAGTTTGACATGCAATTTCCTCAGGAAATGAAAATAATTTTGCCTACAGAAATACATTGATTGAAAAGAGGCTTTTAGAAAATACTTCATCAGTGTGAAATTATATTGATGCTGCACTTCCTTTAGTTAGAAAGACATCAATGAATCTTTTTTGTTCAGAATTCTGACTTCTCAGCTGTTCCTTTACCTTGCAGGAAAGGCACGCAGCGATGCTCTGTTGTCAGAGGAGGCAGGTTTCTCAGGGAATCAGCAGTTCAGGCCAGGCTGCAGCGCCCAGGATCCATCAGGCTGTGTTCTCGATGACCACAGCAATGCCCTGCCCGCCGCCGATGCACGCCGACCCCACCGCGTACTTCCCACCGCGGCGCCTGCTCGGAAACAGCAGCAGGGAAGATTGGTTACCTGCACGAAACCACAGCAGCTCTCGTCCTGACTTCATGAAAGGAAAGCAGCTATCAACTGGGTGTTGCTGAAGATGACGTTTCAGAACGTGCATGTTGATCTTTTTCTAGCAAAATATCATGAAGCCTCAACCGATGTTGAAATATTTCTGAACAATGAACTTTAGAGCTCATCTGGTTCCACCCCCTGCCACAGGCAGGAACCTCTTCCACTAGACCTCACCTGAACACTTCTGGAGTAGTTTTTAAACTACCTGAACACTGCTGAGGCAGTTTTTAAAAGCTAAGTTTCCCACAGCCACACTCCAAGAAACTGTTTTCTGGAAGGTGCAAATGATCTGAGGCTTCATGGCTGGGCACTAAAACAGGGCTGCAAGTACAAGCAAAGAGACACAGTGATCTCTACCCTGAGGGGGAAGAAAAGGAAAATTCAGATTAAAACGGTGCTAGGCATATCAAGCAAGCCAGAAGAGCCAGAATTTCTGAAAATGGACTAAAGGAGAGAGAAGATGATGACAAATTCATTTAAAGTATCCCCTTCCAGTAGCTAAAGGGGACTGGAGAGAGACTTGGGACAAGGGCTTGGAAGGACAGGACACAGGGAATGGCTTCCCAGTGCCAGAGGGCAGGGCTGGATGGGATATTGGGAAGGAATTGCTGTCTGTGAGGGAGACCCTGGGGAGGCCTGGGAACAGGTTGCTCAGAGAAGTTCTGACTGCCCCATCCCTGGAAGTGTCCAAGGCCAGGTTGGATGGGGTTTGGAGCAACCTGGGATAGTGGAAGGTGTCCCTGCACATAGCAGGGGTGGAACAAGATGGTCTTTAAAGGTCCCTTCCAACCCAGACCATTCTAGGACTCTATGATTCTGTGAAATGCACCGTGTTAAGAAGAGAGCAGACTGTGCTCAAAGGCCATTTCAAAAGAAGGAAACCTCCCACAGACTCCTGTGGGCTTGGATCAGACCTAGGTGAAGCAAAGAAAGCTGTAATGGCAACAGGATGGGACGTGAGGCAAGCGCAGGACCCGCACCGCAGCACAGAGGGGGCAGATTCGTACAGGAGGTGACACATTCCAGCGAGGAGAGTTTTAAGCTGATTTGACTGGAAGAGTTCAGTCACATGGCATCCACGCTCAAAGTGTCTGCAGGCACAAACCCATCAGCACTGCACCCACCCCGAGCAGCTCCTGTCTGTGTGCATACCTCAGCTCATGCACCAGGTGAGCTGTGATCCGCGACCCCGAGGCGCCCAGAGGGTGGCCGATGGCGATGGCACCTCCGTTGACGTTGGTCTTCTCCGGGTCAAGGCCCAACACTTTTTCCACAGCCAGATACTGAGGTGCAAACGCCTCATTTACCTGGAGCACCGGAGAGAAGACAGAACTTTCACGTCAGCTTTCAGCAGCAGTACGTGCGCAAACGAGATTAAATGACGTGAACTGCTCCTCCAGGTCCTTTTCAGAAAAACATTAAACGCTGTGTTTATAAAAGCAGGCTCAGCCAACACACAGCTGTCAATCCAACCCAGCTAAACTCAAATACTAAGCAAGTATGAGGTGTATTTTATTAAACAAAGGTACAGTATGTTCTGAGGCAGTGTGCCCATGAAAAGCCTGCTGCCCTGGCAGAAGAAGACCCTGCTCACAAGTATGACTAATTAAAAACATGAGCAGTCCAGCCAACGGAGTAAAACGTCACGTCACATGAGGATATTTTTGCTCCGTGGAATGCGATCACACCATTTCCAGTTTCCACGTGCCCGAGATTTCTGTAGTGACTGCGCAGCAGAAACTGGAGGGACAGAGGTCAGGCAGGCTCCTGACAGGCAGGAACACCTACAGGGTATGAGTGGAATCTTCCTGTTAAAAGGACCAGGGGTAAAACCACTGCTCCTGTAAAAGCTTCTCACCTCTACCAAATCCATATCCTTCAGGGTCAGTCCTGCTTTCTTCAAAACCTCTGTGATTGCAGGAACAGGGCCTGTTCGGAAATCGTACGGACAGTCAGTTAAATAAAAAAAAATTAATACAAGAAGTCTTAGAAACTTGTTTTACATAGGATAAATTCATAAAGCCTCATGAGATCCTCTCCCATGAGCCTCTGTGCAGCCAACAAATTCTGGATATGCCACTCACCTGCTTTATTAGGTAGAAACAGAACTCCTACATCTCAAAACTATCAACATCCACTCAGGGAAAGCTAAGAGTGTCACTACTGCTGCACACAGAGCTTTCAAGTCGAGAGAAGTGACAGTCCCCAGGCAAATAAAACAACTTCACAGTGGTTTTGAGGCATTCTCCTTCCCAGTACCCTTGGTTCCATTTATTCTTTCCTCGCAATTTGCAGCCTCCAGGTAAACAAAAATTTAAAAACGGGCTGCTCTAGAGTTTGCTGGTCATGTGCTTAATTATGGGTATTGCTGTTTTGGTGTTCTTAAAATATCGAGAAATCTTCTAGTAAAAAGTCTAACGTTTAATTAATTTATTCCAAACAATTAAATGCCCCCTCAGACTCAGGTCTTGGACAACTGAATAAAGTGAGATTTTGGGTTTTAGACTATTAAGAGTTTGGCAACAAAACTTCCTCTGGAAGAAAGCTGCCTTCTATAACCTAATATAGGGAAATTAATTAACCTATCAAGGGAAATTAATCCAAACACAGCTACCTAAGGAAACACACACTCAAAGAGAACTTGAAAGGGTTAATTAGGTATGTGCTTGTAGGAGAAACATACTGAGATGCCAGCTGGTAGCTGATCATTCAGTTCTAAAACATGAACAATCCTAAATGCTACCACATTGCCAAAAAATGGGGTTGAAAACGCACAGCTCAAAGAATAAAAACATAAAAATAAGTACATTACCAAAGAGACAGAAAAATCAAAAGGAGAAAGGGCCCAGTTCAGAGCTCAGTGGAGTATCAGGGAGCCCCTGGCAGCTTAACACTAGACTCTGACTGCATCTCATTAGGGAAGGATTTTAGTATGCCTGTTACGCATGGGAGAAATGGGAGGGTCTCATGTGGACAACACAAAGACCCCTAATGACAGCCAAGTAAACTTCTTCCCCTTTCTCGCTTCTTTTAAATAATGAATTCTCTCCCTGAACACTGTGAGACAGGACTCCCCATCAGTATGTGAAAGGACAGTGGCTCCTGTTTGTCAGACCTGCTGCTGTCATGTCAACGAATCTCATCTGGTCTCTTTGAGCTGCTGGGGACAAGCTGTGGTGTGAAGCAGTTGGGATACTAAGTGCTCCTCCATATGATTTATGAAGTTTTTTAAACAAGCTAGAAGAGCTGCCTGACCTAGAGAGAATGGGCTGGTTTAGGAAGCACAATGCCAGCCCAAAGTCTGGCGAAAGAAACCCTCCCTCCACCGTTTGCTTTGAAGGCTGTGTCAGTCAGACAGTCTGACCAGGAAAACAAACCTGACAATGCCTCATTTGCATTTCTACTGACACACAGAACCAGCCAACAACAGCTCCTCTGAACAGAACGACAGAGAGGAAAAGCAACGCTGGGATACAATGCTGTCTGCAAACTAAAGCACAGGGAAAAATCCTGGGGCGTCTGGATTGGCTTCGAGGGATTGTTTGCACTAAGAGATACTTGATGAGGAAACGGGAAAATATGGGACTAAAGCAACCAAGAAAGGATTTGGTTTGCCAAGTAGTACCTGAAAAGATGTGTATCCTGGGATCCAAGTAGCTTGAGCCACTGAGTAACTGCTGAAAGGTGCTCACATAGCCACTCTTCCACCAGCACGAGGTGAGGAAGGCAACTCATAGTTAGGCATTTTATCATGGGACTTAGAGCTTACAGGAAACTAAAGTGAATTTCAGGAGAAAATGGTTTAAAAAAAAAAAATCTGAGTGTTTGTTTTCTTGACTAAAAGAGAGAATAAAAAAGGGGAAGAAAGAAGAGCCTGGGGGACTATGCTTGTGCAATTACTATGGGTCAGACACTGCACACACCCTTCCAGCCAAACTGAGGGGCAAATCTGCCCCTCTGCACAACAAGGATGGACTGACACAGTGGGATGGACAGCAGGACACACAAACACCTTCAGAGCCACCAGCCTGAGCACACTGCAGCACCTTTTTCTTTCCTTCAGAATGCCCATGACTAGAACATTTTCGTGATGCTTGACGCTGTAAAAAGATGATTGCAACTTACCAATGCCCATGATGGAGGGGTCGCAGCCAGCTGAGTGATAAGCTACTACTCTTGCCAGAGGAGTAAGACTGTGCTTTTTAAGTGCTGATTCACTGGCAATGATGACTGCACCAGCTCCATCACACACACCCTTGCACCAAAGAGAGAGGCATTCTTAGTGAGAAAATACAGAGAAACAAAAAAGTCCTCACAGCCTTCAAACTAACCCCCCCCAAAAAAGGGCTTGAGTCTAAGATGCTATAATTAACATTTAACAATGTTTATTCAAAACAACAAAAGACAATCTTTCACTATTCTGAGGACAGGGAAAGAAAGTTAAATATAGATAAATGTTTAATGAATTCCAATGTGTTAGAAAAGAAAAATAAGTCTTCCCTGCCTTGGAAATATGATTCTGCAGACTTGCAAGAACACTATTAATAATGGATAATGTATGTGCTATTAATTATAAAAGATACTTCGCAGACACCCACACTTACTGTGGCTATGATCTATTTTAGGCATGAATTCAGACTTTATGATCACAGCACTCCATCTGGCCCAAAGAACTTTAATCAATTAATTAAGATAATGACTGTAAGAGGAACAGTCCATAATGACATGCTGCTAAACACCGAGTATATTCTGGGTAAGAGCAAAATGTGGTTTGGGGGAGAGAGGAAAATAGCTGTGGTACAAAGAGGAGCAGCAGCAGTGTGCCCACTAAAAAAATGCAAGTTTAAAGCAAATGTTCAGTAACCACTGCTCCCCAAAGAAAGTAGAATGGCTACAGAGCCACTGCAGCCACCAACTGCACAACTCAAGGCTGATGAAGAAGTGCCAGTGCCTCACTGCAAGATCAGTAGCAATCCACAGAATCAAATTTTAGGACTTAGGAGCTGACTGAAGGATCCCCTGGCATCCCGGGGTTTGAGGAGTCAGCCAGAGGCATTTAGCTGTAGAATTAGAAGTCATTTTCGTCAGGAGACACCACTGAGAGCCAACTCGGTGAGAGATAAAGACAGTGGCAACAAATTTGGAGAACTACAGAGGGGACACCTGCCCACCCCAAGGGTCTGATGCACTCACTGAAGCATTCCCAGCTGTGACTGTTCCATCCTTTTTAAAGACACACGGGAGTTTCGCCAGCTGCTCCATCGTGGTCTGGGGTTTTGGGTGCTCGTCCTTTTGCATGCTTTCTTTACCCTTTTTTGTCTTCACCTCAATTGGTGCCATCTCAGCTTTAAAGTAGCCAGCGTCATTAGCTGCAACCACAAAAAGGAAAATGAAAGAATTCAATAAAAACATCAAGATGATTGCTCAGTATGACCAACAATCACACAACTTCTGCTCTGTTTGAACCAAAAGTTCAGGGACAGCAACACTTACGCTTTAATTTTGCTTAAATAAATTGGTTTGGGTTTCATTGCTGGGATTTTTGGGGTTTTTTTTACTTTTTAAGAAATTGGGCAAAAACTACATGAGTACACTTCTCTCCAAAGAAAGTCTCAAATATTGAAACTTTATTTCAGGTTTAAACAGCTGAACTCTTTTTGGGTTTGTTTGGGTTTGGGTTTTTTTGGTAAACCACTAGGTTTATTTTTAGCACGTATTCCCTTTTATTGCTGCTTTATTTTACAGCCCTGTCATTTCTCAGATGGCCAAGATGTAAATCTCCCTCAGGGAGGAATGGGGAAAAAACCCTCTTGAGCCACATTGTTTCTGTTTATAAGATACTGTATATTCATCAAAATCCTACTCAAGGTGCTCCTCTAAGGGCTCTCACTGTCAAGACAGATCTCGGAATGGGATTCAGCTGCCTAAACAACCTGAGACAATTCAAGACATTGCAGGTATCTAAGATGCCAAAAAAAGCATCTGGCCATATCACCCTAACATAACATTAGACAGAGATTTAAAACTAAGACACTGAAATCGTCAGATCTGATGTTGTTTAGCTACCTCTGGGCTTCTCAATAAATTCCTCAAAACTTTTCTCTTTCCTGATTACACACAGGGCTCTCTCTTTACTGTGGGGTAAGACGATCTCGTCCTAAAGGCAGAAATAAAAACAGCAAGGTAAAATCCTAGAAAACAAGAAAGTTTCTAGCAAAGGCTCCAGGAATGGCAGGAGTTAGGTAACAAGAGGAACAAGCAGGAAAGGTAATAAACGCTGAAAAAAAGTTACAAAAAGCACTCCTATATCCATTGGAAAAAATACAAAACCTTCCTGCAAGAGCACATCTGTTAAAATGCATCATCATTAGAATCTAAAACCATGCTTAGATCTTTCCTTCCTATGTTCACCTTTGGCTTGCAATGTATGTTGAGTCCCATGGTGGCCACTGCACATTCTACAGGTTTTTGGCCTAAACTTCACAGTAATTGAATCACAGAAACCCAGAATGGTCTGGGTTGGAAGGGACCTTAAAGTCCATCTTGTTCCAACTCCCTGCCATGGGCAGGGACACCTTCCACTATCTCAAGTTGTTCCAAGCCCCAATGTCCAGCCTGGCCTTGGGCACTGCCAGGGATCCAGGGGCAGCCACAGCTGCTCTGGGCACCCTGGGCCAGGGCCTGCCCACCCTCACACACAGCAATTCCTTCCCAGTATCCCATCCAGCCCTGCCCTCTGGCACTGGGAAGCCATTCCCTGGGTCCTGTCCCTCCAGGCCTTGTCCCCAGTCCCTCTGCAGCTCTCCTGGAGCCCCTTTGGGCACTGCCAGGGGCTCTGAGCTCTCCCTGGAGCCTTCTCTTGTGCAGGGGAACACCCCCAGCTGTCCCAGGCTGGCTGCAGAGCAGAGGGGCTCCAGCCCTGGCAGCATCTCCGTGGCCTCCTCTGGACTGGCTGCAGCAGCTCCCCGTCCTTCTTATGTTGGAGGCCCCAGAGCTAAACACCTCTGAATTACGGCTTTGGGCATGTAAAGTACCCAGAGAACAGTTTAAAATACAGCTCCTAAACAAACATCCCCTCTTCAGATTCCATGTGCTCCAACTGTTCAAGCGTTCAAGAACAACATTCGAATTGCAAAAGAAAGAAAAAGGACTTAGATGAATTACAGCACAGGCTGGCACGCAAGAAGGATGTGGATCACTGTGGAAGACTGTTCTGCCGTGCAGTGGGAAGAAAGGAGGGCAGTCAGGCATGCCTGGGACAATGCTGCATCCCACCAAAGGGGCACCAACAAATGACACCCACCAACATGAATCCCGCTCAGGCAGGAGGTGACCCGTGACCGGCCAGTGCCTCAACATCTAAGGAATGTCCCTGAGCAAGGCACAGGCAGGCAGTGGAAAGGGGCTCCTACTTAACCTGCTGAGGGGTACAACACCTGGCTCAGCACACTTCCAAAGCCAAACCCCCTAAGAGTGGGTCATTTCTACCATGGGACCAACAAAATCACGAGTTACAGCATGCAGAACAGAAGGACAAATTACACCGAGAGCCAGAGAAAACCTGAGAACACTTTGAACCAATGCTAAAAACTGACTAGACTTGGAAGTGGTGCTGCATAAACACTTCTGATCCTCGATTTAACTCACCAGCTTTGCACCTCTGCTGCGTTTTGAGCGCGTAGCGGTCACAGTCCTCTCGAGAGATGCTGTATTTTGCAGCCAGGTTTTCGGCTGTCACTGCCATGGGTATTTTAACGTGTGTATCTGTGAGGGCTTCCCACAACGTGTCTTCCAACTGCACAGAACATGAGAAGAAGAAAATCAGACAGCACAGCAATACCGTATTTATTACTGACAGCTTCTAACTGCTCAGCAGCCTCCTGGAAACTAAAGGCTCTTTGTAAAATTAATTCAGGTTACCCACAGATAATTTATTGATTTATTAGAACGAACACACTGATAAACAGCGTGCAAGCTCTTGTGTGCTACTCTAGTTAATGTCCATTCCGCTCTAGGGTGATTCTTTCCACTCACACGTGGCCCCAAGAGCCTTTGGAAAAGCCCTAAAAAAAGATTTTTAGTATTTCAGTATATTTCACTTCTGTATGAATTATTTATTAGAGCCCTGTGAGCAAACACACCTGTCTGGTTGCCAAGAAGGAAATGGGAGGCACTGTGAGAAGGCACAGCAGCCTACTGATTCTTCAGCTCTTTCTCTACTGTCAGGTGAAATCCCCTTATTAGAGCCCAAGGTTTCTGGGGGTATAACATCTCAGGGAAGAAAATACCCAAGTCTACCTTCACTCAACCTGATAAAGGCAAGCCTGGTCAGTTCGGATGGGTTTTGTTATCTCTGTCAGCAGTAAAGTTCTGCAAGGTAAACCATTCATTCACCTGTCACTGTGTAATTCCGTTATCTTTATGATAAGAACCCAGCAGCACCTACTTGGTGTATCAAGTACCAC
This sequence comes from Mohoua ochrocephala, assembly GCA_013398855.1. Classification (NCBI taxonomy): domain Eukaryota; kingdom Metazoa; phylum Chordata; class Aves; order Passeriformes; family Acanthizidae; genus Mohoua; species Mohoua ochrocephala. The sequence continues at coordinate 8,719 of VZTA01008913.1, read as the reverse complement.
AACAACTTTGTGAAGGTGCTGTCTGTAGGACCTGAGGCTTAGGCACAGTGCCACACAAGAACAGAACCAAGCCAACATCATATTTGCCATCTTCACAAAGGAAATACAGCGTGGGGAAAAATTCCCAAAGGGCTCCAACACTGAAATATCCTAATTTTGCATTTTGTTGTCAGTTATGACCCACCGAGTAAATGGTGGCACCTTATCAATTTATCCTGCTGCACATTTCCCACGGTATTCCCTTAGGATTTATCTTCAGAAGAAAATGTGAAGATAACTTACCTGTCAACGGATCTATCTTCAAGTTTCCACTTCTGAAATTGAGAGATGCTCACAGCTTGGAGGTACTTGTGTTCTTTACCAGTCTGTCTACCTGCAGCCAGCATTACTAGCCTTGCCTTAACTGTGTGTGCCTCTATCTCACAGACATTTTGTACATAGTACTTGCACGGGATGCACCAAGTGAACTAAATTTTGTGTTTAAGAGTTTATTGGTATGTTTAACACGGAACAGGAACTCAAACATGGTTTTGGAAAAGCTGGAAAACGGGCATGCTTAACAAAATTGCCTGAACCTACTGTTTTGATGCTGTCTGAAAATTAGATAAAAGCTTTTAAACTATTAAGTCTAGATCTAATGTCCAATCATTTCGTTTGCAAGGATTTAGTGCCTACAGTCCTGATAATAAACACTGCTTTGTTCTGAGAACAAAAAAAGCACCAGACCTTGAGTTCTGCTCCTAATCTGGTTCCGAACCGAACCTTTCGAACCGCGTAAGGAGCCTGGCTCATGCTTTCAGCTCCGCCACACAGAACAACTTCTGCATCGTTCAGGCAAATTTCCTGTTAGCACAGAAAAACAAAGCAGATCCAGGATTTAGCTTGCTGTTTGAGTAAGAAAAATAAGAACTGTTTTAAAAAAAAGAGGTTGTCACCTACAAAGCAACGAACTCAGAATGAATCCAAACTCAGTCATGTGTGTGTGTTTATGAAGGGTTTACCCTTCCGTTAAGGTTAGGGTCTGTCTCCTTCATGCCATGTTCCTTTTTCTTCCTTTCAGCAAAGAATTATTGTATCCACGAGGGAAGAAGAGAATATGGGTGTGCACACATGACAGAGCAGAGGAACAAAGACATCAGGCATCTGCATGCTTGTGTGGTTTGGTTCACAAACGGTTGAGCTTGGTGGTTTTGAGCTCCCATTCTTCTCAAAAGGAACACAAATTAAACTTCAAAGCCTGAATAAGACCTTAAGATTCGAAAAAAAATGGGACATAATTTTAGGAGACAATAGCTAGGTAGCTGCCAAAATAAGTACCCAAAACACACTAATTCATCAATGGCAAAGCACACAAAATCTAAAAGCCTCAATTCTTAAATGCACCATCAGAGCATTCAAGAATAGTGCTTCCTTAAAATGATTCACAGAATTGGACTACTGAGGTTATTTATGAACTAGAATGAAAGAAAATTAAATCACCCCACGGAAGCCCCATGCCTGAAGTGTCCAAGGCCAGGCTGGATGGGGCTTGGAGCAACTTGGGGTAGTGGAAGGTGTCCCTGCCCGTGGTAGGGGGGTGGAACTGGGTGATCTTTGATGTGCTTTCCAACCCAAACAGCAGATTTTTTCAGTGTGGACAAGAGTGTGTACGGCCTTTGCAAAAAGCACCAGGAAAAACAGTCAGGTGGATATTAATGCAAAACGCAATCTTAACTCTGCATTTTTGAATTTTTTTCCCCTAGAGGATCAGACCTAAAATAATTATTTAGCCAAGGAAAACCAAAAAAATCCCACGAAACCAACAATCTGCTTGTTCAAATATTCATAAAAGCAATGTATGAGCAAATGAAATAAAAATCCCTGCACTCCCACTCAACGGTTTTGGCCAACTCCTCAAAGAGAAGTTGATTCTCTTCTATTTTAAAAGAAGTGACACTATAAATTACCTAACCCATGACAGGCTTGGATCTTTGAACAAAAGCACACTTAAAAAGCACAGGCTGCTGCTTACACAGCTAGCCGGGTGAGAACACAAACAACGATCAAGAGATGAAAGACTCCTGAAGTCCAGTAATTCCAGTCCATACAAACAGGACTGTGGGATGCAACTATTGCACAGCTGATCTGCATTTCACCAGCTAACACTTGTTGCATTCCTCACAATTAAACTAAAAATCTCTACGATATCTGGATTTTGAAAACCAGCCACACAATGCTGCGCTGTGGTGGCTGAACTCCTGCAAAAAAAATGTGCAGGACGATAGAAATCTCTACCAAAAATCCATGTTAAGACTCATCCCAAACACAAAGGACATGCTTTTCTGCATGTGAACAGCCTGACAAAAGTTACAGCTGACACAGAAACACAGCTTTGTACCTGACAGCCATTGGCAATGGACTGGAAGCCAGAGCCACAGAGTCTGTTGACGGTGAGGGCTGGGACGGACACGGGAACTCCCACACGCAGACCAACGTGTCTTGCAATGTAGATGGCATCTGAGGAGCTCTGCAGGCAGAACAGGCAAGAGGTTTTGTCACACTCTCATCCATTTGGAAAGCAAAAAAAGTCTCGATGAAAAGTCAGAATGGTGTAATGGCATCCCTGACAGAAGACAGCGTATGCTCAGCAGAAATCCCACCACTCACCAGAAGCACTCTGATTCAGCTCAAGAAGACACCATCCTACAGGATCTGAAAGTGTCACTGCCTCAAGGTGCATTGTAAAGAAAGTGTGTGTTAAGTCAGCAGCTCAATGCTCTCCCTGATTTTCAAAACAGCACCCACACAGCAGGCTGACACAAGGGCAGATCCTGGCTGGCAAGCTGCAATTATTTTAAGGTAAATTAATATTGCTCAGACTAACAGGGGAAGGCCTCCCAAAACCAGAGAGAACACTTATGCACGTGGGGAACATGCCCTAAACCAAAATGTATTATAAAGACAAAGTTCTGTGCACGGTGCCACAAGAGTAATGCAAGCTCAGAAAAATAATTAAAATTAATCAAGCCACTTCTGCTGAAGAAGGGGAGTTTGAAATAGTCATACATTCATAGTTAATTAAACTTAATCAAACAATATCAGTAAACCAGAATTTTAAAAAAATAATCTACTGGGATGAGGAAGTGTGATGCAAAGGAACAGAAACCTACTTTCAAAATTAAAAGAAACTTTATCAGGAGATTGCTATTTTTTATGTGAAAGCACTACAAGAGATTCGAATGCAGCAATTCTTTCCTAGGCCACAGACAGCTCTTACAAAATTAAAAAGCTGAATAAAAGAAGTTGAGATGGTAGCTGTAGGAGACAGAATAATTTAAAGCTACTCTTTTGGCTGAAAATCCAAAGGAATTCCAGCTGTTTCTTCACTTATGGCCTCAGTTACTTGTTTCTTCTGCATCCTTGAAACACACATGGCAAAATAAAATCCCCAGCCTTAATAATAATGGTGAAATCACAATACAAAGGAAAAAAAACCCCAAAAAACTAGGAATGTTCTTTGCTGTCTTGCCTAGAACAAAGATCCTCATCTATACGTGTGGGTAACTGCAGTTTTGCAATGCATACAACAGCATCCTCCTCACAAGCTCTTTGGAAAAGACGCGATTGTCCAAATGTCTCTGCCAATCAAGGCATGTATCCTTCCAGCTCAAAGGAAACTCACGTTCACTCAAAAAAAGTTCTACAGAAAACACAAGAGAAATGGACTCAAATCACTCACAGGCTTGACACAGAAAGGGATTGATACAACCCAGTGAAAAACCACTGATCACTGAGTCACACAGCTCGAGCCATTAAAGCAGGGGAAACGTACCTGGGATTACCAACTAACCAGCTAATTGATACATATTTTTAGGAGGTCAGCTCGTCCTCGTTTAAACTACCTCTGGCACTAAAAAAAGCAAGCTAAGCCCTGTTCCCAAGTGCCGCAAATCACGCAGGATACATCCCTCAACCACTACACTGCGAATTGCCACTCACCCCTTTCACTTCCAACCCCTTTGGCTGCCAGCCCGAGGCAGCTATCTATAGGGCCACACCGAGGGTGCCTGAAATAGCCCCGGAGCAGCAGATTTTTCCAGGCTACCGACCTGCATGACGTTGCCCACGACGACGCTGTCGACGATCTCGGCAGGGACCTTGCCCGCGGCCAGCGCGGCTCGAGCGGCATGTTCCGTCAGGTCGGTGGCCGAGAAATCCTTCAGCGAGCCCCCGTAAGCCCCGAAGGGAGTGCGCTTGGCTGCGACGATGAACACACCTGCAACGGGGGCAGAAATTATCCACGGGCACAGCACCTCACACAGGGGAGCCCCCCCGGGTCAGCCTCCGGCGGGTAACACCCTAAATTCGCACGAAACTTTGTAAGTATAGGCAAACACGAATACAGGGAGCTCGAGAGAAATAATGTAACGGTGCTTTAGACGGGGAAGGCATGGAGAATTAAGGGTCAGGAAGAAAAGCTGGGAAGATTCCGGAAATATCCCCTTTCCACAGGGAGGTTTGACAAAAAAGTAAGGCTGGATACAAAAGAGGACTTGGAGGAGGCTGCCATATACATCAAACATTAGGGCTAGTGCACGAAAAGCATGCCAGTAACACCTAGGAAATCCTGTAGTAGACACCTGTGAAAAAATCAGAGGGGGAAGAGTGCTTTTAGCAAAGAGGCCATTCCCTCACGCTACAAAAAACCAGCATGTTTTTGGTTTATATTCTGAAACAGTTTTCATAAAGAAAAAAAACCAAAAAACAAACAATAAAGCAAAACAAACCCCACTTTTGATATGCATTTCAAATCTGATTCCTTTATCTTAAGAGGAAAAACATTCCCTGATCAAAACATTCATGCTCCTGCCAGAAATATATATGCCACCTGAACAACTTTAACATGAATCTTCCGGTTTCTGAGAAGAAAATCCAGTTTTCACTAGGCAGGAGACCATGTGCAACCACATGTGCACGAATGCACGGGCCAGGAGCAGTCCATACAAATTCCAGCTCGGGAGAAGCCACCTCTGAACCAAAGCAAACATCTCCTGGCTGCCTGTCACGGTGGCTGTCTGCCTCCACGTGCGGAAAAACAAGTGGGAGGCGGGCTGTGAACTTTCCCCCAGTTGAACAATATCGCTCACAAGTCCCGTTTCCACAGCTCCCATCAAACACCCAGCTATTTTAGGTAACTCTGCAGGGACACAGACAGATGTAAGAATGCAGGCAAATGAAAATGCCTGCTCATGAGCACTGATTTCAGGTCATCTGAGCCGTATGACTCGGCTCTCTTCTGTCAGAGAGAGGGTGCTCCTCCATCTCACATGTATTTGGATCCCAGGCTGCAGGGCTGCTAGAAAAGCACATTCCAAACTCAGGTCAAGGTCAAGGTTCCCCACTGACGAGGACCTGAGCATAGGGTAGGGATCTAAAATGTGCAGGGAGGATGCTCAGAATCACATCACAGAATGGTCTGGGTTGGAAGGGACTTTCAGGATCATTCAGTTCCACCCCTGCCATGGGCAGAGACACCTTCCATTAACCCAGGGTGCTCCAAGCCCCGTCCAACCTGGCCTGGGACACTGCCAGGGATGGGGCAGCCACAGCTGCTCTGGGCAACCTGTGCCAGGGCCTCACCTCATGGCAAAGAATTTCTTCCCAACACCCAATCCAAATCTTCCCTCCTCAGCATTACCTTTCCTGCAGCAAAACAGGCCTTGCCATTCACCTTCTTCACCACCCTTCCTGCCCACTGATTCCCTGCCTTCTCCAGATCATGCCAACCCTAACTGATTACAAAGCTTTGCTGCAGACCAGCTTGGGGACCTGACCAAGCTAAAAGAACTCTTTCTCCTCCCTTCTGGCCAGTTATCCACGTTATTTGTTCAGTCACATCCACCATGGCGCTGCCTCGCGAACAGTCCAGGGGCGAGGGTGGAACTTTGCCCTTAAACATTCCTTTCACAACAACATCCCTCTCTCTCTTTCAGGGAGGCTGCTCGCTGCTGCCCACTTCCCAACAGCACCGTGGGGCCAATAAACCAGGGAAGGTCACACCACAGAGGCAGCTGAACACTAACCCGGACTCGGCAGAAAATGAAGGGCTCGTTTTCACTTGGAGCAGTTCTGGGCCTGAGTTCACCTTCTGGCTGCTCAATAAAACAATAACTCAAGACTCAGAGAGAAGGCTGGACTGAACCAGTAAAAGAAGATGGAAGAAGCAGCAGCACAATCTGTGTTATGCTGAATTAAACTGAACACAGACACTCCCTGAGGGTACGTAACTCCAGAGCCTGCCAAATTTTGCTTGACTGGAGAGGCACCTACAAATGCTACTCCCTCCACAGAATTTCAGGAGGGGCAACAGGGGGTGGCTGAAGTCCTGAGTGAAAAAGGACTCTTGGTCCTTTGACAACACTTCCTAAATTTCCATTAATTAGTTCTGTCCTACACTATCACAGCAAGATTCCATAGTCCCTGCAATTTTCCAAGGTGATAAACACTGGATGAGAGCAGAACAGTACCAAATGCACAGAGATCTGAAAACTTTTGGGGCAAGAAAGCAAAGGTCACTCTGAATCTTTACCAAACACTATGTGTGAGGAATCTTTTACACTGGTTTTGTTAACCACTTGCTGCCAAACAGGGAACTGAAACACTATTTAATCCTCCAACATATCTCAAATGCGCTTGGTATGAAAATAATTCTTCATCAGATCCTATTCTGAAAGCCTAGAAAACAATCCATAACATAAAAAAGGAAATTAAGAAACAAGAACAGCATATGGAAGTACTGTGGATTGAGACGAGAGAAAATCCTGCAGCAGGCACAGAGAACTAAGATGAAACAAGTATGGGCAAGGTGCTCTCTGTCCTATCCAGCTCAGCAGAACCATCAGAATTAAGACAAGTGACTACACAGGCTTTAGCACTGCAACCTCACACCATGACTGACACGTATGTCATTATTTAGGTGCAGTCTGTCAACTAGCAAAGTGCTGTCAAACAGGTGAAAAGCCCTATTGCAACAAATTTCAATTTTGTTTTCGTACAAGAGCAGGTCTTAAAGGGTGCGTTTACCCCATTTTTAAGAGTCACAGAATTTAAACCACGTAGAGCATAAATTAGTTCTTTGCACCAAACACTTTCAGGAGCTGTTGTGAGAGTGTCAGTGCCAACACAGGCAGGGCCTGGATGTGACAACAGAAACTTGCACTGACATTTCAGGTGTCACTTATAGTCACTGCACGGAAACAGAGAATCACAGAATTACAGAATCATTTGGGATGGAAAAGACCTCTAAGACCATCGAGTCCAACCATCCTCCAGCACTGCCAAGGCCACCACTGCCCCATGTCCCCAGGTGCCACATCCACACTGCTTTTAAACCCCTCCGGGGATGGGGACTCCACCACTGCCCTGGGCAGCTGTGCCAGGGCTGGACAGCCCTTTCCACGAGGAAATTGTGTTCCTGATACACAACTCAGATTCCCAGTTACGTGACAGACACGCAGCCCTTGCCATGCCATGTGTTTGCAGCACAACTGACTCCAGCACTGCAGGGAGCCAAACACTGAACTCCTGCAAAAAGCAGTGCTGAAAACAGGGGCTGCGACTGACACCCTCCGACTCCCTCCTCACCTTCTGCACCCCCTCCCCACCCTGTGCTCCCCATTCCCACCCTCTGACCACTCTCTGAACCCCATTCCCACCCTTTGACCGCATTCCCACTCTCTGAACCCCATTCCCACTCTCTT